>JAVSCE010002530.1:0-380666 GCA_032199065.1 Smutsia gigantea | reverse complement strand
TAGAATCCAGATTTTGCTTCAGAAGTGAAGAGCTAGGTCCTGATCCCAGAAAGTATCAGAACCTGAGAAGGACTTAGAATCAAGCCAAGACTGAGATCACTATGAAGAGAAGATTCAAAGTAGAGAAGGTAGATGGTATTATCGTACCAGCTACACTTCCTCTCAGTTACACACCCTCATCAAGGCATTTATGAAAAACTCTTATCCTGGGATTGATTCCAGAGAGCAACTTGCTAAAGAAATTGGGGTTCCAGAGTTAAGAGTCCAAGTTTGGTTTCAAAATCGAAGATCTAGATTCCATGTCCAGAGAAAAAGAGAAGCTGATGAGATCTTAGAACAGAGCCAAGACCAAGGACAAAAATCTCTGACAAATTAAACAGTTCCAGGTATAAAAACTATACAAAATGGCACCAATGTCTCTAGTGACTGTCCTATTTTTCTGGGCTTAGAACAGGGTGAAGAGAAAGACATACAGTGTGTTTGACATCATCAGTCTGGGCTCCATATCCTCCTGGAAATACACCCTTCTAAATATACCTTCAGCTTCTCCAGAAGTTAAGCCTTCTGGAGATAGTTAACAGGACTTCAGGAGACGAGACAGACACAAGGCACCACACAGCCATACTGACTAATCCTGGCTCCAGAATTAACCAGACCTCAAGGACAATGAAAATCAACTTACTAGTATAATTTTTGAGTCACAATAGGAATTGTGGTATTTTAATAAGAAATATATGTATTTGGTTGATCTTGGTCCCCTTTTCTGGCACAGAGCTCCTAAAGCCTTGGAATTTCTTGAGATGAGGGCAGTAAAGGTGCCCTTTATATTAATCAGCCAACATAAACCAATTCACTTTGTTGCTCTGTAGACTATCACTCAAATTGGATGTGTCTGATGTTTATATATGATCAGATTCAGCTTGTGCACTTTTCTCAGCATTACCACAGAAGAGGGTGTCCTTTTTAGTACCTGTTGATGGACATAGTTACTTTTATTTCTGAAGCAGGATATTTAAAAAGTATACAATGTGGCCAAGTAAGTATTTTTCTAAGGAATGTGGTTATTTTAAATATTTAGTATTTCCTATCCAGTTTGTAAAGTTATATTCTATAAAAATAAAATTTTGAATCAATATGATAGATTAAAAAGAGAAACATTAAAAAAGAGTAGTGTGCAAGATATACAGTAATTAAAATGACAAAGATTAAGGATAATGAGAAAGTATTGAAAGCAGCTAGAGAGAGAAAAAAGATTACTTCTAAGGGAAACCCCATCAGGCTATCAGCAGACTTCTCAGCAGAAACTTTACAGGCCAGAAGGGAAAGGCATGAAATATTTAATGTAGTGAAGCAGAAGGACCAAGAATTATCTACCCAGCAAGATTATCATTCAAATTTGAAGGAAAGATTAAACATTTCCCAGATAAACAAGGCTCAAGGAATTTATAACCACTAAACAAGCATTACAAGATATGTTAAAGGGTCTTATGTAGATGGAAATGTTCTTAAGCCTAAATAGTTTTCAGCAGTGAAAATAAACCCACAGTAAAGGTAATAGACCAATTACTTACCAAGCAAATATGAAATTAAAACAAAAGTAGTAAAATCAACTATATACAAAATCAGTCAAGGGATACACAAAAAAGTGCAGATTATGATATGTAATACATAAAGTGTGGAGGAGAAAGAAGACAAAAGAAGTACTTTTAGATTTTGTTTGAAATAGGGCAATTGTCAACATAGGATAGACTGTTATATAGCTAGAAAGCTATCTGTGAACCTTATGATAACCACAAACCTAAAACCTATAATAGATACACAAAAACTTAAATAAGAGATATCCAATCACACTACCATCAAATAACAAGAGAAGAGTGTAAGAGAGAAACAAAGGAACAGAGAAGAACTATAAAAACAACAATAAAACAATAAAATGACAGTAAGTATATACCTGTCAGTAATTACCTTAAGTGTAAGTGGACTGAATGCACCAACCAAAAGACATAGAGTGGCATGATGGATAAAGAAAAAAGACCCATCTATATGCTGCTAATAAGAGACTCATTTCAGATCCAAGGATATAAACAGACTGAAAGTGAAGGGATGGAAAAAGATATTTCATGCAAATAATAGGGAGAAGAAAGCTGGAGTAGCAGTACTTTTAGTAGACAAAATAGACTTCAAAGAAAATAACAAGAGACAAAGAAGGTCATTACATAATTAAAAAGGGGTCAGTCCAACAAGAGGATATAACTGTTAAAATTATCACTGCACCCAACATAGGAGCACCTAAATATGTAAAACAAATACATAATTAAAGGTGGAATATATGAACTTATTTATACTAGGAGACTTTAATATACCACTTACATCAGTAGATCAATCAGATAGAAATTAAATAAGAAAACAGAAGCACTGAACAATATATTAGATGGGCTTAACAGGTGTCTATGGGGTACTCCACCCAAAAGCAGCAGGATGCACATTATTCTCAAGTGTACATGCAGTGTTCTTCAGAATAGATTACATACTAGGCCACAAAAAGAGCCTCAGTCAGTCCATTCAAAAAGACTGAAATTAAATCAAGCAACTTCTCAGATTACAATGTTATGAAACTAGAAATGAATTACACAAAACAAAAAGACTTACAAACACATGGAGGCTAAAGAACATGTTTCTAAATAATCAATGGATCAATGAACAAATTGAAACAAAAATCAAGCAATATACATGGAGACAAAGGAAAATAAAAATACAACAGTCCAAAATTTTTGAAACACCACAAAAGTTGTTCTGAGAGGGAAGTACACAGCAATACAGGCCTACTTCAAGAAACAAGAACAATCCCAAATAAACAGTGTAAACTCACAATTAAAGAAGCTAGAAAAAGAACAAATGAAACCCAAAGGTAGTAGAAGCAGGGACAATAAAGATCAGAGGATGAATAAGCGAAATAGAGAAGAATAAAACAATAGAAAAAAATCAATGAAGAAACCAAGAGCTGGTTCTTTGAGAAAATAAACAAAATAGACAAACCCCTAGCCAGACTTATCAAGAAAAAAGAGAGTACACAAATAAACAAAATCAGAAATCAAAAAGGGATGGTCATAACAGACACCACAGAAATACAAAGAATTATTAGAGAATTCTATGAAAAATTATATGCCAATAAATTTGGACAACTGGACCTAGAAAAAATGGACAAATTCCTAGAAAAGTACAACCTTCCAAGATTGATCCTGGAAGAAACAAAATCTGAACAGACCAGTTACTAGCAATGAAATATAATTGGTAATCAAAAAACTCCCAATAAACAAAAGTCTGGTATCAAATGGCTTCACAGCTGAATTCTACCAAACATTTAAGGAAGAACTAATACCCATCCTTCTTAAAAGTATTCCAAAAAGTAGAAGAGAATACATCCAAACTCATTCTATGAGGCAAGCATCACTCTAATACCAAAACCAGATGAAGACACTACAAAAGAGGAAAAGTTTAGACCAATATCCCTGATGAACATAGAGGCAAAAATTCTCAACAAAATACTGCCAAACTGAATTAAAAAATACATCAAAAGGATCATCCCTCATGACCAAGTGGGATTTATTCCAGGGATGCAATGATGGTATAATATTCATATATCAATCACCATCATATACCACATTAACAAAAAGAAGGGTAAAAACCACATGATCATCTCAATAGATGCTGGAAAAACATTTGGCAAAATTCAACATCCATTCATAATAAAAACTCAACAAAATGGATGTAGAGGGTATGTACCTCAACATAATAAAAGCCATATATGACAAACTGCAGCTAACATCATGTTCAAAGGTGAAAAGCTGAAAGATTTTCCTCTAAGATCAGGAACAAGACAAAGATGTCCACTCTCACCACTTGAATTCAACATAGTACTGGAGGGCCTGGCCACGGCAGTCAGACAGCACAGAGATAAAAGGCAATCAGACAACATGAAGATCCAAATTGGTAAGGAAGAAGTAAAACAGCCACTGTTTGCCAATTACATGATTATAAAGAAAACCCTAAAGTCTTTTAGAACTAATAACTGGATTTAGCAAAGTTGCAGGATACAAAGTTAATATACAGAAATCTGTTCCATTCCTATATACAAACAATGAGAAATCGGGAAAACAATTCCATTTGCAGTTGCATCAAAAAGAATAAAATACCTAGGAATAAACCTAACCAAGGAGGTGAAAGACCTGTACTCTGAAAACTATAAGACACTCAAGAGAGAAATTAAAGAATACACAAATAAATGGAACTCTGTTCCATGCTCAAGGAATCCTGCCCAAAGCAATTTATGGATTCAGTGCAATCCCTTCAAAATACCAAGGACATTTTTCAGTGAGCTAGACCAAATAATTCTGAAGTTCATACAGAACCACAAATAGTAATTTGTAAGTAATTGTAAGACCCTGAATAGCCACAGCAATCCTGAGAAAGAACAAAGCTGGGGGGATTATGCTCCCTGACTTCAAGCTATATTACAAAGCTACAATACTGAAAATAGTATGGTACTGGCCAAAGAACAGACCCGTAGATCAATGGAACAGCATAGAGAGACAAGATCTAAACCCATGTATATGTGGTCAATTAATATACAGTAAAGGAGTCATGAATATACAGTGAGGAAAAGACAGCCTCTTCAATAGCTTGTGTTGGGAAAACTGGAAAACTACATGTAAGAGAATGGAACTGGATTAACTGTCAAACTCCATACACAAAAGTAAAGTCGAAATGGATCAAAGACCTAAATGTAGGACATGAAATCATAAAACTCTTTAAAAACATAATTTTTTCCTGGACATGTCTCCTCGGGCAAGGGAAACAAAAAACCAACAGGTGGGCCTATATCAAATTAAATAGTTTCTGTACAGCAAAGGACACCATTATTAGCAGAACAAAAATACATCCTACAGTATCGGAGAATGTATTTGTAAGCAACTCATCTAATAAGGAGTTAACACCCAAAATCTGTAAAGATCTCCTGTGCCTCAACAACCAAAAAAACAAATAACCCAATTTAATAATGGGCAGATGACCTGAATAGACATTTCTCCAAAGAAGAACAGGCACATGAAAAGATCAGGAAAATGAAAATCAAAACCATAATGAGATATCACTTCACACCAGTTAGAATGGCCACTATCCAAAGAGAAGAAATAAGAAATGTTGGTGAAGATGTGGAGAAAGGGAACCCTCCTATACTGTTGGTGGGAATGTCAATTGGTGCAGCCACTGTGGAGAGCAGTATGAAGGTTCCTTAGAAGACAAAAAATAGAAATACCATACAATCCAGTAATTCTACTTCTAGGAATTAACCCAAAGAAAACAAAGTCCCCGATTTTAAAATATATATGTACCCCTATGTTTATTGCATTATTTGCAGTAGCCAAGATACGGAGACAACCTAAGTGTCTATCAGTAGATATATGGGTAAAGAAGAAGTGGTATGTATACACAATGGAATATTATTCAGCCATTAAAAAAAATACTGCCATTTTCTACATCATCAATGTTATGCTAAGTGAAATAAGCCAGGTAGAGAAAGAAAAATACCAAATAACTTCACTTATTTGTGGAATCTAAAAACAAAACAAAACGAAAAAAATAGCAGTGCACTTACAGACACAGAGAAGTGACTGTTGGTTACCCTGGGGCAGGGGTGAGGTTGGGGGGTGAGGAGGGTGAGGGGAATACAGGGTCACAAAAATGCTCAATTATAATATGTTGGTCATGGGATGATAGTGCAGCATGGAGAATATAGCCAATGATTCTGTAATATCTTCCTATGTTGCTAGATATTAACTGCACTAATGGGGGTGAGGATTTAATAATATGGGTAACTGTTGCACCACTGTCTTTTATACTTGAAACCAATATAAGATTATATATCAATGATACTTTAATTAAAAAAAAAAGAATAGTGTGTAGAAAAGAGTTAAACAGGGCCTGAGACTGCTGTCCTTGAAAAGGCGTGCAAGCAAGATTGGCCCTTGGCTGTCATCTGAGAACTGAATGATGAACAGTTTCCTACAGTGATAAAACTTTCCTTAAATCATAAGATTGGTTCATTGTGCCTAGATTGTATTAACAGTGTGAATATCTGCTTTCCTGGGAGTCTGGAATTTTGGTATGTACTAGGCAGAGTGTGCCCCCATGACCAGTTCCAGTAAAAACCTTGGGCACTGACTCTCTCGTGAACTTCACTGGTAGATGGCATGTATGCACGTTGTCACAGTTTGTTGATGGAGGAAATAAGTGTGTCCTGTATGACTCCACTAGGAGAGAAACTCTTGAAAGTCCTCTGGACTTTACCCCATGTACCTTTCCTTTTGCTGATTTTGTTTTGTTTCCTTTGTTGTAATATCCTTTGCTGTATGCTTTTTGCTCTTATGCATAAATGTGTGTAGAGTCTTGTCCTGTAAGTCCTCCTAGAGAATTGTTCAACTGGAGTTAGTCTTGGGGATCCTTGACACAGGTCATCTTTTAAGGTCTTGTGTAAGTACCAAAGGTAATCTCCCATATTTACATTAACCGTGAAGGTTGAAGATTGTTTTATGTGTAGTTAACTTCAGGTCATTTCATAGAACCTAAGACTGAACTGTCATTTCCTCTACCACTATTTGCTTAGGAGCTGGCATTGTTTGCCTTTTACTCTGAGGATGACATTGTTCCTGCCATGTTCTCCTGTGTTTTGTGGCACATAAAACAGGTTGAAAAAGAGCTGGGTTCTATTTTCTTGGTCTGTTAATTCCTTGTACCAGATCTTGTTCTCATTACTTTTATTCAGTTAATGTTGTATTTATGCCCGCCATGTTGAAGTATTATGCTGGAGCTGTGGGTGATAAGAAAGAATAGTAAGATATACCACATACCTGTTAAGCTGCCTCATCTTTTTTTTTTCTGTTTTTCTCCCAAGCTTAATATAATCCTCTTCTGTTTCTCCTTTGTTTGCCTCAGGATTTCCCCGTTGATGTGTTCTGTTTGTGAACACATTTAACAGTTTGCTTAGGTGGTTTAAAAAAAACCTACCTCTCTTAGAATGTCCATCATATATCCCCATACTCTCAAAATTGTTTTTTACCACATGAAATGATATATTTTGGAGCATATACTCTAGTGCACATCCGTGTGTGTGTGTGTGTGTTTGTGTGTGTGTGTGTGTGTAGCAATCATGATTTATTACTGTGTTAAATAAAATAGAGAATTGTAGGAGAAATTGTGACTTGAAATATTCTGTTAGCATTTAACATACAAAATGTATATGTAAGAAGTATCTTAATAATACTTCAAGTTCTAATAAGTTAAATTGAAGTTCATGTAGTTTGGTGGTAGTTCATGTGGTTCTGTGATTCACGTAAAACTAATTTGCAAATTTGCAGTCTAAACTGCTTATTACATAAATGAATGTATTTGTTGCAGGACCTGGGAAATAATCTTGCTAGAATGTTGTAAAGTTATAGGTAAATTGCCCAAGGTCAGTACCTATTTGTTGGGTGGAGAGATGTAGAAGGGAGGTAACATCAGTATAATTGTAAATTTATGGATAATATTATTTAGATTTGCCCTTACATTAGGGCCATGGTATCTCTGGGCTGTAAGGTACCTTCCTAAATGTCATCTGGTTTAAGTTAGTGTGAAGAAATAGTATATCCATATATTGTCTAGATTTTTATTTATTCATTCAGCAAATGTGTTTCTAGTACTCACACGATGTCATTATTTGTGGTGAATGCTGGAGAAAATAAGATATATAAGACACTGTCCTTGTTCTCAGAGAACTAATTAACTAATTGCTATAGTAGAAAACAGGCATAGTTTGGATACAAGGAGTGCTGATCAGTTCTGAATATGGGTGGGAATTAAAAACTTGATAATGCTTGAACTGGATTTTAAAGGATGATTAGAAGTGCTCTAAGGATGTTAGTAGTTGTCTGTGAAATGATAACTTTTTCTGAGGAATGAAGAAAAACTTGGTGGAAGAGGTAGTGTTTGAGCTAAACCTGGAAGGATAGGTAAGATTTAGACATAGTAAGGTTGAGCTTGTGCAGGGACAGTCCCTTTCTAGTGTAGGGAACATGAAGTAAATGTATACTTGTCTGAAATCATAGAAATTGCAAGTAGTTCATTTTGGCTGGAGCAGTGAGTTTATTTACTCATACTGTATGGCCGTCTCTATGCCTATTGCTGGCTACATCTTGGTAAATAAAACAGAAATGGTCCCTTCTTCATGGAGCCTAAGGGAAGGAGTGGGTGGTAAGTAAGGTTGTGAACTGTAGGTTGGGAAGATTGGATTAAAGACCAAAGGAGTTTGAATGCATTGACATTCAAGGCATTAGGTCTTAATATTTATGTAGAGGGGAGCCACTGAGGATTATCAAAGTGGTGAGAATATTGGTTAGTGCACTTTAGAGAGATCAGCTGGTTTAAGTTTTTTGTTTATAGGTGGTGATAGCTGAAGTCAAAGAATGGAGGGCAGATACAATGGTGGGGAGCAGAGGAAGAGGGGGGGAGGGACAGTAGTCTATCGTTAAGTGTTTAGTGTGTTTTGACTGAAGGAGGTTCTTTGTGACTGTCCATGTTCTTTATTCTTTACTCTCTGTGTACATTTCTTGCTTTCCTCCTTAGCTGTTTCGTTCACCTTTTCCCTTGTCATTTACCCTTATTCTGTCCCTTTTTCTTTCTTTCTTTTTTTCTTTTTGTGATTTTTTTTTGTTAAGGTATCATTGATTTACTCTCTTATGAAGGTTTCACGTGAAAAACATTGTGGTTACTACATTCATCCATATTACCAAGTCCCCCCCCATACCTCATTGAAGTCACTGTTCATTAGTGTAGTAAGATGCCACAGAGTCACTACTTGTCTTCTCTGTGCTACACTGTCTTCCCTGTGACCCCCCACACACCATGTGTACTAAGCATAATACCCCTCAATACCCTTCTCCCTCCCGCCCCAACTACCCTCCCCTACCCCTACCCTTTAGTAACCTTTTTGGAGTCTGTGAGTCTGCTGCTGTTTTGTTCCTTCAGTTTTGCTTCGTTGTTATACACCACAAATGAGGGAAATCATTTGATACTTGTCTCTCTCTGCCTGGCTTATTCTCTGTTTTTATTTGGTTATTGATCCATTGGTTATTGAGGAGCATATTGTTAAGCCTCCATGTGTTTGTGGGCTTTTTGGTTTTCTAGTTTGATATGTTTGTGGTCTGAGAAGCTGGTTGGTACAGTTTCAGTCTTTTTGAACTTACTGAGGCTCTTTTTGTGGCCTAGTATATGATCTATTCTTGAAAATGTTCCATGTGCACTTGAGAAGAATGTGTATCCTGCTGCTTTTGGGTGGAGTGTTCTGTAGATGTCCGTTAGGTCCATCTGTTCTAATGTGTTGTTCAGTGCCTCTGCCTCCTTACTTATTTTCTGTCTTGTTGATCTGTCCTTTGGGGTGAGTGGTGTGTTGAAGTCTCCTTAAATGAATGTATTGGCATTCTGTTTCCCCCCTTAATTCTGTTAGTATTTGTTTCACATATGTAGGTGCTCTTGTGTTGGGACATAGGTATTTCTAATAGTTATGTCCTCTTGTTGGACTGACCCCTTTATCATTATGTATTGTCCTTCTTTGCCTCTTGTTACTTTCTTTGTTATGAAGCCTATTTTGTCTGATACAAGTACTGCAACACCTGCTTTTTTCTTCCTATTAGTTGCATGAAATGTCTTTTTACATCCCTTCACTATTAGTGTATGTCTTTGGGTTTAAACTGAATCTCTTGTAGGCAGCATATGGCCGGGTCTTGCTTTTTTATCCATTTTGTAACTCGATGTCTTTTGAGTGGTACATTCAGACCATTTACATTTAAGGTGATTATCGGTAGGTATGTGCTTATTGCCATTGCAGGCTTTAGATTCGTGGTTATCAAACGTTCAAGGGTACCTTCCTTAGTATCTAACAGTCTAATTTAACTCAGTATGCTATTACAAACACAATCTAAAGGTTCTTTTTCTTTTCCTCCTTTTTCTTCCTCCTCCGTTCTTTATATATTAGGTATCATATTCTGTACTCTTTGTCTATCCCTTGACTGACTTTGGGGGTAGTTGATTTGATTTTGCATCTGCCTAGTAGTTAATTGTTCTACTTTCTTTACTGTGGTTTTCTTTCCTCTGGTGACAGCTATTTAGTCTTAGGAACACTCCCATCTATAGCAGTCCTTCCAAAATACACTGTAGAGATGGTTTGTGGGAGGCAAATTCTCTCAGCTTTTGCTTATCTGGAAATTGTTTAATCCCTCCTTCAAATTTAAGTGATAATCTTGCTGGGTAGAGTATTCTTGGTTCAAGGCCTTTCTGTTTCATTGCATTAAATATATCATGCCACTCCCTTCTGGCCTGTAAGGTTTCTGTTGAGAAGTCTGTTAGCCTGATGGGTTTTCCTTTGTACGTGATCTTTTTTCTCTCTCTGCCTGCTTTTAATACTCAGTCTTTATCCTTGATCTTTGCTATTTTAATTATTATATGTCTTGGTGTTGTCTTCCTTGGGTCCTTTGTGTTGGGAGATCTTTGCACTTCCATGGCCTGAGAGGCTATCTCCTTCCCAAGATTGGGGAAGTTTCCAGCAATTACTTCCTCAAAGGCACTTTTTATACATTTTTCTCTCTCTTCTTCTTTTGGTACCCCTGTAATGCGAATATTGTTCTGTTTGGATTGGTCACACAGTTCTCTCAATATTCTTCCATTCCTAGGGATTGTTTTTTTCTCTCTGTGCTTTAGCTTCTTTGTATTTCTCGTCTCTGATTTGTTTTTCATTTACTGCCTTCTCTACTTCATGTAATCTTTTAAATCCCTCCATTGTATGTTTTTTTCAGATACTGTAATTCTTCAACATTTGTATCTCACTCCTGAATTCCTCCCTGAGTTCTTGAATATTTTTCTGTAGCTCTGAGCATGTTTATGATTTTTATTTTTAAATCTTTTTCAAGAAGAATGAGGAATTCATTTTCACTTGGCCCTCTTTCTGGTGTTTGTGGCATTTTGGTTTGAACCAGGTTCCTTTGATGTTTCATATTTGTATGTGGCACCCTCTAGTGCCCAGAAGCTCTACTCTCTCGAGCTGGTCAGCCCCTGGAGTGATGGTGGGGGTCAAAGGCAAGCAGCACTGGTGCCTGTCAGGAGGAAAGAGGTCTTTTCTCCTTCTTGGCTGCAGTGCCTTTCTCCACTGCCAGGGCCAGTGGTCTGAGCACGCAGGGAGAAGCCTCTGTGCTTTGCATTTGTAGCTGCCATAAGCGGGTCCACCCTCTGGTTCTCCTGATGCAATGGTGGGGGCAGCCAGTACTGGCCAGGAGGAAGGCGCAGCAGTGTCATGGTGGGTGGCCTCAAAGCTGTGTTACCTGCCAGGGTAATGGAGTGCCTGAAGCTCCTGAATGTTCCAACCTGCTGGGCAGAGTGCACCCAAATAGTTTTGTCCACCTGTCCTTTCTCCTGAGCAGCAAGCTCTGTGCAGTCCTTGCCCCTTCAGCAGCCCTGTCTCTGTTAGGAAGTCTCTCAGACTGCCCGCCTTTCTTTTGTCCCGGAGCGGCCGGATGTGGATCCCTGTTTTCCACAAGCAGCTGGAATCTCAGTGTCTCCAAGTATTCCACCTGTCTTAGCTTTCCAACCCCACTCATCACCAGAGCACCATGTAATGTAGGTTCATGGTCCCAGAGCAGATCTTGGTCTTCAGCAGTCCTATCCTAGGCCTTCACCCCCTCCTGGCTCCATTACGCTTCCTCCCTCTGGTGAGATGGGGTGGGGGAAGGGCGTGGATCCCTCTGGATTATGGCATTGTTACTTTACCCTTTTCCTTGAGGTCTGCTGGTTTCCCCAGGTGTAGACAGTCTGCTACAGCTTTCTTTTCTGTTGCTCCTTCAGGATTTGATGTGTTTGGCATATTTTCATATTATATGTGGTTTTGGGAGGAGGTTTTTGTCTCACCTCTCATGCTGCCATCTTTCATCCTCCTAAAAGATGATCTTCTGTCCCTTTTTCATAATTGGCTTATTTACGGAATATATTTTAGACCATTTTCTGGAACTAAAGATATAATAGTTATCCTTTCCTTAGAAACCTCTGATGATTATGCTTATAATTACAAAGACTTGCTAGATCTCACAAGTGATTTCATGAATTAAAAAAACCAAAAACCAAGAATATGGGTGCAAGGGCAGTCTAGGGAGTGAGAAAAAACACTGTTTTGGCTTCTAAGTTTGAGGGGTCTGTATGCTATCCACATGATTGGCCAGTAAGCAATTGTGTTTAGAGCTTAAAAACTTTGTGTTAGAGATTCAAGAGTCAAAGAATTGTCAGCATGAAAATGGTAGTTGAAAGTATGAATGTGGATGAATCCACTTGTGGTAAAACATAGAAGGATTAAAAAACAAGGGAAAACCTTTAGGGGAACTATTCTTCTGTTAGATAATGACTCCTTTATAGCACAGATCATGTCTTTCTCAATATAATAAAGTTTTATGGACTCCTCTGTGCAAGTTGTTGTGCCACATGCTGGGTACTCAGAGAAGAATGAAATACAATCTTTGGGCTCATTAGGAATGTCCCAGGCTTTCAGAATGAAGAAAGATGTATACTGCACAGTACAAAGCAAAAGATGCTATAAGGGAGGGAAACTGCCACTGATCCATCCATCTTCAGTAACTGTACCATTTTTGTGTCACTCAATATAGTGAGGAAGTTAGGGATTTTGTTCTTCCCTTAAGCAGGGTAATTGATGTGTGAATGTATTATATTGTCATGTTTAAAGAAGAAACCAACCAGTCCTTTCAAGAAATTTGTTGCATAATATATATGTTGTCCTTTTTTTAATAATTTATTTTGGTATCATTAATCTACAGTTACATATGCAATATTATGGTTATTAAACTACCCCCTTCATCAGGTCCCCCCCACCAACCCCATTACAGTCACTGTCCATCAGCATAGTGAGATGCTATAGAATCACTACTTGTCTTTTCTGAGTTGTACAGCCCTCCCTATGCCCCCCCAACATTACATCTGCTAATCGTAATGCCCCTTTTTCCCCCTTATCCCTCCCTTCCCACCCATCTTCCCCAGTCCCTTTCCCTTTGGTAACTATTGGACCGTTCTTGGGTTCTGTGAGTCTGCAGCTGTTTTGTTCCTTCAGTTTTTTTCTTTGTTCTTATATCCACATAGAGTGAAATCATTTGATACTTGTCTTTTTCAGCTTGGCTTATTGCACTGAGCATAATACCCTCTAGCTTCATCCCTGTTGTTGCAAATGGTAGGATTTGTTTTCTTCTTATGGCTGAATAATATTCCATTGTGTATATGTACCACATCTTCTTTATCCATTCATCTACTGATGGACACTTAGGTTGCTTTCATTTCTTGGCTATTGTAAATAGTGCTGCGATAAACATAGGGGTGCATATGTCTTTCTCAAACTGCGCTGCTGCTGCATTCTTAAGGTAAATTCCTAGGAGTGGAATTCCTGGGTCAAATGGTATTTCTATTTTGAGTTTTTTGAGGAACCTCCATGCTGCTTTCCACAATGGTTGAATTAATTTACATTCCCACCAGCAGTGTAGGAGGGTTCCCTTTTCTCCACATCCTCGCCAACATTTGTTGTTGTTTGTGTTTTGGATGTTGGCCATCCTCACTGGTGTGAGGTGATATCTCATTGTGGTTTTAATCTGCATTTCTCTGATGACTAGCGATGTGGAGCATCTTTTCATTTGCCTGTTGGCCATCTGAATTTCTTCTTTGGAGAAGTGTCTATTCATGTCCTCTGCCCATTTCTTAATTGGATTATTTGCTTTTTGTTTGTTAAGGTGCATGAGTTCTTTATATATTTTGGATGTCAACCCCTTATCAGATAGGTCATTTATGAATATATTCTCCCATACTGTAGGATCTCTTTTTGTTCTATTGATGGTGTCCTTTGCTGTACGGAAACTTTTCAGCTTGATATAGTCCCACTTGTTCATTTTTGCTTTTGTTTCCCTTGCCCGGGGAGATATGTTCATGAAGAAGTTGCTCATGCTTATGTCTAAGAGATTTTTGCCTATGTTTTTTTCTAAGAGTTTTATGGTTTCATGACTTACGTTCAGGTCTTTGATCCATTTTGAGTTTACTTTTGTGTATGGGGCTAGACAGTAGTCCAGTTTCATTCTCTTACATGTAGCTGTCCAGTTTTTCCAACACCAGCTGCTGAAGAGACGGTCATCTCCCCATTGTATATCCAAGGCTCCTTTATCAAATATTAATTGACTGTATATGTTTGGGTTAATGTTTGGATTTTCTATTCTGTTCCACTGGTCTGTGGGTCTGTTTTTGTGCCAATACCAAATTGTCTTGATTACCGTGGCTTTGTAGTAGAGCTTGAAGTCAGGGAGCATAATCCCCCCTGTTTTATTCCTCCTTCTCAGGATTGATTTGGCTATTCGTGGTCTTTGGTGGTTCCATATGAATTTTAGAATAATTTGTTCCAGTTCATTGAAGAAAGCTGTTGGTATTTTGATAGGGATTGCATTGAATCTGTAGATTGCTTTAGGTAGTATAGCCATTTTGACAATATTTATTCTTCCTCGCCAAGAGCATGGGATGCATTTCCATTTGTTAGTGTCCTCTTTAATTTCTCTTAGGAGTGTCTTGTAGTTTTCAGAGTACAGGTCTTTCACTTCCTTCCTTAGGTTTATTTCTAGGTATTTTATTCTTTTTGATGCAATTGTGAATGGAATTGTTGTTCTGATTTCTCTTTCTGTTAGCTCATCGTTAGTGTATAGGAAAGCAACAGATTTCTGTGTGTTAATTTTGTATCCTGCAACTTTGCTGAATTCAGATATTAGTTCTAGTAGTTTTGGAATGCAGTCTTTAGGGTTTTTTTATGTATAGTATCATGTCATCTGCAAACAGTGACAATTTGACTTCTTCTTTACCAACCTGGATGCCTTGTATGTCTTTGTTTTGTCTGATTGCCATGGCTAGGACCTCCAGTACTATGTTGAATAACAGTGGAGAGAGTGGGCATCCCTGTCTTGTTCCCGATCCTAGATGAAAAGCTTTCAGCTTCTCGCTGTTAAGTATGATGTTAGCTGTGGGTTTGTCATATATGGCCTTTATGATGTTGAGGTATTTGCCATGTTTCCCCATTTTGTTGAGAGTTTTAATCATGAATGGATGCTGAATTTTGTCAAATGCTTTTTCAGCATCTATGGAGATGATCATGTGGTTTTTGTTTTTCTTTTTGTTGATGTGGTGGATGATGTTGATGGATTTTCGAATGTTGTACCATCCTTGCATCCCTGGGAACGAATCCCCCTTGATCATGGTGTATGATCTTCTTGATGTATTTTTGAATTCGGTTTGCTAATATTTTGTTGAGTATTTTTGCATCTACGTTCATCAGGGATATTGGTCTGTAATTTTTTTTTTTGGTGAGGTCTTTGCCCGGTTTTGGTATTAGAGTGATGCTGGCTTCATAGAATGAGTTTGGA
The DNA here is from genome assembly GCA_032199065.1 of Smutsia gigantea. Lineage (NCBI taxonomy): Eukaryota > Metazoa > Chordata > Mammalia > Pholidota > Manidae > Smutsia > Smutsia gigantea. Next base: position 365,142 of record JAVSCE010002530.1, on the reverse strand, counting down.
AGTATTCTCTCCTCTTCTATTTTTTGAATAACTTTAAGGAGAATGTGTGTTATTTCTTCTGTATATGTCTGGTAGAATTCAGATGTGAATCCATCAGGTCCGGGGGTTTTGTTCTTGGGTAGTTTTTTGATTACCGCTTCAATTTCGTTGCTGGTGATTGGTCTGTTTCTTGCTTGGTCAGTCTTGGAAGGTTGTATTTTTCTAAGAAGTTGTCCATTTCTTGTATGTTTTCCAGCTTGTTAGCATATAGATTCTCATAATATTCTCTTGTAATTTTTTGTATTTCGGTGGGGTCTGTCATTGTTTTTTCTTTTTCATTTCTGATTCTTTTTATGTGTGTAGATTCTCCTTTTCTCTTAATGAGTCTGGCTAGGGGTTTGTCTATTTTGTTTATTTTTTCAAAGAACCAGCTCTTAGTTTTAGTGATTTTTTTGTATTGTTTTATTCTTCTCAATTTAATTTATTTCTTCTCTAATCTTTATTATGTCCCTCCTTCTGGTGACTTTGGGCCTCTTTTGTTCTTCTTTTTCCAATTTCAGTGATTGTGTCTTTAGACTTTTCATTTGGATATGTTCTTCCTTCTTTAAATAGGCCGGGATTGCAATACACTTTCCTCTTAGAAGTGCCTTTGCTCCATCCCACAGAAGTTGTGGCTGTGTGTTATTGTCGTCATTAGTCTCCATATATTCTTTGATTTCTGTTTTGTTCAGTCATTAACCCATTGATTAATTAGGAGAGTGTTCTTAAGTCTCCATGTATTTGTGAGCCTTTTTGTTTTCTTTCTAAAATTTAATTCTAGTTTTATTCCTTTGTGATCTGAGTAGTTGGTTTTTAGAATTTCAATATTTTTGCCTTTACTGAGGTTCTTTTTGTGGCCTAGTATGTGGTCTATTCTGGAAAATGTTCCATGTGCTCTTGAGAAGAATGTGTATCCTGTTGCTTTTGGGTGTAGAGTTCTGTAGATGTCTGTTAGGTCCATCTGTTCTAGTGTGTTGTTCAGTGCCTCTGTGTCTTTACTTATTTTCTGTCTTGTTGATGTGTCCTTTGGAGTGAGTGGTGTGTTGAAGTCTCCTAAAATGAATGCATTGCTGTCTATTTCCTCCTTTAATTCTGTTAGTATTTGTTTCACATATGCTGGTGCTCCTGTGTTCTGTGCATATATATTTATAATGGTTATATCCTCTTATTGGAGTGACCCCTTTATCATTATGTAATGTCCTTCTTTAACTCTTGGTACTTATAGTTTTCCTTTTATTTTGAACGCATTTTACTTGGTTGACTGAGTTTCCATTGAAGAACAAATAAAAAAGAACTGTGCAGACTGCAGTAGTCCCAGGTTTCATGCTTGGTGCTGTGTGCAGGGACAGTGCTAGTAGTGAGAATTCCATTCCTGACTGCCTTTAGGATTCAGGTTTTGTAACAAAGCTTAATTTTCTCATTGTGCCAGGCCTTAGCTTGTTTGCCATTTAAAGCTCCTCATAGCCTTCCGCATAGGGTCATTGCTAGGTGTTTTGTTCACTTTCTGATAAATGAAAGGCTTATTTATGTTGAGAACATACATAGATGCAGCTTATTCTGAGAGTGTATGTATTGAATTCTGCTTATTTCTGCAGATGTTCTACTTTTCCCTCGTCATTGCCCAATAGCTTATTAACACCAAATTATCATGTAGGAGAGAAGTTGTTCAAAGGGTTCTACTCTTTCTAGAGCACGAAACCCTTCCTCCATTTGTTCTGTTTAGTTAAAGCTGTCTGTTATAGCAGAAATGTAGGTTCAAGTTCCTATTCTATGATTTCTGAGCAGGTTACATGTTTTTGGGTCCCAATTTTTCCATTATAAATGAAATATATTTGAAGGATTCAGTATGAACTGTTAGGGTAATTTGTCTTAGCAGTCCTTATGTCTAACCTCTTTCTTCTGGCTGCTGTATTTATTAATCTCCTAATTATTCCTCCCCTTTCATATTAGATACTGTCATGAGGCACAAATCTTCGAACTTCTTCCAACTCTTGCCATTATATTTATCTTTATCTTCAGCAGCCATGTGGATCCTACTGCTGTCCTGGTGTAATAGTTGCTTGACCTTACCCTCACCATTTCTAGTCTATTTAAGCACCCTCTTCGGGACCATATGCTGTGCCTTGTCGTACCTGTGAAATGTTCCCCATTAAAATCATAATGCAACTCCTCTCTACAACTTGATAGATTTTCAACTATGTCAGTTCATTATTCTTAAAGTATACCAGTTCCTAGGCTTATCAGCACCTCCATTAGATCCTTCGGATTTCTTCCTGGCCCTTAATTTTTACTTTCTTTCCTTTTTAGCTTCAATTCCTTAGTCCATTAACTCTTTAACTCTTTAGTCAATATCATAAGTCTTTTGCCCCATTTTTTTGTCAGTCTGTCTGGTAGAACTTTTGCCTTTGTGTTAATGTAGTCTACAGAGGAAAGCATACATGGAGCAGATTGGTGGCCCTGTAAAATTATGATAAATAATAAGTCAGTCCTCAACATTGCTCACCAATCCTTACTTTTTCTTTAATTGAGTCATCATCTTATGTTCTCCATTACTTCTTTCAAATTTTCTTTGCTCTTCTCAAATCAATCTCTTTTGCTCTCTGATGATTTCCTTCTTACTTCACAGAGAAAATACCTATAATTTGGAAACTTCTTTATCTTCTTTCCTACTAAGGTTATAGATGTTTTGTCATTTGTACCTGCTTTTTCTTTTTTCCTGTGTTATAATGGAAGAAGTATTTCTTCTCCTCTTTGTGTTTATGCTCTGAATCCCATTCATTCCTTTTTGGAATAACTTTTTTTTTTTATTTGGCTGTTAAGGACAGAAAAGAGTTAAATGGAACCTGGAAGAGTTGTCTGGGTCACTATCTTTATTTCCTCATCTGTACATTCTGCAACCCACTGCAGCTGGGTGTCTGCTTCTGTTACCCATCTACCCCTAGAACTGTTCTTACAAAGGACACCAGTGACTTCCAAGTCAGTAAATTCAAGTGTGTTTTTTAGTGAGTGTCTCACAGCAGCATTTGCTTCTTTCTGTTCAGCGCTCCCTGAACACTGTTCCTTGGTTCCTTTAGTGTCATCACAGTCTGGATTGTGACTGTTCACATGATTCTAGTTGCTGTTCTTCAGTCTCCTGCATTTTAATCAGTATTTGTAAATATTTTAATATTGAAAATAAAACTCATTAGATTAGAGAGGAAAAAAAGCAAAGTTTGTTTGAATTTTAAGAACACAACATGAGGCTTTAAAGAAACCAGGTTGTGGCAGGAAATTTTGGGAAGGGTGTGCTGTATTCTGTCATTAGAAATACTGTTAAATGTTGTTTAAATTATTCCTTTCAATCGTCTTATAAGGTAGATGATTGTATTCCTGTTTAATCTCAAAGAATTTCGAGATGGAGAAGGATGTGTTATGTTCAGGAAACAGTGCATTTTTCTTTCTCATTGGAAGGCTAAGTTTTTAATGAAGTGGTAGTGGAAATAAAATCTATTGTTTCAGTGTTATGGAGTTCCTTGCATACCAAGGGGAGGAGTTTTTTACTTAATTTTTAGAGTAAGGGTTGGTTGAATATTTTTAAGCTGTTCACACTTTAGGAAAGGGAGATTGTTTTGGCCAAGGGCTAATAATCCTGTAATTAGTTTCAGTGGGCAGATGGCACTTCTACGGGAAGCCTTTTTGCAGGTTTCCTGTTGTAGTGAATTGAACCCTCTTTGATACTCCTATTTTAGCACTTTGTCATTCCTCTGATGTAGAACTTTTCACACTGTATTGTAATTACATGTTTGTATTTGGCTCCCCCATTGGATTTGAGTTCTTCTAGAAAAGAATTATTAGTTTATGGGTAATATTAATGTTGGTAATATTTCCCATGCCTATCTCAGTGCTTGGCATAATAAATGACTCCTGGGTTAGTAAATGAATGAAGAATTTGGATTTTAAATCTCCAGTCTGAACAGTTTATCAGAATGTACCCTTTATATTTCTGTAGGCTTGATTGGATTAGAGTCTCACTCCTTCCCCATTGCTGACATATATGTTTTGTTAGTTAATAAAATCTATTTTGGTAGAGAGGTTCTATAGCTTTAAAAACCTGTGACTTTGCAGACACTCATATAGTGGATAGCACACCCTATGCAAATCAGCTGTCTGTTCAGGTCTTGTGTTTGTTTTCCCCATAGACGTAATCCAGCCGTTAGTTGTTTAAAGCAGCAGATGGAAGGAGTCCATGGAGATGGAGATGTGGATATTAGCTCTCACAGTGAAAGACCATACTGGTTGTGCTAAGGATTAGAAGTTTTTTGCTGAATGAAAGGGAGATGGTCCTGCTTTTGGTGTTATTTTCAGCAGTGTGGCCAGCTCTTGGGTCTAGGGTCCGTTTTAAGAAGACCAGAAAAAGACTGTAAATAGACCTTCCTTCAAGCCCAGACTGTTGGTGCAGCTGCCACAATTACAGGAGGGGCAGCTTTTCCTCCCTGTTGGGTGCAGAGTGAATCTGTCCTGTAGTTAGTGATGTACTTACTCCTTAGAGAATATAGCAGCCTGATTTAGGGTGCTTTATATTCTTTGTCAAATTAGGAAATTTGGATTACTATCTCCTGAAATCCTTTGGAGGGTGAATAATTTCTGCAGCATGTCCTATGGTTTGAAGAATAATGGTTGTGAATTGGTCAGTAATGTTTTTAACTCTCTTCCTAAAAATATAGTGCTATCTTTGGTAACAATTTTTTTGTGACTTATTGGAAAAACCACAAATTTGCCATACTTTTTCCCTGTGTTTACTAGGATTTTGGCAACTACTACAAATTTGACAGGTTTAAAATTTTGCTTACGGAGTGTGTGACAGAACCATATCATGAGAGCTCATTGTTCACTCCTGAACTCTAAAAATACATATATATTTTAAATTATAAATTAAGAGACAAGAAGCATTTTTAAACTTGGTTGAAGTCCTGCTTTGAAAATTGCAACCAGTGACCAAAAAAATGATTCTGAGATTTTCTTCTTAATTAAAGTATCATTGATATGCAATCTTACATTAGTCTCAAGTATACTGCACAGTAAGTTCAGCAGTTACCCATATTATTAAGTTCTCACCCCCACTAGTATAACTACTGTCTGTCAACATATAATGTAGTTTGGTCATGATTCTGAGATTTTTGAAGCCTGGGTAGAACCAGACATTTTCATGCTGTGCCCTTTTAGAAATCTGATGGAATGGGGAGCTTTTCCTGTGACAGTACTATCAGCAGTGAATAGATGAATGAATTCGTCTGTGCTTAAAACTCACCACATGTGTACTAGCCCCCTCCAGGATATAAAAGAGCAGGGAAACCGACCTTAGCAATGATCTAAGCTCCTGAAGAAAGAGGCTTTCGTGACTGTCCAAGAAGTGAAGACCAGCGTATCTAGAGATAAACAAAAGAGCCTGTGACAGTAATGAAAGAATCTGACATTTGCTTTGTCTATACAAAGGATGAAAGGAATTTTGCCGACTTAGTCAAAACAATAACTGGTTTTATATCAGCCTAAGCCTAAAATGCAGGCATCAGAATAATATGTTTTTCTTTGTATTCCTGAAGAATTGTTATGTTTTTAAAACGTATGTGGACTGGTTTTGTTTTTGGAAAAGAAAACGTGACATGGATTTTATAAGCTTAGTAGCTGTAGGTGGATCCTTTCTTGTTTTGCTTGCCAAACCTTTCTAATAAGCGGTGAAGTCAAGATATCAAAGATGGGAATTTTTTTCTGGGACCTTTGTCCTTTTCTTGGTACTTCAGACATTTTCAACCAGGGGGTATGTATGGAAAAGAAAAACAAGCATGAAATATTTTCCCCTATTTTGGTGGCGATTCAGATGAGACCTGTCTGTACTGCTGTGCAGAAAGATGTGGCTCTGTTGTGAGGCAGTGATTGTCTTGCTCAGGCTGGACTGAGAGAGAACTGGCTTAGTGGAGCCATGGTCAGTGGGCACAGCATGGAGAACAGGATTATTTGCCTCTCTACTCAGTAGTAAGCAAGTAGCACTACTGGTTGACTGGGGAGTGGCTTTTTTTGTCTGATATTTATTATGGATGATTCCAGTATTCTACGAAGGAGAGGGTTACAGGTGAGTAACAGAAAGCCTTTTTACTGATCTCCTTCCTCCTAGTGTCTTTTGAAAACATACTGAATAGATTGCTTCAATTTTATTTAATTCATTTGAGGCAGAGTAGAATGCCACTTAATTTCCCTTTTACTCCACCATGTATAGTTATAATTGGAGAAATTGTCTAAGACCTTTCTACTTTGATAGAAAAAGTGCGGCTTGGGCTTACATTGAGTGAGTGGAGCAATTAAATGAGACCTATGCCAGATGCAAGCCTAATTTTCGACATCAGACATGACTGCTGACAGATTGTTTATAGTAAACACATATTGTTTTGACCACTGTGCCTGTCTCCTCACCTCACACCCTTAGTTAAGTCACATAATGTATGTGTAATATATATTTGACTTTATACATAGTTTTAAGAACTTTTTAAAATTGTCATTTTGCATATATACAGACAGTATAACCATACATGATAGTCCTCTATCTGACACCTGTTTTTTGGAAGTCTTCTCTTTTCGTCTTGGGTAATTTGGCACAAGAAGAGGTAAGTAAGGTGTAACAATGAGGGGAGAATAGAGAGCTTGATAGACAACCTTCAGCTGAGTTTTAATGAATGCCCTTAGCACTAAAAGAATATATGACACAGTTCTTTTAAATGTGACAATTTTTTCATGCTTTTGTAAAGTAGATCCTGTTTTAGTTTTACTAGTAAAGAACAAGCCACCTTCATTTAGTCCCAGACTGAATGTTTTTAAAGATTGACATAGTGAAGGTTTCAGTGTGAAACACTGAGCTAATCAACATGTGAAGGCCTTGTCATGAAATGTAGCTATTTCTCTTATTTTTGTAGTTTGTTTGACATTTTCACTTTTTTTGTACAAAGCACCTAGTGTCTTTGTAATTATCATGAATGAACATTATTTTGGTTTCTTTATGCTCAAAAATAAAAGGTATAGCATTGGTAAAATTTAGACAGATTATGATATTTGTGGTTCTTATTATTTGTGCTTTTTATTAATGACATTGTAAATATTCAGTGCCCCCTGGGAATACCTATTGTTTCTTCAGCAGTTGTCCACTGTGACCAGGCTTTAAAAGTCAATGCCTTATTTTAATTTCTCATATTAGTACAATTAATTTGATAAAATTTGTCATTTGATTTCTTGGGAGTATTTTGAGAAGTATTTCTAAAGTACTCAGGAGACTTCTTATAAATGATGTATGTTTAAGTAGCTGTTGATAAAAAATGGCTGGCTCTGTATGCACATTTAATTGCATGATTATTTATATCTTTATTTCTCTTTAGTTGCCAGGATCCAGAAAGGGAATCCTGTTTGTTGAATGGGGAATATTTTCAATTATTCTGCTGTTTTGTGTTAAATCAATCATTTTCTCCCTACTGACTGAGTCAGTCTTCAGTATCTGCTACTCTGTTTACTGATGTCCTTCCTCTTAAGGCTTTGTTTCTATCTAGCAGGAGTTCCAAATTTGCCAGATTACAAAGCATTGGAAGGTGTTTTCCTGAAACCTCCTTTTTTGTGTAAGCTCAAAATTTTTTCATTACTTGCAAGTTTATTCTCCAGAAGACTGTACTGGAACATTATGAAATAGAAATTATGCTTGTAAAGCAGCAGTTTAGATTATTTGTTTTAAACAGGTAAGTTATACTGCAAAACTTTTAAAGTTAGTTTGAGACACACAAAAACCAAAGTGTGCTTAGTGGTACAGATAATCTGCACAGATAATCTTCTGGGTAACTTCAGATAAGAAGATGAAAATCCAAATGAATGTTTGGGACTTCTAACTGCTTTTTGGTGAATAAGTTAGACTTCCTAAAAGTTTTCTAGAAATCCAGGCAAGGCACAACCTCCTCTGATCCTCCAGCTTTCTTTGCCAGATTTCCTGGGAGGTGACAATATAGTAAACAGTGCACTTATTGTGTGCTTGTTCTCTGTCTTACATTTTAGGCTATACATTATCTCATTCATTCCTCATGACATTGTTGACAGCTAGGTGGTATCTGCATTTTCAGGTGCAGATAATTTAAAAAAAAGGAACCTAAGATTGGTTCAAATTATAGTTCTGTCACATACTAGCCATATAACTATGGTCAATTTTTTTTTTTGGTATCATTAATCTACAATTACATGTGCAACATTATGGTTACTAAACTCCCCACTTCATCAAGTCCCCCCCACATACCCCATTACAGTCACTGTCCATCAGCGTACTGAGATGCCATAGAATCACTACTAGTCTTCTCTGAGTTGTACAGCCCTCCCTGTGCCCCCTTACATTATGTCTACTGTGGTCAAATTTTGAAAAACTCTCAATGCCTCCTTTTCTGTATTTCACTGTCATGTTGAGAGTAAGTATAGTAGCAAAAGCCACACCTTGAAGACCAGTTTTTGAGATTGTTGTAGTCAAACAGGCAAGAAGATATAATGAATTAGAGGTGGGTGCTTTTTTCCAGTCAATGGAGGTGTGGGAGATTTTTTGATTGGCCATTTTTTTTCAGATATTTGCAGCTCTGTAACTTCCTCAAGGAAAACTTGGAAGTGGCTTGGCTAGGTGTATAGGTAAGGATACTCTGAACTGAAAGGAACAGAAAACTCAATTCTGAGTGGTTTAAATATTAAAGAAAAGTATTGACTTGCAAATATGGAAATCCAGAGGTTGGATGGATTTCAGATTGGCTAATGTAGTGTCTTTGCTCAGCTTCTCTGCTCTGCCTCATTCTCAAGCTGGCTTCCTACTTATTAGAAAAACAGCTGTGGTGGTTTCAGCTTGTACATTCACACACTACAGCATCTCCAGGTCTCTTTAGACACCCGGGAGATGATGTGTGAGTGTCTTTAAACTAGAGGAGCCTCCATCCTCTGTATGTAATAGTGTAGGAATTGACATTGTTTTGCCTGAAGAGTGAGTGTAAGGTCTTCCTTATGGTAAAAATTGGCTTTCATCCTATTGCTACTTTTGGAGCATATGCAGCGAGAGAGATTTGAGGTTGAAGTTCTTTGTTAGTGGAAAAACAGGCTTTAAACATTTGCTCTATTTCCCAATAAATTTTATGGGAGATTATTTTAACTTTGAGGTCAGCTAGCCACTACAAACAAATGTTTAATATCAACTACTTTAGTGCCAACATTTCTACATTAAGTAAGTGTTTGCCTAAAAGGCAGACACAGTAATGGATCTTCATTGTATACAGAGCCCAGTTTCCCAGGTTCTAAAGAGAATATTTGTTGTGCTGATAAAATTGTTGCCTTCAGGCAAAAACATGTAATGACCCCATCCCCCCACTTTTGCCTTTGATGTTCAAATATGAGAGTACTTAAAAGTGCCATTGTTCAGGGGTACTTTATTATTTCAGAGGACATACAACATAATGCATACTGTAAAGCATTATTGTTGACAAAGCTTTCTTTCAGTGTTTTTAATTTTGAAAATAATGACTATATAAGTTATCATCATCATATAAAATCTAATTCAGTTGACATTTTAGTCCTTAAAAATAAAATCTTCAAGAACCAGGTAGATTTCAAACATTCCATTTATTCTTTAAAGTTTACTTCATTTTTAAAAAGATGATCACATATGCATAAAAATGTAACCTAATGATTTTCTTCTGATCTAAATATTATTCCTTCTGTGGGAAGGTTGATAAAAGTAAAAAAAAATTGCAGTTTGTACTCATCAGTCCTTAATACCACTAAATATTTCATCATGTCAGTAGATTAGGTGGCTTTGAAAACTGAGTGATTTATCTTATCTGTGTACTTCGTTTTTTCTCTCTGCCTTATTCTATTCCTATTCCAATTCTTTGTTGTCAGCCACTCCAGACTTTTGCTTTTTTGGCGGCGGGGATTATTTTTTCCATGTTCATTCATCTTCTCTGGCATCTTCCCACTCCTGAGTATCATTCTCCTTTTCTACCTATCAACTTTCTCGTCGTCATCCCCATATAGCACCTCATTTTCAATTCTTATGTTATCATGGATAACTTCAACATCTTTGCCGACAAAGATAATTGGGCCAGCCTCAGATCTTTATAGAGTTCCTCTACTTCCTGGACTCTATTTGGACAGCACATTTTCCCTAATCAGCTTATATTTTGTTTATGGAGTTGTTTCTTTTAGAAATCTTATAGTAATCTAAAATTATATCCCCTTATCATCTCTGATTAAATTCCTGTAGTCTCCTGTTTAAATCAGTGTTACAAACTGGAAGTTTATGAACCACTTCTTGTAGATGTGTTTTATTTGGCCACCTTTGGAGATTTTAGGAAAAATTGGCTGGTATAGTCCCCACCAATCCTTTCTTGTTTTATGTTTTGCTGCGTCATCCATTTCCTATTGTTAGCATGAGATTCGCCATCTTAACACCGCCTGCATTTTGCGAAGAATGGAAATTTCCCTCCTAAACTCAAATCATGAGAATACCCTTTGGTCCTTATTAATCTGACCTCAAAAGTTACATCCCTAGCAACGCCTAGCAACAGTAACTGCAGAATTTCCCACCTCCCAAAGTACCTCCTCCCTCTGCCCTGTATCTACCCTAGCCTGTAAACGGACACTGGCTTCCGTCCTTCTCTGGAGAACCCCTTCCACAGGTATATCTCCAATAAACCTGTGTTGTCTTCGAGCTGTGCCTCCACTATTTCCTTTCCTAACCTAAAACCTTAGACTATATTTCATCTTTTCTAAGACTCACATCTTTTTACTTCTAACAGCCCTAAAGTTGTAGTGTTACTTTTGATGGTGTGTTGTATTTTAATTGGCAGTGGTGTTTTGTTTTGCTTAAAAAATTTTTTTTTACTGATACCTAAAATAACATAATTTCTTGCAATTAATAATTTTCCAGATTTTGTGAAATATATTATATTACCATACTGGTCCATGAGAGTATATTCATTTGAAACATTTATGTCTCAGTGTAAAGACCTCTACCTTTTTAAGCTCTCCTCCTATCCTTTCTACAGTGTCTTGAAGACTCTGTTCCTTTGATTCTTTTCTTTTTTTTAAATAAGTTGGTACCTATTTGATACACTTCCTTGCTGTATTGTTTGAGAATATGGTATTTTTTTCTCCATTAGTTTATTTGAGTTGTGAAACATTTATGAATTTTGTATTGTATAACTATTCTTGAGTTTTGGGGATAAACCTAACTTGGCATGATATATAATTCAGTTTTTTAAATGGTCATTCATTTAATCTAAGCTTCCCATTTCATCTTCAGGTAGTTTTATAAGGTATATATTTATAGGAGTGTGTCCACTTTGTTTATAGAGAAAAAGTTGTTTAAACTATTTTTTGTTCTTTAAAAAAATCTCCGCTGAATCTCTCCTTATAGATCTTTTGTATCTTTACTGGACTCTTCCCATCATCAAGTCCCCACCACATACCCCATTACAGTCACTGTCCATCAGCATAGTAAGAGGCTATAGAATCACTACCTGTCTTCTCTGTGTTGTACAGCCCTCCCCGAGCCCATCCCACACATTATGTCTGTTTATCGTAATGTCCCCTTTTTTCCCCTTATCCCTCCCTTACCGCTCATCCTTCCCAGTCCCTTTCCCTTTGGTAACTGTTAGTCCATTCTTTGGTTCTGTGAGTCTGCTGCTGTTTTGTTCCTTTGGTATTTTTCTTTGTTCTTATACTCCACAGATGAGTGAAAACATTTGATACTTGTCTTTTTCCGCCTGGCTTATTTCACTGAGTATAATGCACTACAGGTCCATCCATACTGTTGCAAATGGTAGGATTTGTTCTCTTCTTATGGCTGAATCGTATTCCATTGTGTATATGTACCACATCTTCTTTATCCATTCATCTACTGTTGGGCACTTACGTTGCTTCCATTTCTTGGCTATTGTAAATAGTGCTGCGATAAACATAAGGGTGCAACTGTCTTTTTCAAACTGGGCTGCTGCTGCATTCTTAGGGTAAATTCCTAGGAGTGGAATTCCTGGGTCAAATGGTATTTCTATTATGAGTTTTTTGAGGAACCTCCATACTGCTTTCCACAATGGTTGAACTAATTTACATTTCCACCAGCAGTGTAGGAGGGTTCCCCTTTCTCCACATTCTCGCCAACACTTGTTTGTCTTTTGGATGTTGGCCATCCTTACTGGTGTGACGTGATATCTCACTGTGGTTTTAATTTACGTTTCTTTGATGACTAGTGATGTGAAGCATCTTTTCATGTGCCTGTTGGCCACCTGAATTTCTTCTTTGGAGAAGTGTCTGCTCAGATCTTCTGCTCATTTTTTAGTTGGATTATTTGCTTTTTGTTTGTTCAGGTGTGTGAGCTCTTTGTATATTTTGGATGTCAACCCCTTATCGGATATGTCATTTATGAATATATTCTCCCATACTGTAGGATGCCTTTTTGTTCAATTGATGGTGTCCTTAGCTGTACAGAAGCTTTTCAGCTTGATATAGTCCCACTTGTTCATTTTTGCTTTTGTTTCCCTTGCCTGGGGAGGTATGTTCATGAAGAAGCAGCTCATGTTTATGTCTAAGAGATTTTTGCCTATGTTTTCTTCTAGGAGCTTTATGGTTTCATGACTAACATTCAGGTCTTTGATCCATTTTGAGTTTACATTTGTGTATGGGGTTAGACAGTAGTCCAGTTTCATTCTCTTACATGTAGCTGTCCAGTTTTTCCAACACCAGCTGTTGAAGAGGCAGTCATTTCCTCATTGTATATCCATGGCTTCTTTATCGTATATTAATTGACCATATATGTTTGGGTTAATATCGGGACTTTCTATTCTGTTCCATTGGTCTGTGGGTCTGTTGTGCCAGTACCAAACTGTCTTGATTACTGTGGATTTGTAGTAGAGCTTCAGGTTGGGAAGTGAGATCACCCCTGCTTTATTCTTCCTTCTCAGGATTGCTTTGGCTATTCGGGGTCTTTTGTCATTCCATATGAATTTTTAAACTATTTGTTCCAGTTTGTTGAAGAAAGCTGTTGGTATTTTGATAGGGATTGCATTGAATCTGTTGATTGCTTTAGGCAGGATGGCCATTTTGACAATATTAACTCTTCCTAGCCAAGAGCATGGGATGAGTTTCCATTTGTTAGTTTCCTCTTTAATTTCTCTTAAGAGTGTCTTGTAGTTTTCAGAATATCGGTCTTTCACTTCCTTGGTTAGGTTTATTCCTAGGTATTTTATTCGTTTGGATGCGATTGTGAATGGAATTGTTTTCCTGATTTCTCTTTCTGCTAGTTCATCGTTAGTGTATAGGAAAGCAACAGATTTCTGTGTATTAATTTTGTATCCTGCAACTTTGTTGAATTCAGATATTAGTTCTGTTAGTTTTGGAGTGGAGTCTTTAGGGTCTTTTATGTACAATATCATATAATCTGCAAGTAGTCACAATTTGACTTCTTTACCAATCTGGATGCCTTGTATTTGTTTGTTTTATCTGATTGCCGTGACTAGGACCTCCAGTACTATGTTGAATAACAGTGGAGAGAGTGGGCATCCCTGTCTTGTTTCCGATCTTAGGTGAAAAGCTTTCAGCTTCTTGCTGTTAAGTATGATGTTAGCTGTGGGTTTGTCATATATAGCCTTTATGATGTTGAGGTACTTGCCATCTATACCCATTTTGTTGAGAGTTTTTGTCATGAATGGATGCTGAATTTTGTCAAATGCTTTTTCTGCATCTATGGAGATGATCATGTGGTTTTTGTTCTTCTTTTTGTTGATGTGGTGGATGATGTTGATGGATTTTCGAATGTTGTACCATCCTTGCATCCCTGGGATGAATCCCACTTGATCATAGTGTATGATCCTCTTGATATATTTTTAATTTGGTTTGCTAATCTTTTGTTGAGTATTTTTGCATCTCCGTTCATCAGGGATATTGGTGTGTAGTTTTCTTTTTTGGTGGGGTTTTTGCCTGGTTTTGATATTAGAGTGATGCTGGCTCCATAGAATGAGTTTGGAGGTATTCCCTCCTCTTCTATTTTTTGGAAAACTTTAAGGAGAATGGGTATTATTTCTTTTCTATATGTCTAGTAGAATTCAGATGTGAATCCATCTGGTCCGGGGGTTTTGTTCTTGGGTAGTTTTTTGATTACCACTTCAGTTTCGTTGCTGGTGATTGGTCTGTTTAGTTTTTCTGTTTCTTGCTTGGTCAGTCTTGGAAGGTTGTATTTTTCTAAGAAGTTGTCCATTTTTTCTATGTTTTCCAGCTTGTTAGCATATAGATTCTCATAATATTCTCTTATAATTCTTTGTATTTCTGTGGGGTCCGTCGTGATTTTTCCTTTCTCATTTCTGATTCTGTTTATGTGTGTAGATTCTCCTTTTCTCTTAATAAGTCTGGCTAGGGGTTTATCTATTTTATTTATTTTTTCAAAGAACCAGCTCTTGGTTTCATTGATTTTTTGTATTGTTTTATTCTTCTCAATTTTATTTATTTCTTCTCTGATCTTTATTATGTCCCTCCTTCTGGTGACTTTGGGCCTCATTTGTTCTTCTTTTTCCAATTTCAGTAATTGTGTCTTTAGACTATTCATTTGGGAATGTTCTTTTCTCTTTAGATAGGCCTGGATTGCAATATACTTTCCTCTTAGAACTGCCTATGCTGCGTCCCACAGAAGCTTTGGCTTTGTGTTGTTGTTGTCATTTGTCTCCATATACTCCTTGATTTCTGTTTTGATTTGGTCATTGACCCATTGATTAATTAGGAGAATGTTGTTAAGTCTCCATGTATTTGTGAGCCTTTTTGTTTTCTTTCTAAAGTTTAATTCTAGTTTAATACCTTTATGATCTGAGAAGTTGGTTGGTAGAATTTCAATATTTTTGACTTTTCTGAGGTTCTTTCTGTGGCCTCGTATGTGGTCTATTCTGGAAAATGTTCCATGAGCACTTGAGAAGAATGTGTATCCTGTTGCTTTTGGGTGTAGAGTTCTGTAGATGTCTGTTAGGTCCATCTGTTCTAGTGTGTTGTTCAGTGCCTCTGTGTCTTTACTTATTTTCTGTCTGGTTGATGTGTCCTTTGGAGTGAGTGGTGTGTTGAAGTCCCCTAAAATGAATGCATTGCTTTCTATTTCCTCCTTTAATTCTGTTAGTATTTGTTTCACATGTGCCAGCGCTCCTGTGTTGGGTGCGTATATATTTATAGTGGTTATATCGTCTTGTTGGACTGACCCCTTTATCATTATGTAATGTCCTTCTTTATCTCTTGCTACTTTCTTCGTTTTGAAGTCTATTTTGTCTGATACAAGTACTGCAACACCTGCTTTTTTCTCCTTGTTGTTTGCATGAAATATCTTTTTACATCCGTTCACTTTTAGTCCGTGTATATCTTTGGGTTTGAGGTGAGTTTCTTGTAGGCAGCATATAGATGGGTCTTGCTTTTTTATCCATTCTGTTACTCTGTGTCTTTTGATTGGTGCATTCAGTCCAGTTACATTTAGGGTGATTATCAATAGATATGTATTTATTGCCATTGCTGGCTTGAGATTAGTGGTTACCAAAGGTTCAAGGGTTGCTTCTTTACTGTCTAACAATCTAACTTAACTTTCTTGTTAAGTTATTGTAAACACAGTCTGATGTTTCTTTATTTCTCTCCCTTCTTATTCTTCCTCCTCCATTCTTTATATACTAGGCGTTTTATTCTTTGCCTTTAGTTAGTATTTGGATGGTCTGCTTTCTTTGCTATGATTTTATTTTTTCTGGTGACTTCTTTTTAGCCTTAGGAGTGCTTCCCTCTAGAGCATTTCCTTTAAGATGTCCTGTAGAGGTGGTTTATGGGAAGCAAATTCTCTCAGCTTTCGCTTGTCTGGAAATTGTTTAATTCCTCTGTCATGTTTAAATGATAATCATGCTGGATACAATATTCTTGGTTCGAGGCCCTTCTGTTTCATTACATTAAATAAATCATGCCATTCTCTTCTGGCCTGTAAGTTTTCTGTTTAGAAGTCTGATGATAGTATGATGTTTTTTCCTTTGTAGGTGATCTTTTTTCTTTCTTTAGCTTCCTTTAATAGTCTGTCCTTATCTTTGATCTTTCCATTTTAATTATTACGTGTCTTGGTGTTTTCTTCCTTGGGTCCCTTGTGTTAGGAGATCTGTGGGCTTCTGTGGATTGCGAGACTATTTCCTTCTCCAGCATGGGGAAGTTTTCAGCAATTTTTTCTTCAAAGACACTTTCTATCCTTTTTTCTCTCTCTTCTTCCTCTGGTACTCCTGTAATGCAAATATTGTTCCATTTGGATTGGTCACACAGTTTTCTTAATATTCTTTCATTCCTAGAGATCCTTTTATCTCTCTCTGTGTCAGCTTCTCTGTATTCCTGTTCTCTGATTTGTATTCCGTTAACAGTCTCTTGCATCTCATCCAGTCTGCTGCTAAGCCTGATGGTGGCTTGTCTCATTTGTTCATTGTGTTTCCTCACTTCCCTCACTTCCTCCCTCAGCTCTTGCATATTTCTCTGTAGATCCATCGGCATGGTTATGACTTTATTCTGAATTCTTTTTCAGGAAGATTGTGCATTTCCATCCTTCATGTTCCCTCTCAGGTGTTGTCTGGGTCTGGGTGATCTTTGTCTGTACCATATTCCTCTGCCCTTTCATGGCGATAGAAGTGGTCACTGGTAGGTGCCATGTATGTCAGCTGGGCTCATTAAGACCGCCTTGCGAGGTGCCGAGTCCTCTCAGGTGCTGATGCAGGCTGTGTGCTGTGCTGTAAATTCTGGTCTGTCTTTTAGGAGTAGTTGTATTTGCTGTATTTTCATAGATTTATATTGTTTTGGGAGGAGATTTCCGCCACCCTGCTCATGCCGCCATCTTCCCGGAACTCTCTTCGGCTGTACCGTTTTTCATTCTCAGCAGAAGGTATGAGAGTTCCTGTTGCTCCACATCCTTGCCATCATTTGGTGCTGTTAGTGTTACAGATTTTGACCATTTTTGTAGGTGTGTAGTGCCATCTCATTATTATTTTAATTTGCACTTTCCTGAACACATACAATTTGGAGCATCTTTTCATAAGAAAACAATCTTTTAAATATATTTACTTAGTATAGCCTGGAATAACTTTTATGACATAAGCAAATATATTTTAATCTCTGGTATGCAGGTAAGAGAAGTGAGATTTAGAAAGGTTTAAGGACTGACCAAGATTTTTTATGAGCAAGATAGTAGAACTGTGTTAAATATTTTTCTGACTCTGAGCCATGAGCCCTTTATACCATGTAGGAATATGCTGTTGGTATCATCAAGCTGTCTTTACTGTTCTTCATACTCATGAGAACAACACATCTATCATTTGTGTCACAATTTATAAAATAAAATACTTTCATATATTATCTTATTTGAACTTTATAAACACTATATTTAAGCTTTAAATGTAGGTGAAATATAGCCTAGGTGAAGTCCTAGGCCACAGAAAGTTTTATGTTCTTGAGCTGTTACACGAACCTAGTTTTCTGAACTTCAAGTTTTGTGCTCTTTCCCATGTTTCTTAATATTATTGTATGATGTAAATACTGTATATTTGCAACCTGTTTTCAGGGTGATGACATGTCAATTTAATGAATAAGGAAAAGGATCAAGAGAAATGAAATATATTAGGTTCTCCTAAAGTTTCATAGGAGCACCCTGACTGCATATACATTGATTTCCTCCTTGGCTCCTGAACCTCAAGGTAGACTCACACTCAAGTGTGAATAAGTGGAGTTAAAATACCATAATGCCCAGAGCAGTCATGCTGATATATTGTTACACAGGAAAAGAAGGTTTTTATACATTACAGAAGATTTATTTGCTGCCAGCGCTGAGGGGGTGCTTGTATTTGGGAATAATGGTCCTTTTAAGGCCAGTTAGTAAATGGTATTAACGTAGATTTCCATGGAAGGTAATGTCCTGAAAGCATTTTTTTTTTACTATTACTGGACTATTACTGGAATAACTACCAGCCAGGAGACTGTCAGTAAATAATATGTGATAACAGAGTATATCCTTTCTCTCTAGTAAGGCCTGTTTTGCTGACCTAACTGCAATTAATATTTTTCATTGGAAAAATATTAATATTTTTTATTAATGAGTAGAACCCTATTGTGACATTTACAATGATGATAATGATAATGATAAGTACTGTTTACTTAACTAATTGATTCATTGATTTATTCATCAAATATTCATTTGGTACCTACTGGTCATGTATTGTACTGGGTGCTAAGAATGTCATTGTGAGCAAGACTGACCTCTGCTCATCTCGAGCTAACAGTCCCAGAAAACAGACAAGCAACGAATTAGAGTTGGAATTACATAGAGGTAGGCACGGGAAACTGTGTAGAGGGAAATCTTCCTGGAGGAAATGAGGTTTAAGTAAGGTCTAAGAATGTATAAAAAAAGATGAGGAAAAGTATTCCAGGCAGAGAGAACAATGTGTGTGAAACCCTGAAGGTGAAAGAGAATGGCATATCTGAGAGATCAGACTCCAACGCTAGAAAATCATGCAGATGATGCTGAAGAGGTAGACGATAGCAGCCAGGTAGTGACCTGTAGCCTACAGAAAGAATTTGATTTTTTCAATTGAGGAATTTTTTTGTTTTGTTTTTGTTTTTATTTTGGTATCGTTTATGTACAATCACTTAAACAACAATTTGTTTGCTAGACCCCCTATTATCAAATCACCCCACAGATACCCCATTACAGTCACTCTCCATCAGCGTAGTAAGATGCTATAGAATCATTGCTTGTCTTCTCTGCAAATACTGCGTTTCCTGTCTCCCGCTGCACCCCACTACCTTATGTGTGCTAATTGTAATGCCCCGTTTCCCCCCTTCCCTCTCCCTTCCCACCCATCCTCCGCAGTCCCTTTCCCTTAGGTAACTGTTAGTCCATTCTTGGGTTCTGTGAATCTGCTGTTGTTCTGTTCCTTCAGTTTTTTTCTTTGCTCTTATACTCCACAGATGAGTGAAATCATTTGATACTTCTCCTTCTCAGCCTGGCTTATTTCACTGAGCATAATACCCTAGAGCTCCCTCCATGTTGTTGCAAATGGTAGGATTTGTTTTCTTCTTATGGCTGAAAATATTCCACTGTGTACATGTACCACATCATCTTTATCCATTCATGTACTAATGGACACTTAGGTTGCTTCCATATCTTGGCTATTGTAAATAGCTGTGAACATAGGGGTGCATATGTCTTTTTCAAACTGGGCTCCTGCAGTCTTGGGGTAAATTCCTAGGAGTAGCATTCCTGGGTCAAATGTTATTTCTATTTTTAGTTTTTTGAGGAACCTCCATACTGCTTTCCACAATGGTTGAACTAATTTCCATTCCCACCAGCAGTGTAGCAGGATTCCACTTTCTCCACATCCTTGTCAACATTTGTTTTTGTTTGTCTTTCGGATGTTGGCCATTCTTACTTGTGTGAGGTGATATCTCATTGTGGTTTTAACTTGCATTTCTCTGATGATTAGCGATGTGGAGCATCTTTTCATTTGCCTGTTGGCCATCTGAATTTCTTCTTTGGAGAAGTGTCTATTGATGTCCTTTGCCCATTTCTTAATTGGATTATTTGCTTTTTGTTTGTTGACGTGCATGAGTTCTTTATATATTTTGGATGTCAACCCCTTATCGGATATGTCATTTATGAATATATTCTCCCATACTGTAGGATGTCTTTTTGTTCTATTGATGGTGTACTTTGATGTACAGAGCTTTTTAGTTTGATATCATCCCACTTGTTCATTTTTGCTTTTGTTTCCCTTGCCCGGGGAGATATGTTCATGAAGAAGTTGCTCATGCTTATGTCCAAGAGATTTTTGCCCATGTTTTTTTCTAAGAGTTTTATGGTTTCATGACTTACATTCAGGTCTTTGACCCATTTTGAGTTTACATTTGTGTATGGGGTTAGACAGTAATCCAGTTTCATTCTCTTACATGTAGCTGTCCAGTTTTTCCAACACCAGCTGTTGAAGAGGCTGTCATTTCCCCATTGTATATCCATGGCTCCTTTATCGTATATTAATTGACCATATATGCTTAGGTTTATATCTGGACTTTCTATTCTGTTCCACTGGTCTATGGGTCTGTTCTTGTGCCAGTACCAAATTGTCTTGATTATTGTGGCTTTGTAGTGGAGTTTGAAGTTGGGAAGCGAGATTCCCCCCCCCCCCCACTTTTTTCTTCCTTCTCAGGGTAACTTTGGCTATTTGGAGTCTTTTGTGGTTCCACATGAATTTTAGAACGATTTGCTCTAGTTCATTGACGAATGCTGTAGGTATTTTGATAGGGATTGCATTGAATCTGTAGATTGCATTAGGCAGGATGTCTGTTTTGACAATATTAATTCTTCCTAGGCAAGAGCATGGGATGAATTTCCATTTATTAGTGTCCTCTTTAAATTCTCTTACGAGTTTCTTGTAGTTTTCACGGTATAGGTCCTTCACTTCTGTGGTTTGGTTTATTCCTAGGTATTTTATTTTTTTTTGATGTGATTGTGAATGGAATTGTTTTCTTGATTTCTCTTTCTGCTAGTTCACCGTTACTGTAAAGGAATGCAGCAGATTTCTGTGTATTAATTTTGTATCCTGGAACTTTGCTGAATTCAGATATTTGATCTAGTAGATTTGCAGTGGGTTCTTTAGGGTTTTCTGTGTACAATATCATTTCATCTGCAAAGAGGGACACTTTAACTTCTTCCTTGCCAATCTGGATGCCTTTTATTTCTTTGTGTTGTCTGATTGACATAGTAGGACTTCCAGAACTATGTTGAATAAAGGAGGGGAGAGTGGTCATCCTTGTCTTGTTCCCGATCTTAAAGGAAAAGCCTTCAGCTTCTTGCTGTTATGTATAATGTTGGCTGTGGGTTTGTCTTATATGGCCTTTATTATGTTCAGGTACTTGCCTTCCATACTCATTTTGTTGAGAGTTTTTATCATGAGTGGATGTTGAATTTTGTGGAATGCTTTTGCAGCAACTGTGGAGATGATCATGTCGTTTTTGTCCTTCTTGTTGTTGATGTGGATGATGTTGATGGATTTTCAATGTTGTACAGTCCTTGCATCCCTGGGATGAATCCCATTTGATCATGGTGTATGATCCTCTTGAAGTATATTTGAATCCTGTTTGCTAATATTTTGTTCAGTATGTTTGCATCTGTGTTCATCAGTGATATTGGTCTGTAATTTTCTTTTTTTGTGGTGTCTTTGCCTAGGTTTTGGTATTAGAGTGATGTTGGCCTCGTAGAATGAGTTAGGGATTATTCCCTCTTCTTCTACTTTTTGGAAAACTTTAAGGAGGATGGCAATTAGGTCTTCACTAAATGTTTGATAAAATTCAGCAATGAAACCATCAGGGCCAGGAGTTTTGTTCTTAGGTAGTTTTTTGATTACCATTTCAATTTCTTTGCTGGTAATTGGTCTACTCAGATTTTCTGTTTCTTTCTGGGTCAGGCTTGGAAGGTTGTATTTTTCTCGAAAGTTGTCCATTTCTTCTGGGTTACCCAGTTTGTTACCATATAATTTTCCATAGTATTCTCTCATAATTCTTTGTATTTCTGTGGTGTCAATAGTGATTTTACCTTTCTCATTTTTGATTCTTTCAATGTGTGTATACTCTTTTTTTCTTGATAAAAAAGTCTGGCTAGGCGTTTATCTATTTTGTTTATTTTCTTGAAGAACCAGCTCCTGCTTTCATTGATTCTATTGTTTTATTCTTCTCAATTTTATTTATTTCTGTATTACTCTTTATTATGTTATTCCTTCTACTGACTGTGGGCCTCATTTTTTCTTCCTTTTCTAGTTTCATTAATTGTTAGTTTAGACTGTCCATTTGGGATTGTTCTTCCTTCCTGAAGTAGGCCTGTGTTGCACTATATTTCCGGGTTAGCTCTGCCTTTGCTGTGTCCCACAGATTTTGTGGTGTTGATCTATTGTTGTCATATATTGCTTGATCTCTGTTTTTATTTGGTCATTGATCCATTGATTATTTAGGAGCATGTTATTAAGCCTCCGTGTGTTTGTGGCCTTTTTCATTTTCTTTGAGCAATTTATTTCTCGTTTCGTACCTCTGTGATCCGAGAAGCTGGTTGGTACAATTTCAATCTTTTTCAATTTACTGAGGTTCTTTTTGTGGCCTAATATATGATCAATTCTTGAAAATGTTCCATGTGCACTGAGAAGAATGTGTATCCTGTTGCTTTTGGATGGAGTGTTCTATAGATGTTCGTTAGGTCCATCTGTTGTAATATGTTGTTCAGTGCCTCTGTCTCTTTACTTACTTTCTGTCTTGTTTTTCTGTCCTTTGTAGTGAGTGGTGTTTTGAAGTCTCCTAAAAGGAATGCATTGCATTCTATTTCCCACTTTAAGTCCATTAGTATTTGTTTCACATATGTAGGCGATCCTGTGTTGGGTGCCTAGGTATTTGTAATAGTTATATCCTCTACTTGGACGGACTCTTTTATCATTATGTAGTGTCCTTCTTTGTCTCTTGTGACTTTCTTTGTTTTGAAGTCTATTTTGTCTGATACAAGTACTGCAACTGCTGCTTTTTTCTCACTATTAATTGCATGAAATATCTTTTTCCATGTCTTTACTTTCAGAGTGTGTATGTCTTTGGGTTTGAAGTGAGTCTCTTGTAGGCAGCATATAGATGGGTCTTGTTTTTTTATCCATTCAGTAACTGTACGTCTTTTCATTGGTGCCTTCAGACCATTTACTTTCAGGGTGATTATTGATAGTTTGTGCTTATTGCCATTGCAGGCTTTAGATTCATGGTTACCAAAGGTTCTTGAGTAATTCCCTTACTATCTAACCGTCTAATTTACCTCACTTCATATGCTATTACAGACATAACCTAAAGGTTCTTTTTTTTTCCTCCTTTTTCTTCCTCCTCTATTCTTTTTATGTCATGAATCATACTCTGTACTCTTTGTCTATCCCTTGTTTGATATTTATTTAGCCTTAGGAATATTTCCATCTATAGGAGTCCCTGCAAAATGCACTGTAGAGGTGGTTTGTGGGATGCAAATTTTCTTAGCTTTTGCTTATCTGAAAATTGTTTAATTCTTCCCTCAAATTTAAATGATAACCTTGCTTGGTAGAGTATTCTTGGTTCAAGGTCCTTCTGCTTCAGTGCATTAAATAAATCATGCCACTCCATTTTGGCCTGTAAGTTTTCTAATAAGAAGTATGATGATAGCCTGATGGGTTTTCCTTTGTGTGTGATATTTTTTCTCTCTGTAGCTGCTTTTAAAAGTCTGTCTTTATCCTTGATCTTTTGCCATTTTAATTATTATATGTCTTGATGTTGTCTTACTTGGGTCCCTTGTGTTGGGAGATCTGTGCACCTCCACTGTGTGAAAGAGTATCTCCTTCCCCAGAATGAGGAAGGTTTCAGCAATTACCTCCTCAATGATACTTTCTATCCCTTTTTCTCTCTCTTCTTCTTCTGGTACCCGTATAAGGTAAATATTGTTCCATTTGGATTGGTCACACAGTTCTCTCAATATTCTTTTATTCTTAGGTATCGTTTTTTTTCTCTGTGCCTCAGCTTCTTTGCATTCCTCTTCCCTAATTTCTATTCCATTTACTGTCTCTTCTACTACATCTAATCTGCTTTTAAATCCCTCCATTGTTTGTTTCATTTCATATATGGAATTTCTTAATGATTGATTCTCCTACTTAAATTTCTTCCTGAGTTCTTGAATATTTTCTGTACCTCCATAAGCATGTTTATCATTTTTATTTTGAACTCTCTTTCAGGAAGATTGGTGAGTTTAGTTTTACTTGGCTCTTTTTCTAGGGTTTGTGAGATTTTGGTCTGAACCATGTTCTTTTGACATTTCATATTTTTGTGTGGTGCCCACTATGTGCAGAAACTCCAGTCTCTCGAGCTGGTCAGCCCCTAGGTTGAGGTTGGGGGTCATAGGGGAGCGGAGCTGATGCCTGGGGTGAGGGAAGATCTGTTTCCTTATTCCTGCCTGTGGTGCTTGTGTCCAGTGTCAGAGTCAGTGGGCGAAGCACACTTGTGTAAGCCTGAGTGCTTTGCATCTGTAGCTGTTGTATGCAGGGCCTCCCTCTGGCTGTGCTGATGTCAGCACAGTGACTTCCAGTTTGCGAACCCGTGCCAGCAGGCTAGGAGGAAGGTTTGGCAGGCTGCGTGTCACAGTTGGGGTCCTCGGAGCTGTGTAGGCAGCCAGGGGCATGGAGCACCTGAAACTCCTCAAAGTTCCCAATCAGCTGGGCAGAGTGTGCCCAGACAACGTTGTCCAGCTCTCCCTTCTCCAGTGCAGGAAGCTCCGTGCAAACCCTGCCCCTTAAGCAGCCCTCTCTCTACTAGGAAGCCTCTCACACCGCCTGCCCCTGCTCTGATACAAAGCAGCCAGATGTGGATCCCCCACTCCACAAACAGCCGGAATGTCAGTCTCCCAAGCACTCCGCCCATCCAAGCTCCCCAGCGTCCAGAGTACCACACAATATAGGCTTCCGCTCACAAAGCAGATCTCCAGGGCTAGTTGCTCAGCAGTCCCAAGCTTCCACCCCCTCCTCAGCTCCGTTTCTCTTCCTCTTGCTGGTGAGCTGGGGTGGGGTTAGGGTCTGGGTCCCTTCGGATTTAGGCTTTCCTACGTTACTCTGTTTTGTGAGGTCTGCTCTGTTGGTGAGGTCTGTATGCAGTCTGGTTCAGCCTTCTTTCTTTTTGCTGTTTTAGTGTTAGTTGTATTAATAAAGTATATTTTTGTACTGTTTGTGGTTTTGGGAGGAATTCTCCGTGTCACGTCTCACACCGCCATCTTGAATCTCCACTCTATTGAGGAGTTTTAAGAAGAAATGATCCTATCAGTTTTGCATTTTAAAAAGATCTTTTTGAGTGCAATATTTGTTCTCTTAAACTCACATAGTGTCACTTAGAAGACAAATACTAATTACGTGATACTTGCGTTATATAACATTAATAATCAAGGGGAACAAAATTGGATTAAAGGTAGCAGAGCTCAATAAAAGAGGATGTTAAAGGATGATGCTGGCTTGGACTAGGGTTATGACAGTGGAGATAAAGTGAAATTAAAAGACTAAAATATATACTTTGGATGTAGAATTGGTAAGGCATGATGAGTAATTAGATGTGTGAGGTGAGACAAAGTCAAGACAAAATAATTAATGATATAGTCAGATGGAGCATCAAAAGCTGAAAAAAGAAATGGTGGACTAAAAATGCAGTAGAGGCTCTTTACATAGAGACTATTCATAACCTCGTAAGAATGGTTTAAATGGGTTTGTAAGGCCTCAGGATATTTGCAGTGTGTTGAAGAATGAAGAGGCAGTAGAAAATTGGACACAGTGAATGTAGGCAATTAATTTAGGAGTGTGGCTGTGAAAGGGGAAAGAATGGATAAGGCAGTGATTGAAGAGAGGTGTTAGTAATTAAGGGAGTTTTCTTATTTCAAGGTTGGATAGACTTGAGTGTGTTTGCATGCTAATCAGAACATCTTGAGGAACATGGACAGTTGAAATAACTAGTATATCGGACAAGGATGAATGGGATGGGCTTCATCTGATGTTGTAATGTATTGTCAAATACTAATATCCTAGTTTCCAGGAGAGTGTGGTAAATCAGAGAATTTGGAGTCATTTGCCTAAATGAGAGTGCTGTTACCTAAACCAACCTTCCTGATTTTGCAACTTTCCTCCTCGACTTGCCCTTAATATTCCCTGGAAAAGGGAGGATTGGGAAATCATTATTCCTTGTACTACCTTTATCTGATTGGAGACCAGTTCTTGTTCCACTTTATCTTATTTACCTGTCATTATCGTACTGGAGAGCTTGGCAAAGAATTTACCAGTTTGGAACACTGGACATCCATCTTGCAAATGCAGGCTTTTGTGTAGGTGCAAGGAGTGGATAAGGAAGACCAAAGGGATGGATTTCCATGGATGCTTTTCCCTGTCTAAAGAGGATTCTAAGAGGGCACTTACGCATTTTATAGAATTTTTATTTACATTTCATTTATATTCATTGCCCCCAAATTTAAACTATTCAGGAAGCCAAAACTATCATGTAGGTTCAAAGAATGATATTCCCAGTTTTATATAGATTGTTTCACAAAATAGGAAAACACACATTCTCTTAGCACATTTTATGAAGTTGGTGTGACCATGATGCCACAACAGGTAAGGACAGTGGATGCCAGGGGATAAGGGGAAGGAAGGATGAATAGGCTGAGCACAGAGGATGTGAAGGGCAGTGAAACTATTCTCTGTAATAATAGGTACATGTCATTATATATTTAGCAAACCCATAGAATGTAAAACACCAAGATAGAACATAATGTCAGCTATGGACTCTGGATGATTATGACGTGTCAGTGTAGGTTCACCAATTGTAACAAAGGTGGGGGAAGCCATATGTATGTGAGGGCAGGGGGCATATGGAAACTCTGTCCTCACTGATCAATTTTGCTGGGAATCTAAAACTGCTCTAAAAATAAACGCTTTTTAAAAACAAAACCAAAAAAGCCCCCAAACGGATAAGGACAGTTTGAGAAAGTATGTAGGCCAATCTTACTTATTAACATAGAAGGAAAAATCCTAGATAAAAGCCTCCAGACCTGGACGATTTTATTAGTGAAAACTGTGTAATATTCAAGGAAGAAATAATACTAAACTTATAAACAAACTCTTTCAGAAAAGAGACAGGAACCACTTCCCAGCCAGATTTAGGCAATCAGCATAATCATGATACCAAACATCTGAGAAAGGCATTATAATAAAAGAAGACTGGAGAACATTATCCCTTATGAACATAGGTGCAGCAGTTATTAATAAAATATTAACAAAAATAAGAGTGTATTTGACAAAATTGGGTCTAATACAGAAGTGCAAGGTTAGTCTAATACAGATGGTTCCCAACTTATTATGGTTTGACTGATTGTTATTTGATTTATGATGGTGTGAAAGCAGCACACATTCGGTAGAAACCATACTTTGAATTTTGAATTTTAATATTTTCCTGGGTTAGCAATATGTAGTACAATACTCTCATGTGCTGCTAGGCAGAGGCAGCAAAGTGCAGCTCCTAGTCAGCCATGCAATCCCAAGGGTAAACAGCAGATACAATCACAACCATTCTGTACTCATACAGCCATTCTGTTTTTCACTTTCAGTGCAGTATTCAATAAATTATGTGAGCTGTTCACCACTTTATTATAAAATAGGTTTTGTGTTAGATGATTTTACCCATTGTAGGCTAATGGAAGTGTTCTGAGCACATTTAAGGTAGGCTAGGCTAAGGTGTGATATATGGTAGGTTAGGTGTATTAAATGCATTTTTGACCTAAGATATTTTCAATTTACAATGGGTTTATTGAGATGTAATCCCATTGTTAACTGAAGATCTGTATTAGAAAATCAGTAAATGTAATTCACCACATTAACCGAATAGGAGAGAAAGATGATCATTTCAGTGTATGCAAAGAAAGTACTTAACAATGTCATTACTCATTCATGACAAAAACTCTAAATTATTTAGGAATAGAAGGGAATTTCATCAATTTAATAAAAGTTGTCTATGAAAAGTCTACATTTAACATATTCAGTGGTAAAATACTGAACTCTTTCCCCCTATGATCAGATAAAAAAAGGATGTCTTCCACAGATAACCCTAGAAAGTGGAAAGAAGTAAAACTCTTATCAATAGAGAACATGATTGTATAGAAAAATCCTAAGCAATCTACAAAGCAGTCATTACAACTAGTAATGAATTTAGCCAAATTGTAGGGTACATAGTCAATATATAAAAATTGATTGCATTCCTGTATTAGAAGCAAACAATTGGAAAATTAAATAAAATTTTAATTTATAATAGCTTCAAAAATATCTAGTCAGGGATAAGCTTACAAAAGAAGTATAAGGTCTTTTTTGCTGAAAAGTATAAAACATTGCTTAGAGTAATTAAAGTAGGTCCAAGTAAGTGGAGAAATACTATGTTCATGGATTGGAAGACTCCCATTGTCTTAAGATATCAGTTCTTTCCAAATTGGTCTGTAATCCTAGCAGGTATTTTTGTTGAAACTAGTAATCTGATTCTAATGCAAAGAATGCAAAGAATCTAAAACATCCAAAGCAATCTTGAAAAAAGAAGAACAAAG
The DNA here is from genome assembly GCA_032199065.1 of Smutsia gigantea. Taxonomy (NCBI): domain Eukaryota; kingdom Metazoa; phylum Chordata; class Mammalia; order Pholidota; family Manidae; genus Smutsia; species Smutsia gigantea. The sequence goes on along the minus strand of JAVSCE010002530.1, from coordinate 336,917 downwards.
TTAAAGGACTACACAGCCTGACTTCAGTACTTAATATAAGCTACAGAATCAAAAAAGTGTGATTCTGGGAAATGGTGGAAAAATAATTCAAGAGAGTATAGTAGAGAGCCCAGAAATAACCCATTGTATTATAATTTGATTTCAACAAAGGTGCCAAAGCAATCTGTTGAGGGAAAAGAATGTTTTCAAAAAATGGTGCTGGAATAAGTGGATATTCATATGGAAAAAATGAACCAGAACCCATCTCACATAGTTCCCTAAAAGTAATTAATTCAAAGTGAATCATAGACCCTAATTTATACGCTAAACCATAAAGCATCTAGAAATAAAGCGAAGGGAAATGTCTTTATGTCCTTGTCATGAGCAAAGGTTTCTTAGGGCAAGATACTGAAAACAGAAGCCATAAAAAAAATTGACAAATTGACCTTCATCAAAATTAAAAACTTTTGCTTATCAAAAGATACCTCAGTAGGCAAGCCATAGACTAGGAGAAAATATTCATCAAACATATCTAACCAGGGATTTATATCTGGAATGTATGAACTCTTATAACTCAGTAATAAAAAGAAAAATAGCCCAGTTATAAAAGGGACAAAATATTTTAACATATTTCATAAAAGAGTATGTACTGATGGCTAATAAGCACATGAAAAGATGCTGAACATTGTTAGTCATCAGGAAAATGCAAATTAAAACTACAATGAGATACCACTACACACTCACTAGAATGATTAAAATTTAAAATACTGTTGTCAGTATTGTTGTAAATGTAGAGCAGTTGGAATTCTTGGCATGAATGTAGAGCAATTACATTATTAGTGAGTGTAATCTATATTAAGTAGAATGTGGAGCAATTGAAACCCTCATACATTGTTAAAGGGAGTGTAACATGGTATAATCACATCTTTTAGAAAAAGATCTGATATCTTCTTGTAAAACTAAACATATATCTGGCCTATAACCCGGCAATTCCACTCTTGGATATTTACCCAAGACAAATGAGACAATGCTTATTAATGACTTTTACTGGAAGGTTAATAGCTTGAAATTGGAAATAATCTAGATGTTCATTAGTAGGAGAAAGGATCAATGAACTGTGGTATAGTCATATGATTGGAAATTGTCACTGTTACATGTAACAAGGATGGATTTCTAAAACACTATGCTGAGTGAAAGAAGCCTTATATAAAAGGGTTCATACTCATATAGTTCTATTCATATGTAGTTTTCAAGCAGGCAAAACTAATCTGTGGTAAAAAAATGTGAATAGTATTTGCCTCGGGTAAGGGAATAGTGGTTTTATTGGGTATTTTCTAAGAAAAGAACATGGTAGAACTTTCTGGATTGATAGATACGTTCTGCATTTTGATAGGAATTTGGGTTAACTGAGTGTAGGCTTTCATCAAATGTATTGATTGGCACACTTAAGATTTCTTCCGTTTACTGTTTGTAATTTACCTAAAAAAAAATCCGACATGGAAGAACTGTAAACAAATACTGAATTCTGGTTAATAATGTACATGCTGAAGTGTGTACTGATGTCTGCAGTCTACTTTGAGATGCATTAAAAAAATGGATGGGTAAATGGCTAAATATATGATAAAGCAAATACAGGCATACCTTGGAGATAGTGTGGGTTTGGTTCCAGATCATCACAATAAAGCGAATGTTACAATGAAGACAGTCAGATGAATTTTTTGGTTTCCAAGTGCATATAAAAGTTATGTTTACACTATACTGTTGTCTATTAAGTATGCAATAGCATTAAAAACAGTGTACATTCCTTAATAAAAAATACTTTTTTACTAGAAAATGCATCTGAGCTTTAGCAAGTTGTAATCTTTTTGCTTGTGGAGGGTCTCTCCTCGATGGTGTTGAGTGCTGACAGATCAGTGCTGAAGGTTGGAGTGTCTGGGGCAGTCTCTTATTACACTAAGGCAACATTGAAGTTTCAAACTGCACTGATTGACTCTTCCTTTCATGAATGATTTCCTCTGTAGAATGAATGCTGTTTGATAGCATTTTATCTACAGTAGAATATCTCTGATATTTGAGTCAATCCTCTCAAATCCTGCTGCTGCTTTATCAGCCAAGTTTATGTAGAATTCTAAATTGTTTGTTGTCATTTCAGCAATCTTCACAGCTTCATTACCAGGAGTAGATTCCATCTCAAGAAACCACTTTCTTTGTTCTTCAGTAGGAAGTAACTCCTCATTGATTCAAGTTTTATCATGAGATTGCAGCAATTCAGTCACATATTCAGGCTCTACTTCTAACTGTAGTTCTCTTGCTCTTTCTACCACATCTGCAGTTACTTCCGCCACTGAAGTCTTGAACCCCTCAAAGTCATCCATGAGGGTTGGAGTCAACTTCTCCCAAACTCCTATTAATGTTGATATTATGATCTCCTCCTATGAATCACAAGTGTTTTTTTTAATTTATTTTTATTTTTATTTTGCTATTATTAATATACAATTACATGAGCAACATTATGGTTACTAGACTCCCCCTATTATCAAGTCCCCACCATATACCCCATTGTGGTCATTGTCCATCAGTGTAGAAGGATGTTATAGAATCACTACCTGTCCTATCTGTGCTATACTGTCTTCCCTGTATCCCCCCCACCCCACCCCCACCCCCACTGGATTCACAAATGTTTTTAATGGCATCTAGAATGGTGAATCCTTTCCAGAAGTTTTCAATTTACTTTGCCCAGATCCACCAGAGGAATCACTATGTATAGCAGCTATAGCCTTATGAAATGTATTTCTTAAATTCTAAGACTTGGAATTTGAAATAACCCTTCCTTGATCCATGGGCTGCAGAATATATGTTGTTAGCAGGCTTGAAAACAATGTTAATCTTGTGTCTTTCCATCAGAGTGCTTGGGTGACCAGGTGCATTATCAACGAGCAGTAATATTTTGAAAGGAATCTTTTTTTTCTTAGCTGTAGGTCGCAACACTGGGCTTAAAATATTCAGTAAACCGTGTTGTGAACAAATGTGTTGTCATCCAAGCTTTGTTTTTCCATTTACAGAGCACAGGCAGATTAGATTTACCATAATTCTTAAGGGTCCTAGGATTTTCATAATGGTAAATGAGCATTAGTTTCAATTTAGGGTCACCAGCTGTATTAGCCCCTAACAAGAGAGTCAGCTTGTCCTTTGAAGCTTTGAAACCAGGCATTGGCTTCTCCTCTTTAGGTATGAAAGTCCTAGATGGCATCTTCTTCCAGTATAAGGTTGTTATATCAACACTGAAATTCTGTGTTTAGTGTAGCCATCTTCATTAATGACCTTAGCTAGGTCTTCTGGATAACTTGCTGCAGCTTCTACATCAGCACTTGCTGTTTCTCTTTATACTTTTATGTTATGAAGATGGCTCCTTTCCTTAAACTTCTGAACTGACTAATGCTAGCTTCAAACTTTTTTTCTGCAGTTTCCGCATCTCTCAGCCTTCATAGAATTGAAGAGAGTTAGGGCCTGTATTGGGTTAGGCTTTGGCTTAAGAGAATGTTATGACTGGTTTGATATTCTATCCAGACACTAAAACTTAATACATATCAGCAATGAGGCTCTTTTGCTTTCTTATCATCCGTGTGTATACTAGAGTAGTACTTTCAATTTCCTTCAAGAACTTTTCCTTTGCATTCAAAGCCTAGCTAATCATTTGGCACAAGAGGAGTAGCTTTCGGCCTGTATCTGCTTCTCACATGCCTTCCTCACTAAGCTTAATCATTTCTAGCTTTTGATTTTAAAGTTAGAGATGTGAGTCTTCCTTTCATTGGAACACTTAAAAGCCATTGTACGGTTATTAATTGGCCTAAATCAATATTGTGTCTCAAGGAATAGCGAGGACTGAGGATGAGGGAGAGAGATGGGGGAATGGCTAATTGGTGGAACAGTCAGAATACACATTTATCAATTAAATTGGCCACATTGTATGGACATGGTTTGTGGCACCCCAAAACAACAGTAACATCAAAGATCATTGATCACAGATCAGCACAACAAAATTTGAAATAGTATGAGAATTACCAAAATGTGACACAGAGACATGAAGTCAGCAAATGCTGTTGGAAAAATGGTGCCAGTAGACTTGTTTGATGTAGAGTAGCCACAAATCTTCAATTTGTAAAAACAGAGTATCTATGAAGAGCAATAAAACTAGGTATGCCTGTATCATACAGTGCTAACAATTGTACAGTCTGGGTTGTGGGTATATAATATGGATGTTTGCTGTACAGTTCTTTAAACTTTTCTATTTTCTATCTTTGAAAATTTTCTTACTACAGTAGGAAAATGTTAATGAATAGTAACGGTAATGTAATGAAATAAATTTTAGTAAATGTGATTTAAAAAAAACATAATGGCAACAAGAAAATAAAAGCTACCTAGAAATAAATCTAACAAAAGATTTGTATAACCTTTATAAATTTAAAAGGATCAAACTTTGTTAAAACATAATAAAGAAGACCTAAATAAATGGAGATATGTACAATATTCTTGTACAGTGTGTGTATTGTAAATGTCAGTTGTGTATAGATTAACTCTTGATTGAGTACAGTGTCAAAGATTTTGTCTACAAGTGATTCTTATAAAATTCATATAAAAATTTATATGAAAGAGCAAAGCTCCAAGAATAGCTCCCATAATCTTGAAGAATAATAATGATGTGAGTAGACTTGCCTTACAAATATCAAGATTTATTCTCAAGCTGTACCAATTATACACTGCAGTATAGGCACAGGGGCTGACAGTACAGTGAAATAGAAGATAGTCAAGAAAGACACCCCTGCAATTATGGAAACTTAATATATGATAGTTCTGTCATATATTATGGGTTTGAACTGTTTGAGTCCACTGATACATGGATTTTTTTCAGTAAATACATTGGAAAAAATTTTTAGTGTTTTGCAACAATTTGAAAAACATTTTTTCTATAGCTTTATTTTAAGAATACAGTATAAATACATGTAACACATAAAATATGCATTAATCTATTGTTTATGTTATCAGTAAGATGTCCAGTCAACAGTAGACTGTTAGTACTTAAAACTTATGTGGATTTTTGACTGTGTGGGATTTGGCACCCCTAGCCACTGTGTTGTTTAGGGGTCAACTGTATATTCATGGCTCTGTGTATCATGGATGTATTTCTTATATGTAAAAAAAAGATAATATAAAGGAAAGATTGATAAATTCATATAAAAATTAAATCCTTTGGTGACTCCGTTTAAAAAAAGTAAAAAGACTGAGAGAACATTTTCAATGAATGTAACCTGCAAATAATTGCAGTCCAGAATATATCCTATAACTCAATTAGAAAAAAAGAAAACCTAATTGAAAAATCAGCCAAGGGTATAAATAGGCAATTCATAGTTGAGGAAACCTTAGCGGCCAATAAAACATGAAACATTGCTTAACTTTGTTAGTAATTATGGGAAATACCAATCAAAACCATACTGTGACATGATCTCAATCATTAGATTGGCAAAAATTTAGAAGTTTAACAATACCAAATATTGGAAAGTATGTGAAATGGTTTGTTCAACAAATATTTTTTGAGAATTTACTATATGCCAGTCACTGTTCTAAGTTATTGAGGTACATTAATTCATAAATAAAATAGGCTAAGATCCCTGTCCTCATGGAGCTTAGATTCTAACGGGTGAAGACAGAAAATAAACAACAAACAATAAATGATAAATTACATACTATGTTAGGAGTGATAAGTGTATTGGCAAAAAAAAAAGTACAGCAGAGTATGTGGGTGATGGGGTAAAAGTAACTTGTACATTGTATAGAGCTATCAGGGTAGTGTCTTCCTTCAGAACTCAGGTGAAAATTGAGCCAAGGCTGTTAGGGAGTTAGCCAAGAAATATTTGGTTAAGAAGAGCTTTATACAAAAAGACATATGCACACCTATGTTTATTGCAGCACTATTTACAATAGCCAAGAAATGGAAGCAACCTAAGTGTCCATCAGTAGATGAATGGATAAAGAAGTGGTACATATACACAATGGAATATTATTCAGCCATAAGAAGAAAACAAATCCTACCTTTTCCAACAACATGGAGGTAGAGGGTTATTATGCTCCAAATGATTTCACTCATCTGTGGAGCATAAGGAAAAGCAAAAACTGAAGGAACAAAACACTAGCAGACTCACAGAACCCAAGAATGGCCTAACAGTTGCCAAAGGGAAAGGGACCGGGGTAGGGGGTGGGTGGGAAGGGAGGGAGAAGGGGAATAAGGGGCATTACGATTAGCACACATAATATGGGGGGGGGGCACGGGGAAGGCAATAAAGCACAGAGAAGACAAGTAGTGACTCTATAGCATCTTACTATGCTGATGGACAGTGACTGTAATGGGGTATGTGGTGGGGACTTGATAATGGGGGGAATCTAGTAACCACAATGTTGTTCATGTAATTGTATATTAATTATACCAAAAAAAAAGCGAAAAAAAAGAAGAGCTTTATAGGCAAAGTGCACAGATAAGCATGTGGCCTTAAGGCAGAAGAATACCTGATGTGTTTAACAATCAGTAGAGTCCAGTGTGGCTGGATCAGTGTGTGCTGGGGAGAAAGGAGGTCAGAGAGATCTGAGGAGATCAGTGGGTCACCTGTCTAGTTCCTTTTATGGTTTTGACTTTTACTCTTGAGTGAAATGGGGAGTGTAAGGTAGACGAAACCAGACCAGGCAAGCGGTAACAAAGGAGCCAAAAAAAAATTTTATTAGTGCAATCCTGGGTGACGTTCACCGGTCTGCGTATCCACAGGCCGGGGAAGTCGTGCCCAGCAGGAGGGGTGACAGGCTTATCAAGGGTGCTGGGAGAGCTCTGAGAGTATGGACAGAACTAATGGGCCGGTGTGGGTGTCGTCATCACCGATGATTGGTCATGCTGGGTTGCTGGGGAGAGTACTGCGATGCGTGTTCTAGGCGGGACCTGTGGCTAGGGACCTTCCGTTGAATCATTTGAGTGACATTCGCCGTTCTCTTCCTTATTGAGCTCAAGTCGGTTTCCTCCAGTGAGACCCGTCCCTTCCTCCAATACCTCCGGTCTTACATTCCAGCCTTTTTGTAATAAGGGGTGCCGGCTCGTTCTAGGTACTTCCTGCTGAGGAGGGGCAGCGTGGGGAAGTTACAGCTGGTATGTGGCCAGGGGTGGTTCGGAGGGAAGGGGTGAGTACTGATGTAACAGCATCTGGTTAACCGTAACTCGGGAGATTTCCACCAGTCGCTGTTGGAAAAATCTGAGGACACAAGGGGCGAGTGATAAAAGAATAAGAAGGACAACTAGGGGAGTTAGGATAGGTAGGAGCCAGGTCATTAGCTGGGAGTTCCACCCTCCCAATATTGGGAAACCCGAGCTCTCCACTATTTGTCATTCTCTGTCTTGGAGATTTTGTCTCACCATAGCCAGTGTGTCCCAAATTACCTGACTGGTTTGCATAGAAGCAGCACGTTTCTCCCAGGGCAACACATAGACCACCTTCCTTCATGAACAGTAGGTCTAGGCCTCTCCAGTTCTGTAAAGCCACCTCTGCTAAGGAGTCTACCTGTCTTTCTAGCTTTGTTACTGAGGATTCTAGATATCCTAAGTTTTCATTGACCTGTTGGGAAAGTCTTTTGTAGTTGATATCATTTTTTATTATGGCTGCTGTTCCAGCTGCCGTGGACCCCACTATTCCCAAGCCAACCAGCAATGGGATGAGAATTGGGGTTGCCCTCTTGGGCCGGCTGACCCATAACCTGTTTGTATGTATTGTCTTCCTTCCTCTCCACTATGTTGTTTATGGCTGGGCCTACCTGCTATATTAACTGCCCATGTTATATATGACTTGATTAGGGGCTGGAGGAGGAAAAGCAGCATCTGGGTAAAGTTAAAGACAAACTGGGCCTTTTAACAAGCTAAAGTAAATTTTACAGTAGTCTTGTTTAATTGACACAGTGGAGACATGGGCTATGCTGAAGTACTTTCTTATCTGGGGGATGTTCAAACATTCCAGGCCAGGTTATTCCTGGCTTTTTAGTTTTTTTTAATATAATTTATTTTATTATCATTAATCTACAATTACATGTGCAATATTATGGTTATTAAACTACCCCTTCATCAGGTCCCCCCCACCAACCCCATTACAGTCACTGTCCATCAGCGTAGTGAGATGCTATAGAATCACTACTTGTCTTCTCTGAGTTGTACAGCCCTCCCCGTGCCCCCCAACATTACATCTCCTAATCGTAATGCCCCTTTTTCCCTCTTATCCCTCCCTTCCCACCCATTTTCCCAAGTCCCTTTCCCGTTGGTAACTATTAGTCTGTTCTTGGGTTCTGTGAGTCTGCTGCTGTTTTGTTCCTTCAGTATTTTTTCTTTGTTCTTATACTCCACATATGAGTGAAATCATTTGATACTTGTCTTTTTCGGCTTGGCTTATTTCACTGACCATAATACCCTCTAGCTCCATCCATGTTGTTGCAAATGGTAGGATTTGTTTTCTTCTTCTGGCTGAATAATATTCCATTGTGTATATGTACCACATCTTCTTTATCCATTCATCTACTGATGGACACTTAGGTTGCTTCCATTTCTTGGCTATTGTAAATAGTGCTGCAATAAACATAGGGGTGCATCTGTCTTTTTCAAATTGGGCTGCTGCATTCTTGGGGTAAATTCCTAGGAGTGGAATTCCTGGGTCAAATGGTATTTCTATTTTGAGTTTTTTGAGGAACCTCCATACTGCTTTCCACAAATGTTGAACTAATTTGCAGTCCCACCAGCAGTGTAGGAGGGTTTGAATTTCTTCTTTAGGGAAGTGTCTATTCATGTCCTCTGCCGATTTCTTAATTGGATTATTTGCTTTCTGTTTGTTAAGGTGCATGAGTTCTTTATGTATTTTGGATGTCAACCCTTTATCAGATACGTTGATTATGAATATATTCTCCCATAATGTAGGATGTCTTTTTGTTCTACTGATGGTGTCCTTTGCTGTACAGAAGCTTTTCAGCTTGATATACTCCCACTTGTTCATTTTTGCTTTTGTTTCCCTTGCCCGGGGAGATATGTTCATGAAGAAGTCGCTCATGTTTATGTCCAAGAGATTTTTGCCTATGATTTTTTTCTAAGAGTTTTATGGTTTCATGACTTACATTCAGGTCTTTGATCCACCTTGAGTTTACCTTTGTGTATGGGGCTAGACAGTAGTCCAGTTTCATTCTCTTACATGTAGCTGTCCAGTTTTTCCAACACCAGCTGCTGAAGAGGCTGTCATCTCCCATTGTATATCCAAGGCACTTTTATCAAATATTAATTGACTGTATATGTTTGGGTTAATGTTTGGATTTTCTATTCTGTTCCACTGGTCTGTGGGTCTGTTTTTGTGCCAATACCAAATTGTCTTGATTACTGTGGCTTTGTAGTAGAGCTTGAAGTCAGGGAGTGTAATTCCCCCTGTTTTATTCCTCCTTCTCAGGATTGCTTTGGCTATTCGGGGTCTTTTGTGGTTCCATATGAATTTTAGAATTATTTGTTCCAGTTCATTGAAGAAAGCTGTTGGTAGTTTGATAGGGATTGCATTGAATCTGTAGATTGCTTTAGGTAGTATAGCCATTTTGACAATATTTATTCTTCCTAGCCAAGAGCATGGGATGCATTTCCATTTGTTAGTGTCCTCTTTAATTTCTCTTAGGAGTGTCTTGTAGTTTTCAGAGTACAGGTCTTTCACTTCCTTCGTTAGGTTTATTCCTAGGTATTTTATTCTTTTTGATGCAATTGTGAATGGAATTGTTTTTCTGATTTCTCTTTCTGTTAGTTCATCATTAGTGTATAGGAAAGCAACAGATTTCTGTGTGTTAATTTTGTATCCTGAAACTTTGCTGAATTCAGATATTAGTTCTAGTAGTTTTGGAGTGGAGTCTTTAGGGTTTTTTATGTACAATATCATGTCATCTGCAAATAGTGACAATTTGACTTCTTTACCAATCTGGATGCCTTGTATGTCTTTGTTTTGTCTGATTACTGTGGCTAGGACCTCCAGTACTATGTTGAATAACAGTGGAGAAAGTGGGCATCCCTGTCTTGTTCCCGATCTTAGATGAAAAGCTTTAAGCGCCTTGCCGTTAAGTATGATATTAGCTGTGGGTTTGTCATATATAGCCTTTATGATATTGAGGTACTTGCCGTCTATACCCATTTTGTTGACAGTTTTAATCAGGAATGGATGCTGAACTTTGTCAAATGCTTTTTCAGCATCTATGGAGATGATCATGTGGTTTTTGTTCTTCTTTTTGTTGATGTGGTGGATGATGTTGATGGATTTTCGAATGTTGTACCATCCTTGCATCCCTGGGATGAATGCCACTTGATCATGGTGTATGATGGTCTTGATGCATTTTTGAATTCGGTTTGCTAATATTTTGTTGAGTATTTTTGCATCTACGTTCATCAGGGATATTGGTCTGTAATTTTCTTTTTTGGTGAGGTCTTTGCCCGGTTTTGGTATTAGAGTGATGCTGGCTTCATAGAATGAGTTTGGAAGTATTCCCTCCTCTTCTATTTTTTGGAAAACTTTAAGGAGAATCGGTGTTATTTCTTCTCTATATGTCTGGTAGAATTCAGAGGTGAATCCGTCAGGCCCGGGGGTTTTGTTCTTGGGTAGTTTTTTGATTACGAATTCGATTTCGTCGCTGGTGATTGGTCTGTTTAGTTTTTCTGTTTCTTGCTTGGTCAGTCTTGGAAGGTTGTATTTTTCTAAGAAGTTGTCCATTTCTTGTATGTTTTCCAGCTTGTTAGCATATAGATTCTCATAATATTCTCTTATGATTCTTTGTATTTCTGTGGGGTCCGTCGTGATTTTTCCTTTCTCATTTCTGATTGTGTTTATGTGTGTAGATTCTCTTTTTCTCTTAATGAGTCTGGCTAGGGGTTTATCTATTTTGTTTATCTTTTCAAAGAACCAGCTCTTGGTTTCATCGATTTTTTCTATTGTTTTATTCTTCTCAATTTTATTTATTTCTTCTCTAATCTTTATTATGTCCCTCCTTCTGGTGACTTTGGGCCTCATTTGTTCTTCTTTTTCCAATTTCAGTAATTGTGTCTTTTGGCTATTCACTTGGGAATGTTCTTCCTTCTTTAAATAGGCCTGGATTGCAATATACTTTCCTCTTAGAAACGCCTTTGCTGCGTCCCACAGAAGTTGTGGCTTTGTGTTGTTGTTGTCATTAGTCTCCATATATTCTTTGATTTCTGTTTGGATTTGGTCATAAAGGCATTGATTAATTAGGAGAGTGTTGTTAAGTCTCCATGTATTTGTGAGCCTTTTTGATTTCTTTCAAAAATTTATTTCTAGTTTATACCTTGGTGATCTGAGAAGTTGGTTGGTAGGATTTCAATATTTTTGAAATTACTGAGGTTCTTTTTGTGGCCTAGTATGTGGTCTATTCTGGAAAATGTTCCATGTGCACTTGAGAAGAATGTGTATCCTGTTGCTTTTGGGTGTAGAATTCTGTAGATGTCTGTTAGGTCCATCTGTTCTAGTGTGTTGTTCAGTGTCTCTGTGTCTTTACTTATTTTCTGTCTGGTTGATCTGTCCTTTGGAGTGAGTGGTGTGTTGAAGTCTCCTAAAATGTATGCATTGCTGTCTATTTCCTCCTTTAATTCTGTTAGTATTTGTTTTACACATGCTGACACTCCTGTGTTGGGTGCATATATATTTTTAATGGTTATGTCTTCTTGTTGGACTGACCCCTTTATCATTATGTAATGTCCTTCTTTATCTCTTGCTACTTTCTTCATTTTGAAGTCTATTTTGTCTAATACAAGTACTGCCACACCTGCTTTTTTCTCTTTGTTGTTTGCCTGAAATATCTTTTTCCATCCCTTCACTTTTAGTCTGTGTATATCTTTGGGTTTTCAGTGAGTCTCTTGTAAGGAGCATATAGATGGGTTTTGCTTTTTTATCCATTCTGTTACTCTGTGCTTTTGATTGGTGCATTCAGTCCATTTACATTTAGGGTGATTATTGTTAGATATGTACTTATTGCCATTGCTGGCTTTAGATTTGTGGTTACCAAGGGTTCACGGGTTGCTTCTTTAGTATCTAACAATCTAACTTAACTTTCTTGTTAAGTTATTGTAAACACTGTCTGATGTTTCTTTATTTCTCTCCCTTCTTATTCCTCCTCCTCCATTCTTTCTATAATAGGTGTTTTATTCTTTGCCTTTAGTTAGTATTTGTATGGTCTGCTTTCTTTGCTATGATTTTATTTTCTCTGGTGACATCTTTTTAGCCTTAGGGGTGCTTCCCTCTAGAGCAGTCCGTTTAAGATATCCTGTAGTGGTGGTTTATAAGAGGCAAACTCTCAACTTTCGTTTGTCTGGAAATTGTTTAATCCCTCCATCATATTTAAAGGATAATCGTGCTGGATACAATATTCTTGGTTCGAGGCCCTTCTGTTTCATAACATTAAATATATCATGCCATTGTCTTCTGGCCTGTAAGGTTTCTGTTGAGAAGTCTGATGATAGTCTGATGGGTTTTCCTTTGTAGGTGATCTTTTTTCTCTCTCTAGCTGCCTTTAATACCCTATCTTTATCTTTGGTCTTTGCCCTCTTAATTATTATGTGTCTTGGTGTTGTCTTCCTTGGGTCCCTTGTGTTGGGAGATCTGTGGGCTTCGGTGGACTGCGAGACTATTTCCTTCCCCAGTGAGGGAAAGTTTTCAGCAATTATTTCTTCAAAGACACTTTCTATCCCTTTTTCTCTCTCTTCTTCTTCTGGTACTCCTATAATGCGAATATTGTTCCGTTTGGATTGGTCACACATTTCTCTTAATATTCTTTCATTCCTAGAAATCCTTTTATCTCTCTGTGCCTCATCTTCTCTGTATTCCTGTTCTCTGATTTGTATTCCATTAACAGGCTCTTGCATCTCATCCAGTCTGCTGTTAAGCCCGTCGATCGCTTGTCTTATTTCTGCATTGTCTTTCCTCACTTCCCTCACTTCCTCCCTCAGCTCTTGCACATTTCTCTGTAGGTCCATCAGCATGGTTATGACTTTTATTCTGAATTGTTTTTCAGAAAGATTGTGCATTTCCATCCCTTCAGGCTCCCTCTCTGGGGTTGTCTGGTTGATTTTGGTCTGAACCATATTCCTCTGTCTTTTCATGGCTATGGAATTGGTCACTGGTAGTTGCCACGTATGTCAGCTGGGCTCTTTAAGACTGCCTCTTGGGATGCCGAGTCCTCTCGGGTGTAGCTGCACGCTGTGCGCTTTCCTGTGTATTTTGGTCTCTCTTTTAGAAATAGATGTATTGGCTGTGTTTTTGTAGATAAATATAGTGTTGCGAGTAGATTTCTGCCTCCCTGCTCACGCCGCCATCTTCCCGGAAGTCCTGGCTTTTTAGTTTTAAGTAGTCTTCACTGAAGAATGCTTATATTCCTAGTTTGATATTTTACAGAATTAATGTGACTCTGACTTTGCTTAATTGTTTAATATAGAGTTTTGGTAGGGGGTTTCCTTGCATGTAGTGACACTGCTTTGACTGTAAATATCCTGCCTTGCTTTTTCCAGAGGCCCTCACCCTATTCTGTCTAAGCCCACAGTCCCTGTCTCATTCCCCCCTCTACAGATAGAGACCCTAGGTGCTGCTAGGGAAAGGGGGCAGGGTGACGACCGCTCTGGTTGCTTCATGCTGAGAAGGGGCGCAGTAACGGGTGCAGTTAGGTCTCTATCACCGGTCAGTCAAGAAGGCCTCGGAACATGGGCACTTCTATTCCGGGTTCCATTTCTATTAGTATTTGCAGTTTTATGGCTTCTAGGCAAGATAGAACAAATAGTGTTATTAGGTTAAGTGGGAACATCTGGAGTTGGATTTTCCTTTCTGGAAGAACAGACTTGACAAGGAGATTAAATAATGCATGGCTAAATATGAGGATTAGAAATAGTAAAACTTTAATTGAGAATCATAGCCAGATATCTCGGGGAAACTAGAATTCTGGATCTAGTCTATATCCCAATGCCTAGTATTAGGTAGGACTCAGTATAGATAAGGCTGCATTATTGAAACAATACTTTTCTCTAAAATCACGCTCATTTTTATTAGAAGTAACTAGATTAAGAAAATAATTAACCCTTGGCTTGATTATTTGCATAAATGCAGCAAGAAGAGCAATTGATTACACAGGCTCTTTTAAATGTACTTTGCTGGAACTTTTTATAAGGAATTTCAGATTGGACTTTTAAAGGCCTCTCAAGGCCAGAAAGCCAAGCCAGACTTGCCATCAGGTTTTGCCTGCAGTACCTGTATATTTGGGTGAATTCCTGTCTTCTTGAGGTTCCCAAGATTTTCTTGAGGTTCCTGCACCTGCCAGGAAGTGACCTTCCTTACTCACCAGGTAAGGCTGCTGGGAACCCTGTAAGCAAGGTAGCAGGCCATTTCTTCCAAGGTACTTTGTTGGGTCTATAAAGTCAATCTTAGTTCCTTAAAGCTGTCTGTTCATATCTGAGTTTACACACGTGTCTTTCAGGTATGACATTCCAGTTAAAGCCTTAATATAACCAGTGTTTTTAATTGGTCCTGTTACAAGGAAAGCAAATTCTTACTGAGTTTATGCAAATAAATATACTGCCATAAAATATAAAAATACTCACTGAAAGTTTTTAAATTCTGGAGGGGTCATGTAGAGGGAAAGATAAATATTTCAATTCTGCTTTTAAAGGTACTGTCATTTACTAAACTGTTGGCAGCTTAAGAGAAAAAGCTTAAAATACTTTATCAGCAATATTTGAAACAAAAAGCCACAAAATCATTTTCTTTAGTTTACTTAGTCTTATGTAACTAATACTTGCTTGGCTGAAATCTAGTTCTTTACTAGTTTAGGAGTAATCAAACAGTGACTACAAATGACAAAAGACTTACAAATGACAATGGTTAAAGATTTGATGAGAGCTTACTGTAAGATAGTTAACATAAAGAAATTCGGGTATTTCTGTAACATAAAACATTCAGTAACAAAGTTTAGCATTATTCCCTTTGATAGTGTTTTCCAGGTAAATATGTATCAGATAAATAAGCTAAATTAGCCAAATATTTTTCCCGATGAGAAAAAAATTCCTCTGACATGTTCCAGGGATCCTCTGGAAAATATCAGAATGAACTAGAGGTAAAAAGCACCTTTTTGAATTTGATTTTAGGAGGCTGTCAAACTTTTTAAGACACTTGCCTAAATAGCCTAAATAGAATCATAAGTCACTATGAAACAATACTTATCTATTTAACCAAAATGACTTAAATAAAAGATTTTAAAGGCAAATACAGAAGGTTACACAGTTGTTAGCAAAGCTTAGCTTTTAGTCCTTTTAATACTAGATTTCATTTTCTTAAATACTCAGACAACTCATTGAGACTATAAGCACGAGAAACTATTTTGATAAAACAATTAGAAAAACTTTTGCAATCTTTCAACTTTAACGGTAGACTAATAAACCTTTGTTCTTTTAACAGAAAAAATTCTAGTTTTGCTATGTATTTGATATCAAGACTTATTTGCTTTAATTTCACATAGTATGACTATATTAATTTTTCCACAAACTTTCTACAACTTTCTTTTTACATTCACTGTTCTCCCTCTTTAAATAAACTGCTCTACTTTAGAACAGTTACCTTCTTTTACCCTAAATAAAATGAATCTCCATTCCTTATACCTTCTCTTATTAAAACACACATCTTTTCTAGCAAGCAGAGATGTTTTCTTTATTACTTTAAGTAGTTTTATTTAGAACTTACAACCACTAGGAACCTTAATTTCAGTGAACACTGAGAATGGGTTATTGTAAACTATTACACTAGCATCCTTTAGATTAACAAATATATGAACACACTTTATAATTTCTGGAACCATGTGCTTTAGAACACAATTTCTAAGCACAAAATATGTCTACTTAGCAAAACATTAAGGGTTTAGGTTACCACAAAGATTCTCAGGCTGTTTGTAGGTATACACACTATAACACAGTATTATTAAGATTTCACTGGCTACACTTAATTTACTCATTCTTAACAACCATGCTAGATTACTCACAAAACTTTTACCAAACATTAGACAAAGTCATGCCTCTTTTGGAGATTGGATTAAAGATGGCGGCGTGAGAGGTGAGACAGAGGCTTCCTCCTAAAACCTCATATAATATGAAAGTAAAGCTACTACAACTACTCTTGAAAGAGCAATGGGAAAGAGGATGGCAACAAACTGCATACACCTGGAGACAAGAGCAGCCCTCACAGAAAAGGGTAATATACTAAAGCTCTGGTCCTGCGGGATCCAAGCCCTTCCCCCACCCCAGCTCACTGGCAGGAGGAACAGGAACGGAGCAGGGAGGGAGTGGAGATGTGGGACTGCTGAATACCTAACTCTGGAGATCTGCTCTGGGAGCACAAACCTACATTTCATGGTGCTTGCATGATACTCTTGTAATTAGGGATTTGGAAAGCTACAACAGGCAGAATTCCTGAGGAGACTAAGATTCCAGCTGCTTGTGGAAAGCAGGGATCCATACCCAGCTGCTCAGGGACAAAAGAAAGTGGGCAGTATGAGAGACTTCCTAACAAAGAAGCCCTTAGCAAGAGGGCTGCTAAAGGGGCAAGGATTGCACAGAGCTTACTGCTCAGGAGAAAGGACAGGCAGACAAAATTGTCCAGGTGCACTCTGCCCAGCAGGTTGGGAGCTTTCATGATCTTCAGGTGCTCCAGCTCCCTGGCTGCCTACACAGCTCCAAGAACCCCTTCTGTGACAGGCAGACTAGTGCGCCTTCCTTCTGGCCAGCCCCACCAGGCTTGCAAACCGGGAAATCCTTCCCTGGTGTTAGGCCAGGGAGGGGGAAGATCTGTCTACAGCACCTAAAAACGCAAAGCACAGAGGCTTATACGTGTGTGCTCAGCCCACTGGTTCCCGCAGTGGAGACAGGCATAGCAGCCAGGAACCAGCAAACAGCCTTTTCCTCCCCAGAGACACCAATACCACCCCCCTACATTCCCAGCATTGCTTCAGGGGCTGAGCAGCTCTGGAGAGTAGAGCTTCTGCGCACTAGAGGGCGCCATACACAAATATGAAACGCCAAAGGAGCCTGGTCCAGAGTAAAATTATGAACACAACTCCTGAGAAAGATTTAAATGATATGGACCTTATGACTCTCCCTGAAAGGGAGTTCAAAATAAAAATCATTAACATGCTCATGGAGGTACGGAAAGTTATTGAAGAACTCAGGAATGAATTCCAGTCAGAGATGCAATCATTGAAGAACACAATGGACGGTATTAAAAGCAGATTGGATACGGTGGAGGAGACAATAAATGAAATAGAACTAGAGAAGAGGAATACAAAGAAGCTGAAGCACAGAGAGAAAAAAGGATCTCCAAGAATGAAAGAATATTGAGAGAACTGTGTGACCAATCCAAACGGAACAATATTCGCATTATACGGGTACCAGAGGAAGAAGAGAGAGAAAAAGGGATAGAAAGCGTCTTTGAGGAGGTGATTGCTGAAAACTTCCCCAGTCTGGGGAAGGAGATAGTCTCTCAGGCCATGGAGGTGCGCAGATCTCCCAACACAAGGGACTCAAGGAAGACAACAGCAAGACATATAGCAATTAAAATGGAAAAGATCAAGGATAAGGACAGACTTTTAAAAGCAGCCAGAGAGAGAAATAGGATCACATACAAAGGAAAACCCACAGGCTATCAACAGACTTCTCAGCAGAAACCTTACAGGGCAGAAGGGAGTGGCATGATGTATTTAATGCAATGAAGCAGAAGGGCCTTGAACCAAGATTACTTTATCCAGCAATATTATCATTTAAATTTGAAGGAGGGATTAAACAATTCCCAGATAAGCAAAAGCTGAGAGAATTTGCCTCCCACAAACCATCTCTACAGTGTATTTTGGAGGGACTGCTATAGATGGAAGTGTTCCTACAGATTAATAGCTGTCACCAGAGATAATAAAACCACGGTAAAGAAAGTAGAATAGCTAATTACTAAGAAAATGCAAAATTAAATTAACTATTCCCAAAGTCAATCAAGGGATAGACAAACAGTACAGAATATACCTAATATATAAAGAATAGAATAGAAAGAAAAAGGAGGAAACAAACAAACGAACAAACAAACAAAGAACCTTTAGATTGTGTTTGTAATAGCATATTAAGTTAGTTGTTAGACTTTTAGGTAGTAGATAAGTTAATCTTGAACCTTTGGTAACCACGAATCTGAAGCCTGCAATGCCAATAAGTACATACCTATCCATGATCATCCTAAATGTAAATGGACTGAATGCACCAGTCAAAAGACATACAGTCACTGAATGGATAAAAAAACAAGACCCATCTATATACTGCCTTCAAGAAACTCACTTTAAACCCAAAGACATACACAGACTAAAAGTAAAGCGATGAAAAAACATATTTCATTCAAACAACAAGGAGAAAAAAACAGGTGTTGCAGTACTTGTATCAGAGAAAACAGACTTCAAAACGAAGAAAGTAGCAAGACATAAAGAAGGACATTACATAATGATAAAGGGGTCAGTCCAACAAGAAGATATAACCATTATAAATATATATGCCCCCAACACAGGAGCGCCAGCATATGTGAAACAAATACTAACAGAATTAAAGGAGGAAATAGACAGCAATGCATTCATTTTAGGAGACTTCAACACACCACTCACTTTAAAGGACAGATTAAACAGACAGAAAATAAGTAAAGACACAGAGGCACTGAACAATACACTAGAACAGATGGACCTAACAGATACCTACAGAACTCTGCACCCAAAAGCAGCAGGATACACATACTTCTCAAGTACACATGGAACATTTTCCAGAATAGACCACATACTAGGCCACAAAAAGAACCTCAGTAAACTCAAAAGTACTGAAATCCCACCAACCAACTTCTCAGATCACAAAGGTATAAAACTAGAAATAAATTTTTGAAAGAAATCAAAAAGGCTCACAAATACATGGCGACTTAACAACATTCTCCTAACTAATCAATGGGTTAATGACCAAATCAAAACAGAAATCAAAGAATATATGGAGACTAATGACAACAACAACACAAAGCCACAACTTCTGTGGGATGCAGCAAAGGCAGTTCTAAGAGGAAAGTATATTACAATCCAGGCCTATTTAAAGAAGAACATTTCCAAATAAATAGTCTAAAGACACAATTACTGAAATTGGAAAAAGAAGAACTAATGAGGCCACAAGTCACCAGAAGGAGAAGCATAATAAAGATCAGAGAAGAAATAAATAAAATTGAGAAGAATAAAACAATAGAAAAAATCAATAAAACCAAGAGTTGGTTCTTTGAAAAAATAAACAAAATAGATAAACCCCTAGCCAGACTCATTAAGAGAAAAAGAGAATCTACACACATAAACAGAATCAGAAATGAGAAAGGAAAAATCATGACAGACCCCGCAGAAATAGAAAGAATTATAAGAGAATATTATGAGAATCTATATGCTAACAAGCTGGAAAACAGAAGAAATGGACGACTTCTTAGAAAAATACAACCTTCCAAGACTGACCAAGCAAGAAACAGAAAAACTAAACAGACCAATCACCAGCAATGAAGTTGAATCGGTAATCAAAAAACTACCCAAAAACAAAACCCCCAGACCAGATGGATTGACCTCTGAATTCTACCAGACCTATAGAGAAGAAATAACACCCATTCTCCTTAAAGTTTTTCAAAAAATAGAAGAGGAGGGAATACTTCCAAACTCATTCTATGAAGCCAGAATCACTCTAATACCAAAACCTGGTAAAGACCTCACCAAAAAGAAAATTACAGACCAATATCCCTGATGAACGTAGATGCAAAAATACTCAACAAAATATTAGCAAACCGATTCCAAAAATACATCAAGAGGATCATACACCATGATCAAGTGGGATTCATCCCAGGGATGCAAGGATGGTAACAACACTCGAAAATCCATCAACATCATCCACCAGATCAACAAAAAGAAGAACAAAAACCACATGATCATCTCCATAGATGCTGAAAAAGCATTTGACAAAAATTCAGCATCCATTCCTGATTAAAACTCTCAAGAAAATGCGTATAGACGGCAAGTACCTCAACATCATAAAGGCCATATATGACAAACCCACAGGTAACACCATACTTAACAGCAAGAATCTGAAAGCTTTTCATCTAAGATCGGGAACAAGACAGGGATGCCCACTCTCTCCACTGTTATTCAACATAGTACTGGAGGTCCTAGCCACGGCAATCAGACAAAACAAAGACATACAAGGCATCCAGATTGGTAAAGAAGAAGTCAAATTGTCACTATTTGCAGATAACATGATATTGTACATTTAAAACCCTAAAGACTCCACTCCAAAACTACTAGAACTAATATCTGAATTCAGCAAAGTTGCAGCATACAAAATTAACACACAGAAACCTGTTGCTTTCCTATACACTAACAATGAACTAACAGAAAGAGAAATCAGAACAACAATTCCATTCACAATTGCATCAAAAAGAATAAAATACCTAGGAATAAACCTAAGGAAGGAAGTGAAAGACCTGTTCTCTGAAAACTACAAGGCACTCCTAAGAGAAATTAAAGAGGACACTAACAAATTGAAATGCATCTCATGCTCTTGGCTAGACAGAATAAATATTGTCAAAATGGCTATACTACCTAAAGCAATCTACAGATTCAATGCAATCCCTATCAAACTACAAACAGGTTTCTTCAATGAACTCAAACAAATAATTCTAAAATTCATGTGGAACCACAAAAGACCCCAAATAGCCAAAGCAATAGTGAGAAGGAGGAATAAAACAGGGGGAATTACGCTCCCTGACTTCAAGCTCTACTACAAAGCCACAGTAATCAAGACAATATGGTATTGGCACAAAAACAGACCCACAGATCAGTGGAAGAGAATAGAAAATCCAAACATCAACCCAAACACACACAGTCAATTAATATTTGATAAGGGAGCCTTGGATATACATTGGGGAGATGACGGCCTCTTCAGCCACTGGTGTTGGAAAAACTGGACAGCTACATGTAAGAGAATGAAATTGGACTACTGTCTAACCCCTTACACAAAGGTAAACTCAAGGTGGATCAAAGACCTGAATGTTAAGTCATGAAACTGTAAAACTCTTAGAAAAAAACATAGGCAAAAATCTCTTGGACATAAACATGAGCGACTTCTTCATGAACATATCTCCCCGGGCAAGGGAAACAAAAGCAAAAATGAACAAGTGGGAGTATATCAAGCTGAAAAGCTTCTGTACAGCAAAGGACACCATCAGTAGAACAAAAAGACATCCTACAGTATTGGCGAGTATATTCATAAATAACATATCAGATAAGGGGTTGACATCCAAAATATATAAGGAACTCATGCACCTTAAGAAAGAAAAAGCAAATAATCCAATTAAGAAATGGGCAGAGGACATGGATAGACACCTCTCTCAAAAAGAAATTCAGATGGCCAACAGGCACATGAAAAGATGCTCCACATCGCTAATCATCAGAGAAATGCAGATTAAAACCACAATGAGATATCACCTCACACCAGTGAGGATGGCCAACATCCAAAGCACAAACAACAACAAATGTTGGCGAGGATTTGCAGAAAAGGGAACACTCCTACACTGCTGGTAGGACTGCAAATTAGTTCAACCATTGTGGAAAGCAGTATGGAGGTTCCTCAAAAAACTCAAAATAGAAATACCATTTGACCCCGGAATTCCCCTCCTAGGAATTTACCCTAAGACTGCAGCAGCCCAGTTTGAAAAAGACATATGCACCCCTATGTTTATCGCAGCACTATTTACAATAGCCAAGAAATGGAAGCAACCTAAGTGTCCATCAGTAGATGAATGGATAAAGAAGATGTGGTACATATACACAATGGAATATTATTCAGGCATAAGAAGAAAACAAATCCTACCATTTGCAACAACATGGATGGAGCTAGAGGTTATTATGCTCAGTGAAATAAGCCAAGCCGAAAAAGACAAGTATCAAATGATTTCACTCATATGTGGAGTATAAGAAAAAAGAAAAAATACTGAAGGAACAAAACAGCAGCAGACTCACAGAACCCAAGAACAGACTAATAGTTACCAAAGGGAATGGTACTGGGTAAGATTGGTTGGTAGAGAGGGATAAGGGAGAGAAGGGGCATTATGATTAGCAGATGTAATGTTGGGGGGGCATGGGGACGGCTGTACATCTCAGAGAAGACAAGTAGTGATTCTGTGGCATCTCACTACGCTGATGGACAATGACTATAATGGGGTTGGTGGGGGGGACCTGATGAAGAGGGTAGTTTAACAATCATAATATTGCACATGTAATTGTAGATTAATGATCCAAAATAAATTATTTAAAAAAAAGAATAAAGTTAATGGATATTTCTTATCTAAAAAAACGTCACGCCTCTTTTTAAGCTTTTTTTCTTGAAAGATTTAATAGGTAACATCAACTCAAATTACTTTAGGTAAACTTAGGCAGCTTTATAACTATAAGGACATGTCTATTTCAGTTCAAATTAAATTAGCTTTAATGCTTAATATTTTCTGTTAGAATTTTAGAAGTTTTAGAAATGCCAAATTTTCACAAGCGTTTGTCTTTAAATTAATTAATTCTTTTTAATACTATCTGGAGTTAGAAAAATATTTTCATTTACACTTAGACACACAAACATACAGATTGAGTTGTTTGAGTGAGGTACTGAAACTCCTTAGTGTATGCAGTAGGATTGGCAGAGTATGAGCCCAGGCATTTTTCTATCTCAGACTGGTCTCCCAGGGAGAAGGGGCCATGTATTCGAACCAATCCCTCAGTGCCAGCCACTTCCTGAAGCGGGGCCAGTAATTGGGCCCAGGATCTAGTGACCGGAGGGCTGGCCCAGTTAGGAGGCGGCTTGGGGATATAGGATGATGGCGGTGAGGTGGGAGTAGGGAGCAATGTAGGAGAAGGACAAGGTGGCGGTGGGGTGGGGGTAGGAAGTGATGTAGTAGAACGACAAGATGGCGGCTCCGATGGAAGAGGGGTGTATAACTTGTGGGTGGCGGGATTTTGGCCGGAAATAGAGGAGTTAGATGTGACGTCAGTAAGACTGGAGGCGGGTGGTTGTGTCCCTGTGGCATGAACAGAGGCAGGTGGGGGAAGGGAATTGACTGAACTTCGGGGGACTGGAGTCAAAGGCAAAGGAGGAATTAAAGATGCCTGTTTGTGGGGGGAGCTGCACAGGGGAGGGGTGCGACAGGAGATGACACAGGGGAAGCACAGAAGAGACCTGAATGGAAGAAGCCTCGGCACCAGAGGGCAAATAGGGGGGTGTTGCGAAAGGGAAGACGGTTGAGGAGAAGGAGATGGGAAAGATGGAGAAGGAGGGATAGAAGTTGGAGGGGGGAGGCCAAGGTCTTCTGAAGGATCTGCTAAGGAAGATTCCGGCCCAGTGAGAAGTTGGTAGCCCCTACTGGGGGACTTGGCCAGGAGTACCTGGACCGAGGAACACTTGACACAGGGGTCTAGGTGGGAGCGCAATGCCCGAAAAGCCTGTACATAGGGTACCTCCGACCAATTCCCAGTCCGTTGACAGTAGTTGCTGAGTGGTGAGGAGGCCGAAATCAAAAGTTCCCTCGGGGGGCCAGCGAGACTGGTTATCCAGAGGATATTGGGGCCAGGCCCAGGAACAAAGGAAGATCATCTTGCATTTACAGATATCCCCGGATAAGCCCAGAGTAGTGAGATGGGAAATAAGACACTTCAGTGGGGTCTGTGACTCAGGTTTTGAGTGCTGGCTTCCCATGACTATCTCCTCCATCCCCGGGTCCCTAAATGAGTAGGTACAGTGTCCCGAATTTACTCCAGTTAGGGACGGGAAAAAAAAACAGATTTGGCGGTCTGGAGATAGGGACATCTCCGCTATACTGGAGCCAAATAGGCACAGGCCAGAGGGGTGCCCGGATGCAGCTGCGATTTCAGACCGAGCACTCTGTGGAGGGTAGGAGGAGGGATCAGGGAAGACGAGGGACTCACCAAATTGTCTGAGGCCCTGGGATCAGGTCCTGTTCCGGAGAGAGGTCCTGGGTCAGGAGAGGAGCGGGGAGCCCGCTGGGACCCCACCCTGTCCTCCTGGGTTTCGGCACCAAATGTAAGGTAGACGAAACCAGACCAGGCAAGTGGTAACAAAGGAGTCAAAAATAATTTTTATTAGCACAATCCCGGGTGACGTTCACCTGTCCACCTATCCTCGCCCTAGCAGGAGGGGCGACAGGCTTATTAAGGGTACTGGGAGAGCTCTGAGGGTATGGACAGAACTAATTGGCCGGTGTGGGTGTCGTCATCACCGATGATTGGTCATGCTGGGTTGCTGGGGAGAGAGTACTGCAAGGCATGGTCTAGGTGGGACCTCCGGCTAGGGACCTTCCGTTGAATCATTTGAGTGACATTCACCGTTCTCTTCCTTATTTGGCTCCAGTTGGGTTCCTCTAGTGAGACCCATCCCTTCCTCTGATACCTCTGGTGTTACAGGGATCTTTGAGGTTTTTGAGCAGGAGTGTTGTGGCCTAACTGACCTTTAAAAGGATCACTGCTATGTTGAGAAGACTATAGAAGGATAAGGGTAGAAGCAGAAATAGGACTAGTTAGGAGACTGTAGAGAGGCTAGAGACAGACCGTGGTGGTTTAGATTGTTTTTTTCCTAACTCAGCAGTAAAACTTGATTGAAGGTTTTTTTAGCTACCCAGCTCACTCCCTCGCAAGGAAAGACACAAGAACTCCGTCAGCGTGGTTTTATTCCCTGTAAGACAGACAGAATGGCTGTCTCGGAAAGGAGAGAGCAGCTGCTTGTGGGTGAGGAAGCGTGTTTTTAAGGAATAGGGTGTGTTTTACTATGGGGACTTTGGTGATTGGGTTTTAAGGGGTGGGGCAACCATCTGGTTGGTGATTGGATCTTAAGAGGAGGGGTGAAAAGGTGAGGCAAGTCCAGACAAGATTTTCACCGGCCCATGTGCTTGAGACCGTGGGGTAAATGGAGAATAAACTCTTACATTTCTCCCTTTTTTGTTTTATAAATTGCGGAGGTCTTGGGGAAGGGGTGAAGGTCAGTCTTCGGTAACTGCTTCATGCTGATTGGGGGCGATGAAGTTCATTTTGTATTGGTGGGGTGGTCCTTGGATGAGCCCTTGGTCTGAAGTGGCGATGGCATGTTCCAGGACTTGGGCTTCTGTCAGCACTGTGTTGTCTGCTGGTAGGATCCTTCTTCCGTTGGGAGGCGATGGTATTCCTGCATGATTAACTGATTGATTGTTTGGTTAGTGATTTTTGAAATTTGAGTTTGAATGAGGTTTTTTAGAAAATTAGGCAGGGAGTGAAGAGTAGAAGAAGGCAGAAAATGATAAGAGGCATGAGGAGAGGAAGTAGGATTTCTCTCAGAGTTGAAGAGAAGGGCCACCAGTAAGGGCTGTTGTCTCTTTTTGCTAAAAGTTCTTCAGACAATTCTCTAAGTTTGTGAACGTTTTCTTCAACTATGCCTGATTCATTGATGTAATAACAGCATTGTTCTTGCAGGAAGAGGCAGGTGCCTCCTTTTTCAGCTGTGAGGAGGTCTACCACTCTGCAATTTTGCAAGGCTACTTGTGCTACTGAAGTTACTTGCCTCTGAAGTGATGCTAATGACTGTGCAGTTGAATCTAGGGCCATGTGGTGCTTTGTGTTTAGATGTTCGATGCCCCATAGGGAGTGTCCTAGGGCTCCTCCAGAGAGTCCGATTCCTAGAGTGGAGGCTGATAGGGATAGCCCAACTAAAATTGGGAGAAAGGCTGCCCGTTTTTTGCGGTGTTGTATCAGTTACCACTTTATTTCTGCTTTACTGTACAGAGTCATCTGAGGGACTACAGTGATTATGAGACAGGGATCGGAGGTGTTCGGGAAGATGCGGGTAGTTAACAAGCCATTGCACCAGAAGAATTCTCCCAGCTTGGAGTATGATGTTTGAGAGTATGTGATGGTGTGGGTGCAACTTTGATGGTTATGGGAAACTTTTGGTGAAAGAAGGCATAACCGGGTGGCAGTTATATTTTCTTCAGTAGATTCCCAGAGTGGGATGTTGGTGATTGGAGAGATGGGGGTTTCTGTGGGGGTGTTGCTGGGAGTATATGTGGATATGTTAAGGGGCACTGCAGCTGGGAGAGGTCGTATGAGGGATGCACAAAGAAAGCATCTGTGAGGGTTAAGGTTTGGCCAAGTTAGGTTCAGAAGAGTGAGGCCTTTTTGTATGAGGTATAGCCATGAGAGGGAGGAAGTAGCGAGGTGCTTCCCTAGAGAGGGTTTGTTGAGTTCATTGGTTAGAATCTGTTCAGACTGTTGAATGTTATGAGAAATTTGGGTATGTGGGTGAAAAATGGATACATACTCGTGAGAAATTGAGAACTGACCTGTTGGCCGGTTATACCAATGACTTGGATAGAATGCTCCTGTCTCACCTCCTGCCCATCGGTCTTCCCATTCGTCTGTGATGACTAAAATGTAGCTCTTAGTAACTTGGTCCACCCTAAGGATTCTGTTGCTTGTGGGAGTATGTAATTTACAAGACCAATAGGGGCATCCTCTGTACTGTGGGTATGCCTTACAGTAAGAATGTTTTTGGTCAAAAGTGAAGCACAAGTAGGGCACAGAGATAGAGGGATCGTTAGCAAGTTTTGAGCTGCGGAGGTCAAGGATGATGGAGTTTTGGCATCCTTTTATAGGGCAGTTAGCGGTGGTGACGAGCTGAGTTTTTTTGACATTATTTTTAGTGTATGTTTCTCTAAGTTTGAACTGCCAGACGTAGGTGAGGTGCGTGGAGGAAATAAGGTTTAGGCAAAGGATAATGGCAAAGGGAGGTGGCTGTGAGCTTGTGAGAATACAGTGGGGGAGAAAGATAAGGAGGGGGAAAACAGGCTGGAGGAAGGGAATTGATTGCATGGCTTTCAACTTGTATCTTCGCCGATTGGCGGAAGGCTAGGCTTTTGTACTTTCCTGAGGCACAGAGTGAGAGGCTTTATCTGTTCCACTTCATAGGAGTGTGCAGAATGTGGGAAAAAAGGGAGGGAAGGGGTATATGGTTTAATATGTGAATGGTGTATCCAATAAGGAATGTTAGTAAGTTTGGCTGTGGTGGGGTTTGTGGGCCTTGCCACTTGGGGGTTAGAGGGTTATGCTTGGCATGAGGGGGAGAGAAAAGGACTAGATCTCCTGGCTGGTAGGGACTAGAGATATTTGTCTCTGCGGGGGCTGGGGTGGTTTGATTGGTGGTTGTCCATATTAGGGAACGTATGTACTGCAGGAGTGGAGTAAGTAAGTGTGAGGGGAGTGTTGGTGACTGTGGGCTTATTCCTGGGGGAATGAGAGGCCGGCCGTACATGAGCTCAAAAGGGGATAGGTTGGTGGGTTTCTTTTGTAGTCCTCTACTCTTGAGGAGAGTGAGGGGTAGAAGCTTGACCCAGTCTAGGTGAAGTTCTACAGATAGTTTGGTAAGGGTGGTCTTTAGAGTCCGATTGGTTCTCTCTACTTTTCCTGAGGTCTGTGGGTGATAAGGGATGTGAAATTGCCAAGGGATAGAGAGCGTTTTGGTTATGGCTTGGGTTACTGCAGAAGTGAATTCAGGCCCGTTGTCTGACTGCAGGGAAGTAGGGAGCCCCAATCTGGGAATGATGTAAGGATGATATCAGCTACTGTAGAGGCCCTTTTGTTGCTTGTTGGAAAGGTTTCTACCCACCCACTAAAAGTGTCTACTAAAACAAGGAGGTAATTGTACTTCTTTACAGTGGGCATGCATGTGAAATCTACTTGCCAGTCAGTGCCTGGGAGGAATCCGCGTGCTTGGTGGCTGGGAAAGGTGGGTTTATGAATGGGTGTGTTAGGGTTGACTCTGCCAGATGTTACAGGTGGAAGAAATATGTTTAAGGAGGGCAAGATCATCTGATGACAAAGGGTAAAAAGGTTTTAAAAACTGCACAAGAGCTTGACAGAGTGGAAGATGGTGTGTAAGTAAGTGAGGAGGTCTGTCATATTAAAGGGAGGGATGGAAGGAGTGGGTATGGGAGGTAGGGGCTGTAGGGGTCCGATAAATGATGCTGCTGCGGCTGCTTTGGCTGCAGCATCTGCTCTGTTATTCCCGTTGGACACGAATGATTGATCTGTTTGGTGGGATTTGCAGTGCAGAAGGCCAATGGACTGTGGAAATTTTGAAGCTTCTAACAAGGCTATGATGAGCTTCCCGTTAGTGATAGAGGTCTCTTTTGTGGTAAGGAATCCCCTTTCTTTCCAGATTGCTGCATAGGAGAGTAGGATATGGAAAGCCTATTTGGAGTCTGTGTAAATGGTGAGGACTTTTCCTTTTGCCAGGGTAAATGCGCGGGTGAGAGCTATGAGTTCTGCTTGTTGGTTGGTGGTGTGTGAGGGCAACGGGGCTGCTTCTATAGTCTGGGTGGGGGAGACTACGGCATACCCAGCTCTCTGGGTGCCATTAAGGGTGACGAAAGAACTCCCACCAGTAAACCATACATGCGTGGCCTGCTGGAGTGCTCCTTCTTGTAGGTTAATAGGGTGAGGAAGAAGATTTTCTAGGGTTTGCATGCAATTGTGTTCAGGTTTTGGGTTTGTTGAGGTGTCGGCCGGGGAAGGGAGTAGGGAGGCAATGTTGCTAGGGGTGCAGGTAGCAAAGGAAATGGAGGGATCTTCTAGAAAGGTGACTTGCAGGGCTAGGATTCGTCTAGGGGGAAGGGTTTCCAGACTTTTGTATGTTAAGAGTTCTGACAGGCGGTGGGGTGAAAGCATGGTGGTGGCTGTGCCAAAGGTGAGCTTTCTTGCCTCTTGGTGAAGAATAGCTGCAGCTGCTAAGGCGCGGAGGCATGGTGCCCATCCGCGGGTGGTGGTATCTAATTGCTTTGAAAGATATGCTGCAGGGGCAGGTATGGACAGTGTGGTCTGGCAAAGGACTCCAAGGGCAAACCCATGGGTTTCATTAACATATAGGAGGAAGGGTTTAGAGAGATCTGGCAGGTGTAGGGCTGGGGCTGTAGGAGAGCTTTCTGCAGGGAAGAGAAGGGGCATGTTACTGGCTGCAAAAGGGGCTCGGAGAGGGAGCCCTTTGCTGCAGCATAGAGAGGAGCTACGAGCAATTATATATTCGGGATCCAACTACAGAGAAAGTTTGCTAAGGCTAAGAAGGAAAGTATCTCTTTTGTAGAGGGGACAGGGATATCGCAGATTAGTTGTTTTCTGCATAGAGTTATGGCTTTTCGGCCAGGGGTCAGAAGAGCACCTAAGTATGAAACTTGAAATGTGGATAACTGCACTTTTTCTGGGGAGATGTGGTAACCACAGTCAGAGAGGTGGTTTAATAGGGTGATTGTATCTTGTTGTGAGATTGCTAGGGAAGGGCTGCATAGAAGAAGATCATCGACATATTGTAAGAGGGTAGAAGTGAAGGAAAGAAATATGTTGGAGGTCGTGTGCTAGCACTTGGCCGAATAGGTGGGGACTGTCTTTAAAGCCTTGGGGAAGGACAGTCCATATTAATGGGTAGAGACACGTGTGGGAGGTGGGATCTATCCATGTAAAAGCAAAAAGATTTTGGGAATTGGGGTGGAGAGATATGGTAAAGAAGGCATCCGTTAAGTCTATTACTGAAAAATAGGTGGTGGAGCTTGGGATGGAGGAGAGGAGAGTATATGTGTTGGGTACTATGGGATGGATGGGGATGACAGCTTTATTTATGATTTGGAGATCTTGGACTAGCCTGAAAGTGACATTAGGCTTTTTCACTGCAAGTATTGGAGTGTTGAACGGGGAGTGGGTTGGCTTCAAGGAGCCTTTTTTTTTTTAAACAGATTTTGGATGATTGGCTGGAGGCTGAGTTGGCTGCGCAAGGGTAGCGGGTATTGGGATTGTGATGGGAAGGAGTCTGGGTTTTTAAGACTAATCTGGACTGGGCTGCACTTAGCTAGAGATAGGTTGTTTGTGTCCCACATGGAGGGATTTACAAGGTTTGTCTACTTCCCTCAGTGGGGCTAAGAAGTGAAGCTGTGAAGGGAGAAGAAGGGAGGGTTGGAGGGGTGAAGGCAGGTGGTGCAGAAGAAGGGAGGGTCGGAGGGGTGGAGACAGGTGGCACAGAGGAAGGGAGGGTCAGAGGGGTGGAGACAGGTGGCAGAGGAAGGGAGGGTCGGAGGGGTGGAGACAGGTGGCGCAGAGGAAGGGAGGATCGGAGGGGTGGAGACAGGCGGCACACTTGAGACTGCTGATGCTTGGCCTGCTGAGCGATTGGGGGGGCCCATCTGCAGGATCTGGGTCTAGGGAGGAAGAGGGAGCTGGGTCTAGGGAAGAAGAGGGGGTCTTTGGAGCGTTTGAAAGGATGGCAAGGATATGCTTGGGTTGGCAAGAGTTACATAGAGAAGGCTTGTTTTGAAGATAGAAAAAAGCTTGAACATAGGGAATTTCCTTCCATTTGCCTGAACACTCACAGAAGTTGTGAAGATCCTGAAGGACTTTAGGGTCTAAGGATCCATACTGAGGCCAAATTGTTTTATTGTCTAAAGGATATTGGGGCCAAATCTGGCTGCAGAGCCGAATTAACTTGGAGGGCTTTAGATCTGGATGTAAATGAAGAGTTTTAAAATTGTCTAGGAGGCAGCTGAGCGGGGGGAATAGGCAGGGATGGAGGGGGACACTCCCACTGTGACTCTTTCGTGGAGTTGCTGCAGCACACCCCTGGCATCCCTAGGGAACTCAGAACTCCAAAGAGTAGCCCAACTCCAAGTGAAGGGTTGTCACCTCTGTCACTGGAGGGGCATGCTTGCCCTAAGCAAGCAGCAGGTGCCTAGCACTAGGACTTTTCGGCTATGAGCCTCGGCTATGAGCCAGTGGAGCAGAAGAGTCACAATGGGAGCAGTCTCTTGCCCGCTGGGGACGAGAGAAATTGACTGAGGGCAAGTCTCCCACCTGCTGAGGACGAGAGAAACTGGACTGGAAATGACTAGGGGCACAGCCATAGCCAATGAAGGCTGTGGCTGGGGGTGGTCCCCTGCCTGTGGTGAGGCCACAAGGGTGCCAAACACTCAACGGTCAGCCCTCAGGTTCTCACAGAGGCGTTTTAGTCTCTTGATGGGGGAGGGAGACTCACCGCTCCTTTGGCACGGGTGGTGGATGCTGGAGAGGCGTTCAGGGAGATGGAGGGTGCTGAGGAGCCCTCGTGTTCGGAGGGGCCGGGTGCTATCGGATCCCCGGTACAGCTCGAATTCCTAGGGAAGAGCAGGCGACTGGGAGATCCCAAACTGGGTGGAAACACAAATGAAAGGATTCTTTAGGTACCCGGTTCACTCGCTCGCAAGGAAAGACATGAGAACTCCATCAGCGTGGTTTTATTCCCTGTAAGACAGACAGACAGAATGGCTGTCTCGGAAAGGAGAGAGCAGCAGCTTGTGGGTGAAGAAGCGCGTTTTTAAGGAGTAGGGTGTGGGACGTTGCTGACTGGGTCTTAAGGGGTGGGGGCAACCATCTGGTTGGTGATTGGATCTTAGGAGGGGCGAAAAGGTGAGGCAAGTCCAGACATGATTTTCACCGGCCCATGTGCTTGGGACCATGGGGTAAATGGAGGATAAAGTCTTACACTTGACCTAACTTAAATTCTTCTGGTGACAAAATTGAAACGAGACTCTTTAGAGTTTTTATCTTATTTATTGTGGCTATCATACTTTTTGCTGCAGAAATTTTAATGTATTTTGTTGCTGCCCTGTCTTTGGGGTGTTACATAATATGTTGTTATATAATGTGTATATGCTATTACTTTAATAAACTCCCCCACAAAATTCTGATTTCTAAAACATAACTAAATCCAAGGTTTTTTAAAAGAGATTGGAAGCATATATGTCTGCAGAGATAGTAAAAAATGATTGTATTCTGGATGTATTTTAAATTAGAATGTATTTTAAATAGAACCTTTAAGATCTTAATTTCTGATGGATGGGACATGGGGTTTGTGAAAAACAGGAGTCCAGATGTCCAGGTTTTTGAGCCAAACAACTAGAAGGAATAGAATTAACATCATCTGAGATGGGGAAAGGCTGTGGTTGGTCAGTTTTGGTGGAAAACATGAACTGAGTTTTGGACATGTTAGAGTTGAGATGTTGAGTAGGCTTTTGGTTATAAGTGTCAGGTGTTTGGGAGACAGGTCTGGGAAGAATTCTTACAACGTGTTGGAGGGGAGGGTAATTGGTACAGTCATTTTTGGTAGCAGTTTCTGATATTTAATGACTCAACAGTTCCACATTTAAGTGTATATATGTGCATGAGGAAACAAGTACAAGCATGTTTATGGAGGCACTGTATTGATGGAGAAGAAAAACATGGAAAGAAAATTAAGTTTCTATTTACTGGAGAATGGATAAATAAATATTATAAATAAATTATAAATGTATAGACAGGACTACTATACTATAATCAACTGAAGTGAAATACACCCACATGGGTGAACTCTCAGTTAAAATGGTTATCAGTAAATGAATACATATAATGTTATATACATAATTTAAAGACATGTGCAACAGTACTAGTAATTATTTATGAATATATGTAAGAAAACAAAGACATATAGGGAACAAGATAAACAAAAAATTAATAATAGTGAAATGGGGACTAGTGGGAATGGGACTTGATAAATTTGGAAAGTGAATCATAGGGGCCCAACTGTTAGTGTATAGGTTATGTCTCATGCCAGTGTGTGTGTAGTCATCTCATTGTTATGTTATATTCTGTACTTCTTAATTTGTCTAAAACATTTTCTAATTAAAAAAAAATTCCATTCATATCTCTGACCCTAAAAATGTGAGTGCTTTGTAACTCATCAGGAATTAATGGCTGGCCCAGTGAGTGCCTGTAAGCCACACTAGCAAGATGGTTCCATCTAGTGGGGAAAATGCTGCAAGTATTCTGTGAGACATTCCTTTTGGGAAGGAAGAATAAAGAATAAAAACAGCCTGAGTGCTCTTTATTTCACTGAATTTAAGAGACAAAGGAAAAGATTATCATTTAGACAAATTTAGTCTTTGCCCTCATTAAAATGATGCCATAAATCTACATTTAGTGCAGACCTGTGGGACTCAGATGGGTCCCTATTGCCATCTAACTTGTGTTTGTGTTTTGTTTTTCAGAAGGAGTTGAGCCTTCCAAGAAGAGGCAGCTTGTAAGTAGATGATTATGACCATTATGATTATGATCTCCTGCTTAGGAATCCCCTTTGGGTACTGTTCTCAGTATCACTTGGAAGAATCTCATTCATGAATTTTTTTTTTGGTGGACTTCTGTCTGGGCCAAGAAAGCTGGTAGGCCATCCAGCTTCTCTTTCTAGGGTGTATTGTCCCTTCTCCCCTACCTTCCTTATCCCAGATACTCCTCTCTGTCTCAATTTTTGCCTTGTATTTGGGGAAAGCTGCCACTTAAATACCCATCATATTCTTATACTTGTTTCGGGATTTACTGATTTTAGTAGACTCAAGTTTTTGAGAATGTTAAATTGGCATCTACAGCTGTCTCATAACATGGTACTGGGGAGAGAGGCCAACTTTTCTGACCGGTTGGGGCAGGAGCCTCAGCTAAGTTTGGGTTCAGGGCTCGAATAGGGCTCTTTCACCTGTTTGTTCTATTCTGACTTAAGGGCTAGGGAAATTGGTTAATGATCTTTGTCCCTGGTTTTTAATTTCTTGTATTTCCTTGGTCTGCCTTTTTTCTAAGAAT
The DNA here is from genome assembly GCA_032199065.1 of Smutsia gigantea. Taxonomy (NCBI): domain Eukaryota; kingdom Metazoa; phylum Chordata; class Mammalia; order Pholidota; family Manidae; genus Smutsia; species Smutsia gigantea. The sequence continues at coordinate 303,083 of JAVSCE010002530.1, read as the reverse complement.
TCTGTTGGGGCAGTACTGCAAATTTGGCTAATCAGAATCATCTAGAATGCTTGTTAAAATGCAGATTATGGACTTAATTAAATTAGAATGTCCATGTTGGGGCCCAAGAATCTGTATTTTTATGTATCTGTACCCATTTCCACTGAGATTTTGCTAAGAAACCAAATCTAGGAAACACTAAAGAGAGATGTGATAAAACAATGGCTTTGAAAGTTTTCCTTACAGAAACATATGCGATATAATTAAAGAGGAGGACAAAACAGTGTTCATATTTATTTAAGTATATTTTATACATCCTATTTGTTTCTTTGTAATGTATGAAACAAGGTAATTCTTTCTATTACTATCATTTTAGTATTTTATTTTATAAAAATGCTCTAGTGATTAACTTGTCCTCTGAGATTTTTGTAAAGCCCTTTTGGCTACTTTTTGAAAGCTCTTTGTGATTTGATATAAAGAGGCTTAAGTTAGGAGTCAGAAAACTTGTGGAGTTCAGCCTTGGCTTTGTTACTTAGTTAGCTCTGTAAAGACAGACAAATCGCTTCATCTCCTTAAACCTCAGTTGCCTTATCTATAAAGTAAAGATCATGACACCTGTTTTTCTTCTTTCTTAAAGCTGATAGAAGGATCACTTATTAGATGTGATTGTGCTTCATTTCTTAAAGTTTTATTCTAAGGTGTATTAGTTTTAGAATTCTTGTAAACATACTGGGTTAAATTTGGATACATTTTATTATTTAAGAGCCAGGTATCTCTTTTTAAATTCAGTTCTAGCAGTGGATCTCAACTTTAGGTTTGCAAGTGTCCCGAGTCTTCTAAAAACTGGGCAAGGGTGTTACCAGGGCTCTTAGTGGGGTGATACACTGAGTGAGTATACATAACTGAAAGTGGCTTTTCAGGATCATGTTCAGCAAATACTTGTACTTGGTCATTTTCCTACTTCTTCTGGCATTTTTTTTCTTTTGCTTTCCTCTATTTGAAAGTTCTCTGAGATTTGTCTTTTGCTTAAGATGAGGTGAAATGAATTAAGACTCTAGGGAGGTAGCTTCTTCCAGTAATGTGTGCTGTGCTTCCAATGAATGGAGTTTGCTGAGGAGGAGGAGGAGAAGAGAAATGATTTTTCTTTGAAACTGGAGGATCATTTTGGATCATTTTAGTTTTAAACTAGAAGATTCTTGTTTTAGTGGTATGTAAATAGGTCTACTCCAACTGCCTTACAATATTTGATTAATAATGATCAAAAATAAATACTTTTTAATAAAGTAACTCACATTTAAACAATTCATTATTCAGTAAATACACACTAATACCTACAAGTGTGTTGGGCACCAATCTAAGCTTTGAGGTTATATAAGAATCAATTAGACCCATTCCTCTATTTTGAGGAATTACATAAACTAGAAGTTCCTCAGTGCAAACACTAGTTTTTTTTATTTTTAATATGGGAGGAGTATAGAAGTTTTATTCTGGACAAAGGCCAGGAAACTCCTAATTTAGGATGCTAATCTAGGCTTTGCCACTAACAAGTTATGTATGGTTTAAACTAAGAACTGATTTCTGGGCCAGAATTGCCTCACTTGTAAAATGAGGGGATTGGCTTACTTGATCTTTATACCTAGTGATCTTTATACCTTTATACTTTATACTCCCCAAGTAATCAAAGCTCCATGGAACCTCTACTGCATAGAGTGGGGGCAAGTCTTTGTAGAGAGTATGCAGCAGGAGGCAAAGTACAGCTTAGCATTTGCAATACAGAAGCAAGGAAGGTAAGAATCATTAAACACAAGATGTTTGAATAAGTTTAACTTAATATTTAGTAGTAAGTGTGGAGAAACCAATATTAATGCAACAAGTCATTACCATTTGTCCCATTGTTTCTTGTCCTTGTAACCTAGTCTGGAAAGTTTTAAAAGTTATTATAATTGTCCTATGAGCCTTGGTTGGAAGGAGATGGGTTGTAGTTATATCTCTATTTAATTCTGACTCAGTTTTCTCTTGCAAGAGCAGATGCTACTGTATCCCCATTCCTGGTATACAAGCCCATTTCCTTTGGCATATTCTCCCTAGTACACTTTATGGATACAGACAAATTTAGGGTTTGCACCTAGTTTGGTGTACTGTCTTTAGACAGTCAGGTTAATTTAATTAGCATAATTTCAAAAACAGCTGAGCAGTATAAAATAAATGAATTTCAGTAATTTTGGAGGCTTTCAACTGTTCTTTTCCATGTAACATGGTACTTGCATTAAAACGGGCAAGAACTCAAAAATGGATTTCCAGATGTATGCAATATCTTGGCATTACACAAAATGCATACTCCTCCACCCAACAAGTTATTCCTCCAGTGTCTCCAAATTGGTAAGTGGCAGTACAGCCTAGGAATGATGAGCTTGGGCTTGAGGGTCAGGTAGACCTGGGTTTGAGTCTTAGTACTGTCACTAGGTGTTTTTTTTTCAAGTTAATCCCAATTTTTTTTCACTTTTTAAAAATTAAGATATCATTGATACACAATCTTATGAAGGTTTCACAGGAAAAACAATGTGGTTACTACATTCACCCTCATTATTGAGTCCCCCCAATACCCCATTGCAGTCATTGTCCATCAGTGTAGTAAGATGCCACAGATTTACTACTTGTCCTGTCTGTGCCACACTGTCCTCCCGTGACCCCCCACACACCATGTGCACTAATCATGATACCCCTCAGTCGCCTTCTCCCACCCTCCCCACCCACTCTCCCTCACCCCTCCCCTTTGGTAACTGCTAGTCCCTTCTTAGAGTCTGTGAGTCTGCTGCGATTTTCTTCCTTCAGTTTTGCTTCGTTGTTATACTTCACAAATGAGGGAAATCATTTGCCACTTGTCTTTCTCTGCCTGGCTTATTTCACTGAGCATAATATCCTCCAGCTCCATCCATGTTGTTGCAAATGCTAGGATTTGTTTCTTTCTTATGGCTGAATAGTATTCCATTGTGTATCTGTACCACATCTTCTTTATCCATTCATCTAGTGATGGACACTTAGGTTGCTTCCATATCTTGGCTATTGTAAATAGTGCTGCAATAAATATAGGAGTGCGTATGTCCTTCTGAATCTGAGAACTTGTTTTCTTTGCGTAAATTCTTAGGAGTGGAGTTCCCGGGTCAAATGGAATTTCTATTTTTAGTTTTTTGAGGAACCTCCATATTGCTTTCCAAAATGGTTGAACTAGTTTACATTCCCATCAGCTGTCTCTAGGTGTTTTTGGTAAAACAAGTTACTATATTTCTGGTTCTCTTTTTTCCTCCATTCATTTGTTCAGATTAATCCACCCATCCATGCATCCATGATACCATGTTTATTCAGTTACTATGTGCAGGCACTATTCTAGATACTGGAGACACAGCAGTTTTAAGCAGAATTTCTGCTTTCATGGAGTTTCTGTTCTGTTCCAGAGAGACAGACAAAGACAGATAAGAGATATGAGGACATGTGTTTTCGTGAACAGAGGTTGAAATCTTAAATTGTGTTGTCTTGGAATTTTCTTATTAAAGTGACATTTGTACAAAGAGTCTAGAATGAGTGATGTTGATATATATTAAGAGCTTTCCAGGTAGAGGACACAGCATGTGGCAGGGTCCTGCAGTGGGAACATGATTGGCATGTTGGAGGACAGCAAAGAGGCCAGAGTGGCTGTTGTGGTAAAGGGATGGTGGACCACAGAAGACTGTGAAGCAGGGGGCTGGATTTTGTAATGTCCTGTAGGCCACAGAAAAGACTTTGCATTTTACACTGACTGAGACAGAAAGTCAATGAGCAATTTTAAGTAGAGAAATGATGTGTTCTGTCATAGATTTTTTTTTTGATAGGGGAGAGGAATTTGCCTTGGGATAATGTACATATCATGTAATCACCATTTAAGAGTATATAATTCAGTGGTTTTTAGTGTATTCACAAGGTTTTAAAATCATCACCTCTGTCTTAATTCAGAATATTCCATCACCCAAAAAAGAAAACTCCTGCTTAGTAGCAGTCATTCTCCATTCCACACTTCCTCTAGCCACTGGTAACCACTAATCTACTTTCTGTCTAATACATTTTCCTATTCTGGACATGTAAATGGAATTATATAGGATGTGGCTTCTTATATCTGGCTGCTTTCACCCACCATGATTTTTTAAAGATTCATCCATGTTTTATCATTTGTCAGTATTTCATTCCTTTACAGTGTTAAATAATATTGCATTGTATGTCTGTACCACATTTTGTTTAATTGATTATCTGTTCATGGATATTTGGGTTGCTTCCACCTTTTGGCTATTGTGAATAATGCTGCTGTGAATATGGGTGTATAAGTATCTGCTTGAATCCCTGCTTTTAAGTTATTTTGGGTAGATACCTAGAAGTGGAATTGCTGGATCATATGGTAATTCTGTTTAACTTTCTGAGGAACCATAATAATGCTTTTACACAGCAGCTGTACTATTTTATATTCCTACCTGCAGTATACCAGGGTTCCAATTTCTCTACATCCTAGCCATTTTAATAGGTGTGAAGTACTATTTCACTGTGGTTTTAATTTGCATCTCCTTAATTACTGATAATGTTAAGATCTTTTCATTTGATTGTTGGTCATTTGTAAACCTTTTTTGGAGAAATCAAGTCCTTTGTTCAGTTTTGAATTGGGTGGTTTATTTTTGTTGACTTGTAGCAGTTCTTTATACAATCTGGATATTAAACTTAAGACAATATGATTTGCTTATGTTTTCTCCCATTCTTTGAGTTGTGTTTTCACTCTTGATGTTCCTGATGCACAGAAGTTTTAAATTTTGATGAAGTTCAGTTTATTTATTTTTTCTTTTGTTGCCTGTGCTCTTGGTGTCATATCTAAGAAATCATCGCTAAATCCAGTGTCATCATGATTTCCTCCTTATGTTTTCTTTTAAGAGTTTTATAGTTTTAGCTCTTATATTTGGGTTTGTGATCCATTTTGAGTTAATTTTTGTTTATATTGTAACTTGTCTAATAAGTTTATTATTTTGCATATGAGTATCTACTTTTCCCAAGACCATTTGTTGAAAAGACTGTCCTGTTCCCATTGAAAGGTCTTGACACCTTTGTCAAAAAATATTTGACCATATATATGAAGATTTATTTTGGGATTTTCTATTCTATGTCTGTCCTTATGCTAGTATGACATTGTTTTGATTACTGTTGGTTTGTAGTAAGTATTGAAATCAGCAAGTAGGAAATCAAAGAACCGACTTTGTTCTTAAGATTGTTTTGGCTATGCAGGGACCCTTGTGATACCATATGCATGTCAGGATGAGTTTCTGTATTTTTGCAGAGAACATTGTTGGGATTTTGATAGGGATTGTATGGAATTTGTAGATTGGTTTGGGTAATATTGTTAGACTTAGCAATATTAAGTTGCCCTGTCCATGAACATGAGATGTTTGCCATTTTTTAAATCTTCTTTAATTTTTTTCAGAAATATTTTGTAGTTTTTAGTGAATAGGAGGTTTTTACCGCCTTAGTTGAATGTACTCCTAAATATTTTATTCTTTGCTATTATTAATGAAATTGTTTCTTAAATTCTTTTTTGGATTGTTCATTGTTAGTGTATAGAAATAGAACTGTTGATTACAGGACTTGCAAGACAGCGGCGTGAGAGGTGAGACGGAGAGCTCCTCCCAAAACCACAAATTGTACAAAAATATAGTTAATTAATACAACTAATCTTAAAACAGCAACAAGAAAGAAGGCTGAACTAGATTGCAAATGGACCTCACAAACAGAGCAGACCTCACGGAACAGGGTATTGTAGGAAACACTTAATCTGGTGGGACCCAAGCCCTTCCCCCACCCCAGTTCACTGGAGGGAGGAAGAGAAATGGTGCTTGGGACAGGTGGAAGACTGGGACTGCTGAACACCTAGCCCTGGAGATCTGCATTGTGAGCAGAATCCTATAGTGTGTGGTGCTCTGGATGTTGGGGAGCTCGGACAGGCGGAGTGCTTGAGAAACTGATATTCCGGCCGTTTGTGGAGGTGGGGATCCACACCTGGCTGTCTGTGTCAGAGGAAAGGCAGGCAGTCTGAGAGACTTCCTAGCAGACAGAAGGCTGCTGAAGGGGCGGGTTTTGCACAGAGCTTGCTGTGCGGGAGAAGGGAGAGCTGGACAAGGTTGCCTGGGTGTGCTCTGCCCAACTGCTTGGGAACTTTGGAGAGCTTCAGGTGCTCCATCCCCCTGGCTGCCTATTCAGCTCCGAGGGTCCCTCACTGTGACACACAGCCTGCCAAACCTTCCTACTGGCCTGCAGGCACCTGCTCGCAAACCGGCAGTCACTGGGCAGGCGTCAGGCCAGGCAGAGGGAGGCCCCGCCTACAACAGGTAGAGAAGCAAAGCATAGAGGTTTAGATGTGTACTTGGCCCACTGGCTCTGACACTGGAGACAGGCGCCGCTGACGGGAATAAGGAAACAGATCTTTCCTCACCCCAGGCACCAGCTCCACTCCCCTATGACCCCCAACATCACTCTAGGGGCTGACCAGCTCCAGAGACTGGAGTTTCTGTGCACTAGTGGACACCACACAGAAATATGAAATGACAAAAGAACATGGGTCAGACCAAAATGTCACAAACCCCAGAAAGAGGGCCAAATGAAACTGAACTCACCAATCTTCCTGAAAGAGAGTTCCAAAAAAATGATAAACACGGACTTCTGGGAGGATGGCGGCATGAGCAGGGCGGCGGAAATCCCCTCCCAAAACCACATATATTTATGAAAATATAAAAAATACAACTATTCCTAAAAGAGAGACCAGAAGATACAGTACAACAGCCAGGCTACAGCTGCACCTGCAGAGACTCAGTGCTTCATGAAGTGGGTAGGATATGGGGTCGCACCCTGGCAGGACATGAGTGCTGCGCCACCCGAGTGTACTGGTGGGACGAAAGGATTTGGAGTGGGGAGGGAGTGGAGCCACGGGCCCACCAAATAAGCAGCCCTGTTGATCTGTGCTGGGAGCGATGAAACACATCACATGGTGTATCGGACATCAGAGAGACAGAGGGGCAGGATCTGAGAGAGACGGCACAGCTGGGTCCTTTCACCTGGCTCCCCAGGAAAGAAGAAAAGCGTGTGCTTTTTTAAAAGTCTTAAAGAGACAAGGGCCCAACAGTGGAACAAAATCGTCTCAGCGCACTCGGCCGAGCAGGCTGGGAGACCTGGGGAATTTCGGATCCCTAGGCTGGCGGCTGAGCAAAGGAGCCGGCCGAGGCTTCCCACAGAGATCAGCAGCCTCCCATTCGTTCCCCCTCCAGGCCAGCGCCACAAAGGGTCCGGCGGAACGGAACAGTGGAGCAGCAGTGCCACCTACAGCAACCTCACAGAATCTACTCCCAGTGGGCATTTTTTTGTTTCTTCTTTTTATTTTCTTTCTTTTTTTTTTCGTCCTTTTTTTTTCCTTCGTTACTTTTTTCTTTCTTCTTAAAAGTCTTAAGGAGCCCAGCTGACACACATGGCACCTACCATCGACCAGTTCTACCTCCATGAAAAGACAGAGGAATATGGTACAAACAAAGCTTACCAGACAAACCCAGAGAGGGAGCCTGATGGGATGGACATGCACAATCTTCCTGAAAAAGAATTCAGAATAAAAGCCATAACCATACTGACGGATCTACAGGGAAATATGCAAGAGCTAAGGGAGGAAGTGAGGTAAGTGAGGAAAGACAATGCACAAATGAGACAAGCAATTGATGGGCTTAGTAGCAGACTGGACGAGATACAAGAGACTGTTAACGGAATAGAAATCAGAGAACAAGAATACAGAAAGCTGAGGCAGAGAGATAAAAGGATCTCTAGGAATGAAAGAATATTAAGAACTCTGTGACCAATCCAAATAGAACAATATTCGCACAATAGGAGTACCAGAAGAAGAAGAGAGAGAAAAAGGGATAGAAAGTGTCTTTGAAGAAATAATTGCTGAAAATTTCCCCGAGCTGGGGAAGGAAATAGTCTCTCAGACCATGGAAGCCCACAGATCTCCCAACACAAGGGACCCAAGGAAGACAACACCAAGACACATAAGATGGCAAAGATCAAAGATAAGGACAGAGTATTAAAGGCAGCTAGAGAGAAAAAAAAGATCACCTGCGAAGGAAAACCCATCAGACTATCATCCGACTTCTCAACAGAAACCTTACAGGCCAGAAGAGAATGGCATGACATATATAACATAATGAAACAGAAGGGCCTCGAACCAAGAATATTGTATCCAGCATGATTATCATTTAAATTTGAGAGAGGGATTAAACAATTCTCAGACAAGTGAAAGCGGAGGGAATTTGCCTTCCATAAACCACCTCTACAGGATATCTGGAACGGACTGCTCTAGAGGTAAGCACTCCTAAGGCTAAAAAGATGTCACCAGAGAAAATAAAATCATAGCAAAGAAAGCAGACCATCCAAATACTAACTAAAGCCAAGAAAAAAACACCTAGTATACAAAGAATGGAGGACGAAGAATAAGAAGGGAGAGAAATAAAGAATCATCAGACTGTGTTTACAATAACTTAACAAGAAAGTTAAGTTAGACTGTTAGATAGTAAAGAAGTTACCCTTGAACCTTTGGTAACCACGAATCTAAAGACAGCAATGGCAATAAGTACCTATCTATCGATAATCACCCTAAATGTAAATGGACTGAATGCACCAATCAAAAGACACAGACTAATAGAATGGACAAAAAAGAAAGACCCATCTGTATGCTGCTTACGAGAGACTCACCTCAAACCGAAAGACATACACAGACTAAAGGTGAAGGGATGGAAAAATATTTCATGCAAACAACAAAGAGAAAAAAGCAGGTGTTGCAGTACTTGTATCAGACAAAATAGACTTCAAAACGAAGAAAGTAGCAAGACATAAAGAAGGACATTACATAATGATAAAGGGGTCAGTCCAACAAGAGGATATAACCATTTTAAATATATATAGACCCAACACAGGAAAGCCCACATACGGGAAACAAATACTAACAGAATTAAAGGAGGAAATACACAGCAATGCATTCATTTTAGGAGACTTCAACACACCACTCACTCCAAAGGACACATCAACAAAACAGAAAATAAGTAAAGACACAGAGGCACTGAACAACACACTAGAACAGATAGACCTAACAGACATCTACAGAACTCTGCACCCAAAAGCAACAGGATACACATTCTTCTCAAGTGCACATGGAACATTTTCCGGAATAGATCACATACTAGGCACAAAAAGAACCTCAGTAAATTCAAAAATATTGAAATTCTACCAACCACCTTCTCAGATCACAAAGGTATAAAACTAGAAATAAATTGAAGAAAGAAAACAAAAAGGCCCACAAATACATGGAGACGTAATAACATTCTCCTAAATAATCAATGGGTCAACAACCAAATTAAAACAGAGATCAAAGACTATATGGAGACTAATGACTACAATAACACACCATAACTTCTATGGGATGCAGCAAAGGCAGTTCTAAGACGAAAGTATATTGCAATCCAGGTCTATTTAAAGAAGACAGAACAATCCCAAATGAATAGTCTAAAGACATAATTACTGAAATTGGAAAAAGAACAAATGAGTCCCAAAGTCATGAGAAGGAGTAACATAATAAAGATCAGAGAAGAAATAAATAAAATTGAGAAGAATAAAACAATAGACAAAAATCAATGAAACCAAGAGCTGGTTCTTTGAAAAAATAAACAAAATAGATAAACCCCTACCCAGACTTATTAAGAGAAAAAGAGAAACTACACACATAAACAGAATCAGAAGTGAGAAAGGAAAAATCACGACAAACCCCACAGAAATAGAAAGAATTATAAGAGAATACTACAAGAATCTATATGCTAACAAGCTGGAAAACATAGAAGAAATGGACAACTTCTTAGAAAAATACAACCTTCCAAGACTGACCAAGCAAGAAAGAGAAAAACTAAACAGACCAATCACCAGCAACGAAATTGAATCAGTAATCAAAAAACTACCCAAGAACAAAACGCTCGGGCCTGATGGATTCACCTCTGCATTCTACCAGACGTATACAGAAGAAATAATACCCATTCTCCTTAAAGTTTTCCAAAAAATAGAAGAGGAGGGAATACTTCCAAACTCATTCTATGGAGCCAGCATCACTCTAATACCCAAACCTGGCAAAGATCTAACCAAAAAAGAAAATTACAGACCAATATCCCTGATGAATGTAGACGCAAAAATACTCAACAACATATTAGCAAACCGAATTCAAAAATATATCAAGACGATCATAAACCATGATCAAGTGCGATTCATCTCAGGGATGCAAGGATGGTACAACATTCGAAAATCCATCAACATCATCCACTGCATCAACAAAAAGGAGAACAAAAACCACACGATCATCTCCATAGATGCTGAAAAAGCATTTGACAAAATTCAACATCCATTCATGACAAAAACTCTCAACAAAATGGGTATAGACGGCAAGTACCTCAACATCATAAAGGTCATATATGACAAACCCACAGCTAACATCATACTTAAGTGCGAGAAGCTGAAAGCTTTTCATCTAAGATCGGGAACAAGACAGGGATGCCCACTCTCTCCACTGTTATTCAACATAGTACTGGAGGTCCTAGCCATGGAAATCAGACAAAACAAATAAATACAAGGAATCCAGATTGGTAAAGAAGAAGTCAAATTGTCACTATTTGCAGATGACATGATATTGTACATAAAAGATCCTAAAGTCTCCACTTTAAAATAATTAGAGCTAATATCTGAATTCAGCAAAGTTTCAGGATACAAAATTAACACACAGAAATCGGTTGCTCTCCTATACACCAACGATGAGCTAACAAAAAGAGAAATCAGTGAAACAATTCCATTCACAATTGCATCAAAAAGAATAAAATACGTAGGAATAAACCTAACAAAGGAAGTGAATGACCTATACCCTGAAAACTAAAAGACACTCCTAAAAGAAATTAAGGAGGACACTAACAAATGGAAATTCATCCCATGCTGTTGGCTAGGAAGAATAAATATTGTCAAAATGGCTATACTACCTAAAACAATCTACAAATTCAACGCAGTCCATATAAAAATACCAACAGCTTTCTTGAATGAACTGGAACAAGAAAATCTAAAATTCATATGGAACCACAAAAGACCCCCAATAGCCAAAGAAATCCTGAGAAGGAGGAATACAACGGGGAATTACACTCCCTGACTTCACACTCTACTGCAAAGCCACCGTAACCAAGACAATTTGGTATTGGCACAAAAAGAGACCCACAGACCAGTGGAACAGAATAGAAAATCCAAACATTAACCCAAACATATACATTCAATTAAAATATAGTAAAGGAGCCTTGGATATACAATGAGGAGATGACTGCCTCTTCAGCAGCTGGTGTTGGAAAAACTGGACAGCTACATGTAAGAGAATGAAACTGCACTACTGTCTAATCCCATACACAAAAGTAAACTCAAAATGAATCAGAGACCTGAATGTAAGTCATGAAACCATAAAACTCTTAGAAAAAAACATAGGCAAAAATCTCTTGGACATGAACATGAGCGACTTCTTCAAGAACATATCTCCCCGGGCAAGGGAAACAAAAGTAAAAATGAACAAGTGGAGCTATATCAAGCTGAAAAGCTTCTGTACAGCAAAGAACACCATCAGTAGAACAAAAAGACATCCTACAGTATGGGAGAATATATTCACAAATGACATACGATAAGGGGTTGACACCCAAAAAATATAAAGAACTCACCTCAACAAACAAAAAGCAAATAATCCATTTAAGAAATGGGCAAAGGACATGAATAGACATTTCTCCAAAGAAATTCAGATGGCCAACAGGCACATGAGAAGATGCTCCACATCACTAATCATTAGAGAAATGCAAATTAAAACCACAATGAGATATCAGCTCACACCAGTGAGGATGGCCAACATCCAAAACACAGACTACAATAAATGTTGGCGACGATGTGGAGAAAAGGGTAGCCTCCTACACTGCTGGTGTGAATGCAAATTACTTCAACCAATGTGGAAAGCAGTATGGAGATTCCTCAAAATCTCAAAATAGAAATACCATTTCACCTAGGAATTCCACTCCTAGGAATTTACCCTAAGACTGCAGCAGCCCATTTTTCAAAAGACAGATGCACCCCTATGTTTATCGCAGCATTATTTACAATAGCCAAGAAATGGGAGCAACCTAAGTGTCCATCGGTAGATGAATGGATAAAGAAGATGTGGTACCTATACCCAATGGAATCTTCAGCCATAAGATGAAAACAAATCCTACCATTTGCAACAACGTGGATGGAGCTATAGGGTATTATGCTCAGTGATATAAGCCAGGCGGAAAAAGACAAGTATTAAATGATTTCACTCATATGTGGAGCATAAGAGTGAAGAAAAAAGCTGAAGGAAAAAAAACATAACCCAAGAATGGACTAATAGTTACCAAAGGGAAAGGGACTGGGGAGGATGGGCGGGAAGGGAGGGAGAAGAGTGAAAAAGGGGCATTACGATTAGCAGATGTAACGTTGGGGCGGCGCGGGCAGGCTGTACAATTCAGAGAAGACAAGTAGTGATTCTATAGCATCTCACTACGCTGATGGACAGTGAGTGTAATGGGGTTTGTGGGGGGACCTGATGAAGTGGGTAGTTTAATAACCATAATATTGCATATGTAATTGTAGATTAATGATACCAAAAAAATGGTGAAACGTGCTATGTAGGTACAGAAAAATATTCAAGAACTCAGAAATGAATTTAAGTTGGAGATTCCATTATTAAGGAGTTCCATATCTGAAATACAACATACAATGCCGGTATATAAAAACAGGTTAGACTTACTAGGAGAGACAGTAAATGGAATAGAAATTAGAGAAGAGGAATACAAAGAAGCTGAGGCACAGAAAAATAAAAGGATCTCTAAGTATTAAAGAATATTCAGAGAACTGTGTGACCAATCCAAACGTAACAATATTTGCATTATAGGGGTACCAGAAGAAGAAGAGGGAGAAACAAGGATAGAAAGTGTAATTGAGGATTTAAATTTTGAAAACCAAACCAATCTGGGGAAGGAGACAGTCTCTCAAGCCATGCAAGTGTGCAGACGTCCCAACACAAGGGACCCGAGGAAGACAACGTGAAGACATATAATAATTAAAATGGCAAAGATCAAGGATAAAGACAGACTTTTAAAAGCAGCGAGAGAGAGAAAATATATCAAATACAAAGGAAAACCGATCATGGTATCATCAGACTTCTCAACAGAAGCGTACAGGCCAGAAGGGAATGGCATGATATATTTAATGCAATGAAGCAGAAGGGCCTTGAACGACGAATACGTTACCCGGCAAGGTTATCATTTAAATTTGAAGGAGGGATTAATCAATATACAGATAAGGAAAAGTTGAGAGAATTTACCTCCCACAAACCACCTATAAAGTGCATTTTGGAGCGACTCCTATAGATGGAAGTATTCCTAAAGCTAAAAAGATGTCACCCAAGGGAAGACAAAGAGTACAGAATATTATTCATAACATACAAAGAATGGAGGAGGAAGAAAAAGGAGGAAATAAAAGAACATTTAGGTTGAGTTTGTAATAATATACAAAGTAAGTTAAATTAGACTGTTAGATAGTAAGGGAATTACCCCTGAACCTATCAATAATTACCCTAAATGTAAATGTTCTGAATGTGCCAATCAGAAGACATAGAGTTACTGAATGGATAAAAAAACAAGATCCATCTATATGCTGCCTACAAGAGACTCACTTTAAACCTAAAAACATACACAGACAGAAAGTGAAGGAATGGTAAAAGATATTTCATGCAACCACTAGTGAGAAAAAAGCAGGAGTTGCAGTACTTGTATGAGACAAAATAGACTTCAAAACAAAGAAACTCACAAGAGACAAAGAATGACATTACATAATGATAAAAAAGTCCGTCCAACAAGAGGTTATAACTATTATAAATATCTATGCGCCCAACACAGGATCACCTACATATGTGAAACAAATACTAAAAGAATTACAGGGGGAAATAGAATGCAATGCATTCATTTAAGGAGACTTCAACACACCACTACTCCAAAGGACAGATCAATCAGACAGAAAATACGTAGAGACAGAGGCACTGAACAACATATTAGAACAGATGGACCTAATAGACATCTACAGAACACTCCATCCAAAAGCAACAGGATACATGTTCTTCTCAAGTGCACATGGAACATTTTCAAGAATAGATCATACACTAGGCCACAAAAAGAGCCTTGGTAAATTCAAAAAGATTGAAATTGTACCAACCAGCTTCTCAGATCACAAAGACATGTACCAACCAGCTTCTCAGATCACAAAGGCATGAAATAAATTACACAAAGAAAACAGAAAAGCCCACAAACACATGGACGCTTAATAACATGCTCCTAAATAATCAGTGGATCAATGACCAAATAAAAACAGAGTTCAAGCAGTATATGGAGGCATATGACAACAGTATTTCAAAGCCACAAAATCTGTGGCACAAGCGAAGACAGTGCTAAGTGGGAAATATATTGCAGTACAGGCCTACCTCAGGAACAAAGAACAGTTCCAAATGAACAGTCTAAATTCACAATTAATGAAACTAGAAAAGGAAGATAAAATGAGGCCCAAAGTCAGTAGATGAATGAACATAATAAAGAGTAATACATAAATAAATAAAATTGAGAGGAATAAACAATAGAAAGAATCAATGAAACAGGAGCTGGTTCTTCAAGAAAATAAACAAAATAGATAAACCCCTAGCAAGACTTATCAAGAAAAAAAGAGAGTCTACACACGTTGAAAGAATCAAAAATGAGAAAGGAAAAGTCACTATGGACAGCACAGAAATACAAAGAATTATGAGAGAATACTATGAAAAATTATATGGTAAGAAACTGGATAACCTAGAAGAAATGGACAACTTTCTAGAAAAATACAACCTTCCATGGCTGACCCAGAAAGAAACAGAAAATCTGAGTAGACCAATTAGTAGCCAAGAAATTGAACTCGTAATCAAAAAAATACCTAAGAACAAAACTCATGGACCAGATAGTTTCACTGCTGAATTTTATCAAACATTTAGTGAAGACCTTATTGCCACCCTCCTTAAGGTTTTCCAAAAAGTAGAAGAGGAGGGAATATTCCCAAACTCATTCTATGAGACCAACATCAGTCTAGTACCAAAACCAGGCAAAGACACCACAAAAAAAGAAAATTACAGACCAATATCCCTGATGAACATAGATGCAAAATACTCAACAAAATATTAGCAAGCCGAATTCAAAAATACATCAAAAAGATGATCCATCATGATGAAGTGGGATTCATCCCAGGGATGCATGGATGGTACAACATTCAATAATCCATCAACATCAACCACTACATCAACAGAAAGAATGGCAAAAACCACATGATCATTTCCATGGATGCTGAAAAAGCATTTGACAAAATTCAACATTCATTCATGATAAAAACTCTCAACAAAATGGGTATAGCGGGAAAGTACCTCAACATAATAAAGGCCATATATGACAAATCCACAGCCAACATTATACTTAACAGCGAGAAGCTGAAAGCTTTTCTTTTAAGATTGGGAACAAGACAAGGATTTCCACTCTCCCCACTTTTATTCAACATAGTTCTGGAGGTCCTAGCCACGGCAATCAGACAACACAAAGAAATAAAAGGCATCCAGATTGGCAAGGTAGAACTCTAACTGTCCCTGTTTGCAGATGACATGATATTGTACATAAAAAACCCTAAAGAATCCACTCCAAAACTACTAGATGTAATGTCTGAATTCAGCAAAGTTGTGGGATACAAAATTAATACACAGATATCTGTCACATTCCTATACACTAAAGATGAACTAGCATCAGGAGAAATCCGGAAAACAATTCCATTCACAATCGGATCCAAACGAATAAAATACGTAGGAATAAACATAACCAAGGAAGTGAAAGACCTATACCCTTAAAACTACAAGACGCTCTTAAGCGAAATTAAAGAGGACACTAATAAATGGAAATTCATCCCATGCTCTTGGCTAGGAAGAATTAATATTGTCAAAATGGCCATCCCGCCTACAGGATTCTACAGATTCAGTGCAATTCCTATCAAAATACCTACAGCATTCTTCAATGAACTAGAGCAAATAGTTCTAAAATTCGTATGGAACCGCAAAAGACCCCGAATACGCAAAGCAATCCTGAGAAGGAAGGATAAAGCAGGGGGAATTTTGCTCCCTGACTTCAAGCTCTACTGCAAAGCTACAGTAATCAAGACAATTTGGTACTGACAGAAGAACAGACCCATAGACCGGTGGAACTGAATAGAGAGCCCGCATATAAACCGAAGCGTATATGGTCAATTAATATACAATAAAGGAGCCATGGATATACAATGGGGAAATGACAGCCTTTTCAACGGCTCGTGTTGGCAAAACTGGACAGCTTCATGTAAGAGAATGAAACTGGATTACTGTCTAACTCCATACACAAAAGTAAACTCAAAATGGATAAAAGACCTGTACGTAAGTCATGAAACCATAAAACTCTTACAAAAAAACATAGGCAAAAATGTCTTTTACATGAACATTCGCAACTTCTTCATGAACATATCTCCTCGAGCAAGGGAAACAAAAGCAAAAATGAAAAAGTGGGACTACATCAAACTAAAAAGCTTTTGTACAGCAAAGGATACCATCAGTAGAACAAAAAGACATCCTATATTATGGAAGAATATATTAATAAATGACATATCTGATATGGGATTGACATCCAAATTATATTAAGAGCTCACAAACCAAAAGCAAATAAGCCAATTAAGAAATGGGCAGAGGAGCGGAACAGACCCTTCTCCAAAGAAGAAATTCACGTGGTCAACAAGCACATGAAAAGATGCTCCACATTGCTAATCATCAGAGAAATGCAAATTAAAACCACAATCAGATATCACCTCACACCAGTTAGGATGGCCAACATATTTTTTCCTAAGAGTTTTATGATTCAGGTTTTTGATCCATTTTGAGTTTACTTTTGTGTATGGGATTAGACAATTATCCAGTTTCATTTTCTTACATGTAGCTGTCCAGTTTTGCCAACACCAGTTGTTGAAGAGACTCTCATTTCCCCGTTGTATATCCATGGCTCCATTATGGAATATTAATTGACCATATGTGCTTAGGTTTATATCTCGGCTCTCTAGTCTGTCCCATTGGTCTATGGGTCTGTTCTTGTGCCAGTACCAAATTGTCTTGATTACTCTGGCTTTGTAGTAGAGCTTGAAGTCAGGGAGCGTAATTCCCACCACTTTATTCTTCCTTCTCAGGATTGCTTTGGCTGTTTGGGGTCTTTTGTGGTTACATATGAATTTTAGAACTATTTTTTCTAGTTTATTGAAGAATGCTGTTGGTATTTTGATAGGGACTGCATTGAATGTGTATATTGCTTTACGCAGGATGGCCATTTTGACTATTAATTCTTCCTATCCATGAGCATGGGATGTGTTTCCATTTATTGGTGCCTTCTTTAATTTCTGTCATGAGTATCTTTTTTAGTTTTCAGAGTATAGGTCTTTCACTTCCTTGGTTAGGCTTATTCCTAGGTATTTTATTCTTTTTCATTCAATTGTGAATGGAATTGTTTTCCTGAGTTCTCTTTCTGCTAGTCATCATTATTGTATAGGAATGCAAAAGATTTCTGTGTATTAATTTTGTATCCCACTGCTTTACTGAATTCAGATATTAGATCTAGTAGTTTTGGAGTCGATTCTTTAGGGTTTTTTATGTACAATATCATGTCATCTGCAAACAGGGGTAGTTTGAGTTGTTCCTTACCAGTCTGGATGCCTTTTATTTGTTTGTGTTGTCTGATTGCCGTGGCTAGGACCTCCAGAAATATGTTGAGTAAAAGTGGGGAGAGTGGGCATCCTTGTCTTTTTCCCCTTCTTAAAGGAAAAGCTTTCAGCTTCTCGCTGTTAAGTATAATGTTGGCTGTGGGTTTGTCATATATGGCCTTTATTGGGTTGAGGTACTTGCCCTCTATACCCATTTTATTGAGAGTTTTTATCATGAATGAACGTTGAGTTTTGTCCAATGCTTTTTCAGCATCTATGGAGATGATCATGTGGTTTTTGCCCCTCTTTTTGTTGATATGATGGATGATTATCTGGACATTTTTGAATGCATTAAAATATCTAGTCTTAGCCTAGAGAAGTAGATCACCTTGTTGAAAGTGGGTGTATCTGTGGAGAAAGGAAGAAAATTAAGTTCTAAATCTATTTATATTTGTTTATCCAAGCTATAAGGGGATTATGATTTGCTTTTTCTCAGGATATCTTTTTTTTAAATTAAGGTATTATTGGTATACACTCTTATGAAGGTTTCACATGAAAAAACAACGTGGTTACTACATTTACCCATATTATCAAGTCCCCACTCATATACTAATTCAGTCATTGTCCATCAGTGTAGTAAGATGCCACAGATTCACTGTTTTCCTTCTCTGTGCTACACTGTTTTCCCCGTGGTTCCCCACACCATGTGTAGTAAACATAATACCCCCAATCCCCTTCTCCCACCCTACCACACCCATCCCCTTTGGTAACCACTAGTTCCTTCTTGGAGTCTCTGAGTCTGCTACTATTTTGTTCCCTCAGTTTTGCTTTGTTGTTTTACTCCACAAATGAGGGAAATCATTTGGCTCTTGTCTTTCTCTGCCTGGCTTATTTCACTGAGCATAATATCCTCCAGCTCCATCCATGTTGTTGCAAATGTCAGGATTTGTTTCCTTCTTATGGCTGAGTAGTATTCCATTGTGTATCTGTACCATATTTTTATCCTTTCATCTACTGATGGACACTTAAGTTGCTTCCATATCTTGGCTATTGTAAAAAGCACTGCAATAAACATAGGAGTGCATATGTCTTTTTGAATCTGAGAAGTTGTATTCTTTGGGTAAATTCCAAGCAGTGGGATTCCCGGGTCAAATGGTGTTTGTGTTTTTAGTTTTTTGAGGAACCTGCATATTGCTTTCCAGAATGGTTAAACCAGCTTACATTCCCACCGGCAGTGTAGAAGGGTTCCCCTTTCTCCACATCCTCGCCAGCATTTGTTGTCTTTTGGATGGTGGCCATCCTTACTGGTGTGAGGTGACATCTCCCTGTTGTTTTATTTTGCATTTGCCGGATGATTAGTGATATGGAGCATCTTTTCATGTGTCTGTTGGTCATCTGACTTTCTTTGGAGAACTGTCTCTTCATATCCCCTCCCCATTTTTTAATCGGGTTATTTGCTTCTTGGGTGTAGAGGTGTGTATGTTCTTTATGTATTTTGGATGTTAACCCCTTGTCGGATATGTCATTTACAAATATATTCTCCCATACTGTAGGATGCCTTTTTCTGCTAATGGTGTCCTTTGCTGTACAGAACCTTTTTAATTTGATGTAGTCCCATGAGTTCATTTTTGCTTTTGTTTCCTTTGCTCAAGGAGATGCATTCAGGAAGAAGTCGCTCATGTTTATATTCAGGAGATTTTTGCCTATGTTATCTTCTAAGAGTTTTATAGTTTCATGACTTACATTCAGGTCCTTGATCCATTTCGAGTTTACTTTTGAGTATGGTGTTAAAGAATAATCCAGTTTCATTCTGTTGTATATAACTGTCCAGTTTTGCCAACACCAGCTGTTGAAGAGGCTGTCATTTCCCCATTGTGTGTCCATGGCTCCTTTATCATATATTAATTGACCATATATGGTTGGGTTTATATCAGGGCTCCCTAGTCTGTTCCATTAGTGTATGGGTCTGTTCTTGTACCAGTACCAAATTGTCTTGAGTACTGTGGCTTTGTAGTAAAACTTGAAATTGCTGAGCATAATCCCCCCAGCTTTATTCTTCCTTCTCAGTATTGCTTTGGATATTCGGGTCTTTTGTGGTTCCATATGAATTTTAGAATGATTTTCTCTAGTTCCTTGAAAAATGCTGTTGTTTTTTGATAGGAATTGCATTGCATCTGTAGATTGCTTTAGGCAGGATGGCCATTTTGGCAATATTAATTCTTCCTATCCATTAGCACAGTATGTGTTTCCATTTATTGGTATCCTCTTTAATTTCTCTCATGAGTGTCTTGTAGTTTTCAGAGTATAGGTCTTTTAGTTCCTTGGTTTGGTTTACTCCCTAGTATTTTATTCTTTTTCATGCAACTTTGAATGGAGTTGTTTTCCTGATTTCTCTCTCTGCTAGGCCATTGTTAGTGTATAGGAATGCCATAGATTTCTGCGCATTAATTTTGTATCGTGCAACTTTGCTGAATTCAGATATTAGATCTAGTAGTTTTGGAGTAGATTCTTTAGGGTTTTTTATGTACAATATCATGTCATCTGCAAACAGGGGCCTTTCGACTTCTTCCCTGCCTATCTGGATGCCTTTTATTTCTTTGTGTTGTGTGATTGTCTTTGCTAGGACTTCCACTACTATTTTGAATAGAAGTGGGGAGAGTGGGCATCCTTGTCTTGTTACTGATCTTAAAGGAAAAGCTTTCACGTTCTTGCTGTTAAGTATAATGTTGGCTGTGGGTTTGTCATATATCTCCTTTATTATGTTGAGGTACTTGCCCTCTATACCAATTTTGTTGAGAGTTTTTATCATGAATGGATGTTGAATTTTGTCAAATGCTTTTTCAGCATCTATGGAGATGATCATGTGGTTTTTGTCCTACTTTTTGTTGATGTGGTGGATGATGTTGATGGATTTTTGAGTGTTGAACCATCCTTGCATCCCTGGAATAAATCCTACTTGATCATGACGGATGATACTTTTGATGTATTTTTGAATTCAGTTTGCTAATATTTTGTTGAGTATTTTTGCATCTATGTTTATCAGGGATATTGGTCTGTAGTTTTCTTTTTTTGTGGTGTCTTTGCCTGGTTTTTGTATTAGTGTGATGCTGGCCTCGTAGAATGAGTTTGGAAGTATTCCCTATTCTACTCCTTGGAAAACTTTAAGGAGGATGGGTATTAGGTCTTCACTATATGTTTGATAAAATTCAGCGGTCAAGCCATCTGGTTCAGGCATTTGGTTCTTAGGTAGGTTTTTGATTACCAGTTCAATTTCGTTGCTGGTAATTTGTCTGTTGAGATTTTCTGTTTCTTTCTGGGTCAGCCTTGGAAGGTTGTATTTTTCTAGAAAGTTGTCCATTTCTTCTAGGATATCCAGTTTGTTAACACATAATTTTTCATAGTATTCTCTAATAGTTCTTTGTATTTCTGTGGTGTCAGTAGTGATTTTTCCTTTCTCCTTTCTGATTCTGTTTATGTGAGTAGACTCTCCTTTTTTCTTGATATGTCTGGCTAGAGATTTGTCTATTTTCTTTATTTTCTCTAAGAACCAGGTTTTGCTTTCGTTGATCCTTTCTTTTTTATTCTTCTCGATTTTATTTACTTCTGCTCTAATTTTTATTATATCCCTCCTACTGTCTTTGGGTCTCATTTGTCCTTCTTTCTCTAGTTTCGTTAATTGTGAGTTTAGACTACTCATATGGGAATGTTCTTCTTTCCTTAGGTAGGCCTGTATTGCAATGTATTTTCCTCTTAGCACGGCCTTTGCTGCGTCCCTCCGATTTTGCAGTGTTGAATTATTGTTGTCATTTGTCTCCATATATTGCTTGATCTCTGTTTTTATTTCTTCATTGATCCATTGATTATTTAGGAGCATGTTAATTCTCCATGTGTTTGTGGGATTTTTCATTTTCTTTGTTAAATTCATTTCTAGTTTCCTTCCTTTGTGGTCTGAGAAGCTGGTTCGTACAATTTCAATCTTTTTGAATTTACTGAGGCTCTTTTTGTGGCCTAGTATATGATCTATTCTTGAAAATGTTCCATGTGCACTTGAGAAGAATGTTTATTCTGCTGCTTTTGGGTGTGGAGTTCTATAGATGTCTGTTATGTCCATCTGTTCTAATGTGTTGTTTAGTGCCTCTGTCTCCTTACTTATTTTCTGCGTGGTTGATCTGTCCTTTGGAGTGAGTGGTGTGTTGAAGTCTCCTAGAATGAATGCATTGCATTCTATTTCCCCATTTAATTCTGTTAGTATTTGTTTCACATATGTAGGAGCTCCTGTGTTGGGTGCATAGATATTTATAATGGTTATATCTTCTTGTTGGATTGACCCTTTTATCATTATGTAATGTCCTTCTTTGTCTCTTGTGACTTTCTTTGTTTTGAAGTCTCTTTTGTCTGATATAAGTCCTGCAACTCCTGCTTTTTTCTCCCTATTGGTTTCATGAAGTGTCTTTCTCTATTCCTTCAGTTTCTGTCTGCGTATGTCTTTGGGTTTGATGTGAGATTCTTGTAGGCAGCATATAGATGGGTCTTGTTTTTTGATCCATTCAGTGACTCTGTGTCTTTTGACTAGTGCATTCAGTCCATTTACATTTCCGGTGATTATGCATAGGTATGTACTTATTGGCATTGCAGGCTTCAGATTCGTGGTTACCAAAGGTTCAAGGTTAACTTCCTACCTAAGAGTCTAACTTAACTCATTTAATATGCTATTACAAAGACAATGTGAAAGTTATTTTTTTGCTTTTTCATTTCTCCTCCTTTTTCTTCCTCCTCAGTTCTTTATATATTAGGTGTCATATTGTGTACTGTTTGTCTATCCCTTGATTGACTTTGGGGATAGTTAATTTAGTTTTGTATTTTGTTATTAATCAGATGTTGTACTTTTTTTACTGTGTTTTATTACCAGTGGTGACAGCTATTAAACCGTAGGAACACTTCCACCTATAGCAGTCCCTCCAAAATACACTGTAGATATGGTTTGTGGGAGGTAAATTCTCTGAGCTTTTGCTCATCTTGGAATTATTTAATCCCTTGTTCAAATTTAAATGATAATCTTGCTGGATAAGGTAATCTTGGTTCAAGGCCCTTCTGCTTCATTGCATTAAATACATCATGCCACTCCCTTCTGGCCTGTATGGTTTCTGCTGAGAAGTCTGATGATAGCCTGATGGCCTTTCCTTTATATGTCATCTTATTTCTCTCTCTGGCTGCTTTTAATAGCTTGTCCTTATCTTTGATCTTTGCCATTTTAATTACTATATGTCTTGATGTTGTCTTCCTTGGGTCCCTTGTGTTTGGAGATCTGTGCACCTCCATGGCCTGAGAGACTATCTCCTTCTCCAGATTGGGGATGTTTTCAGCAATCACCTCCTCAAAGACACTGTCTATCCTTTTTTCTCTCCCTTCTTCTTCTGGTACCCATATAATGTGAATATTGTTCCGTTTGGATTGGTCACACAGTTCTCTCAATATTCTTTCATTCTTGGAGATCCTTTTTTCTCTCTGTGCCTCAGCTTCTTTATATTCCTCTTCTCTAGTTTCTGTTTCATTTATCGTCTCCTCCACCGTATCCAATCTGCTTTTAATACCATCCATTGTGTTCTTCAATGATTGGATGTCTAACCATAATTCATTCCTGAGTTCTTGAATATCTGTCCGACCTCCATGAGCATGTTAATGATTTTTATTTTGAACTGCCTTTCAGGGAGAGTCATGAGGTCAATATCATTTATATCTTTCTCAGGAGTTATATTAATAATTTTACTCTGGACCAGGTTCCTTTGGCATTTCATATTTGTGTATGGCCCTTCTAGTGCCCAGAAGCTCTACTCTCTGGAGGTGCTAAGCCCCTGAAGCAATGTCCAGGATTGCAGGGGAGTGGTATTGGTGCCTCGGAGGAGGAAAGAGCTGTTTCGTGCTTGCTGGCTGCTATGCCTCTCTCCAATGCCTGAACCAGTGGGCTGAGCACAGAGGTATAAGCCTCTGTGCTTCGCGTTTTTAGTTGCTGTAGACAGATCTTCCCTCTGGCTGGCCTAATGCCAGGGTAGGGTTTCTCGATTTGCTAGCCCGGTGGAGCTGGCCAGGAGAAAGGTCCAGCAGTCTGCCCATCACGGAAGGGGTTCCTGGAGCTGTGCAGAGAGCCAGGAAGCTGGAGCACCTGAAGATCATGAAAGCTCCCAATCTGCTGGGCAGAGTGCACCCAGACAATTTTGTCTATCTGTCCTTTCTCCTGAGCAGTAAGCTCTGTGCAATCCATGTCCCTTTAGCAGCCCTCTTGCTAAGGGTTTCTTTGTTAGGAAGTCTCTCAGACTGCCCACCTTTCTTTTGTCCCAGAGCAGCTGCCTATGGATCCCTGCTTTCCACAAGCAGCTGGAATCTTAGTCTCTCCTGGAATTCTGTCTGTCTTAGCTTTCCAACCCCCTAATTACAAGAGTATCATGCAAGCACCATGAAATGTCGGTTTGTGCTTCCAGAGCAGATCTCCAGAGTTAGGTATTCAGCAGTCCCAGATCTCCACTCCCTCCTTGTTCTGTTCCTCTTCCTCCTATTGGTGAGCTGGGGTGGGGGAAGGGCTTGGATCCTGCAGGACCATAGCTTTAGTACGTTACCCTTTTCCGTGAGGTCCGCTTTTGTCTCCAGGTGTATGCAGTTTGTTCCAGTCCTCTTTCCTTTTGCTCTTTCAAGAGTAGTTGTATTAGTTATATTTTCATATCATGTGTGGTGTTAGGAGGAAGCCTCTGGCTCACCTCTCATGCTGCCATCTTTAATCTCCTCAGGACATCTTTGAATGGCTTCTCTTGCCCAGCTCTGTGCAGAGGGCCTCTTCCTAGCAATTCCTTTCAAGTAGGGTTTTGTTTGTGAATTTCAGCACCATTATTTAGGCCCTTCACTTAGGAGCTCAGGGACATAGTGTGTATGTCTCTGGTTACCTTTTTCTAAAGCCCATTCCAACTTAAGGTAATTATCCCCATATTTCTTTAACTGTCTTTGCTTTATTTCTTTGAGTTTGCCAGTAGTCAGGTGAGGTAAAGAAAGGACTGAAGGAATGAAGAGGTAGCTATAACATGTGTCCTGTGTATGTGTGTGTGTGTGTGTGTTGCTATTGGTGACCTTTATTCTTAGAGTCCTTGGAAATAGTTGTCCTTTTACCTTATTTGCTTACTCATTTGGGCAGTGAACTTAGACATCAGATATTGGATATAAATAAATGCCAGGTGTCTGAATGATAAGCAGTGGGTAGGTAGGAGTTCAAGGGGCTCAAGGATGTGATGTGTCAATCTTTGCTCCTGTGAAACTGACATGTGAAACCGTGTCATATACTTTCCCACTGTGATGCTACTTGATGGTGTTTGCCAGGATAAATGCTTCTGGAGAATGTGCTAAAAAGAGAAACCACCTGCCACACATAATAAACCCTTTGTGTGGTATCCGTGTGCCTGATACAGGGCTTTGGTTTCTTTGTAGACTTGGAAACTCAAGATAATTTGGGGAATTTAAGGACTGAGAAGGCCATAGTAATAGATCTGTCCATTTAATAGTCTTTTTTTATTGGGCTTATGTAGGGGATGATCTCATATAGGTACACTTATCTCTCTGTTGGGAAGGCAGGGATTGGCAGAGGTTGGGAGGGACAGAGCAATAGTCATCACAAGTTTTGCCAGCAGGAGCCATTTTGTTGTTAACAATGGACATGATTTATCAGTGAGCCATAAGTATGTGGACATAGGATCTGAAAATTGAAAATCCGTAAGAGCCCATTTTGTTACTATTGGGTTGAGAATAGCTATTATTTTCACATCACTTAATATCCTTACATATCTCTGGACCTCACAACAACCAACTCATTATAATTTACTTGGATATCTCAGAGACATCTCAACTTCAGCATTTATAAAACTGAAATCATTGTCTTTCTCAAAAACCTACCCCTCTCATATTCTCTGGTGGAAATGGTACTGCTTCCTCAGAAAACTCATTCTTGTTACCATCCTCTTTCTCACACCCATGACTCCTTTATATTATACCTCTTATATCTCTTAATTTCCTCTCCTTTCTGCTGCCACCCATATGTGCATGCCATTGTAATCTCTTGCCTCCGCTATTGCTGTAACTTTCTAGCTGGTTGTTTCTTGTCTAGCCCTGCTTACCCTAGTCCACCCACTTATACAATAGACAGAAAAAGCTTTTTAAAGTGCGGAGTTGATTATTAGATGTTTACTTAAACCCGTTTAGTGAACTTTTAAAATATTTTAGGATCACAACTGAAAGTCTTGACATGGTCCATGAAACTGCATAATCTGGTTCCTGTCTTTGTCTCTATATTTTGCACAGTATGTTCCCTGTACCTGGAAGGTTCTTTCCCTCATCTATACCTAGCTAGCTCCTACTTACCTGTTAAGACTCAGGTTACACCTCACTGCCTTCTGAAAGGCTTTTCTGATCTTATCCGTGCTTTGCTGTTCCTAGACTAAGTTGGGTTTCCCAGAATGTATGTCCATTAAATCCTGTACTTTTCCTTCATTGCTTTTACACCAATTGTAAATAAAGAATTATTTGTCTTCTCCCTTTGGTTGGTCTAGTAGTCTGCTTGGATTGCCATAACAAAATACCACAGTCTGGGTGGCTTAAACAATAGGAGTGTGTCTTCTCACAGTTCTAGAGGCTGGATGTCCAAGTTCAAGGTGCCAGTGTGGTCATTTTCTCGAGAGGGCTCTCATCCTGGCTTGCAGATAGCCACCTTCTTGTGTGCTCACACGGCCTTTCCTCTCTGTGTGCGTGTGTGAAACATCTTATGAGGCCACCATCCTATTAAATTAGGGTCCAACTCTTATGAATTCATTTAACCTTAATGAACCTCCTGAAGACCCCATCTCCAAAAACAGACACATTGGGAGTTAGGGCTTCAACATACAGGTTTTGTGGGGACACAATTCATAACAGTCCATAACAGACAGTAAGCTCCATGAGGTAAGGACTATGTTGTATGGTACAATACTCTGTCTCTAGGGCCTAGCATAGAATTTAACACATAGTGGGCAATCACTAAGGCCTGTTCCTAACATTTATGTAGCTTGGGACAAGAATACAAAAAAGTTTAAAAAAGAGTCTTAAATAAACCTAACAAATTGTAAAATAAATATGTTCTATTCTCGTATCTTGAGAAATATAGTTTCATAATAACAAATTACAAAAATATGTCTAAAGTTATTGATTTAAAAATTAAATGTGCTAATTATTTTAAAAAGTGTACCAGGCAAATGTTGCAGCCAGTTCAAAGGAGAAGTGAAAGAAGTACAAATTTATGTGTAGTAAAGAAATGTTGAAATAAATTTCTAATTGGTTAAAAAGCTGGATTTTTCTATGGGGAAAAGGGAAGTCAGTTTATTTGCATATCTGTAGATAATAACTATTTTGCGTTTCTATCAGTTATCTATAATTACAGAGTTAGTGAAAATGTTTGATATCTTCATCTGGGCAATGATTACATGAGTGTATACACATGTCAAAATTCATCAAACTGTACACTTAAGATTTGTGCATTTTATGGTATGTATCTCAATATAAAATATTAAAAATAAATAAAGCTAGTGGATGTAAAAAATTTTAGCACAAATGCGAATCTTTAAAAATAAATTTCTGATGTGTGAGCCAAAAAAAAAAGAAGTTTAATTTACAGAGTTGTAAAATAACTCAAAGGCAATAAAAGGCTGGAATCAAACAATGTAGTCTCTTAATAATACATAGTTTCCCATCAGAAGATTATTCCCTTTTTTTCTTTCTTTACTTATGCCAAATTTCCTTGTAGTTTTTTACCCTTTCAACCTAAAGCATTCTCAAATATTACTCTTGATCAGAAAACAAGGTTGGTCTTATTAAGTTTGGCCTAGTTATTTACATAGGGGTAGCAATAATGTTAATTTACTTTATAGGCCTTCTTAAGTTTGCTTTGTTGGAAATTTTATAAAGAATCTCAGGTTGAACTTTTAAAAAAGCCTGTTATTTGTATTTTGAGGCTAGAAAACCTCAAAGCTTAAGTAATTATTAGATTTCATCAGTAGTACCTATAAATTTGGATAAATTCTTCTCTTCTCAAGGTCACCAAAATGTCTTAAGGGCTCTGAGCCTGCTGGGAAGTGAGCTTCCTTACCACCTAAAAGACTGGACCCTGTAAAGTCAGGTGACCAGTTTTCCTGGGAAGGTTTTGTAAAAATTGGCTCCATAAAGTCAACCACAGTTTCTTAGTGACTTGTTAAATGTGATTAAATTAGCATCATTCTCAAATACAACATTTCAGGCAAACCCTTGATTGTGTAACCATTTTTTATAGTTTTATTTAAGGGTATTCAGTAAAACTTTGTCAGATCTCCCTGGGGAAAGAGTGAGGTCAGATATGATTGAGGAATGTTTCATTTTACAAAAGCAAAGGAGAGAAATTATTAAGGGTTTAGATAGCTTGAGAAGGAAAAGAGCGGGTTTCCCTAAATAGCCAGAAAACAGACATTAAAGACAATATTCCCAACAAATAACTACAATCATCCCTCGTTAGTTCATTCAATGCTGTTGCAAATTAATTTCTTATTTCACTGGATCTTGGGTAAGTAGTCTGCTTCTCAACTAAAAAGAGTTCTGGAAATTCTAAGTCTGCTGGAATGGTCTAGAAGTTGTCCAGTTGTCAAAGTGATGGCATCAACAGTTTGTACCCAAGAGTCTATTCTTTGAAGTGTCAATAGTTTGAAATACCTGCCACCTTTGAAAGTCCTTTTCTGTGGGGCTCTGAGACAATCCTTTGTTGAAAACAGACTCTTGTTCTAGTTGATTGCAAAGCCTTTAGACTAGCTAGCATCAGTGTAAAACAGAATCTCTGTATAGATGACAGACTTAAAATAGCTGTGGTCAGTTTATTACTGAAAATTTTTTAATGTGAAAGGTTTGATGAGAGTTTACAACAGGAATAATGTAACTAACAAGGGAACTAAGTTGTTCCTGTAGCATGCATAACAAGAATAATAAAGTCAATTTTAAAATGTTATAGTAAATGCTTGTAAGAGTACTTTTTTCAAAAAAGACAGTGAACATTACATCTGATGAACATTTTTGCAGAGGAAAAAATCTTGATATACACCATACAGTAATCTGACAGTCTAATGTATATACCAAGAACATATCAAGATTATACTAAGGATATCAGTGAGTCTGGATTAAATTCTAGACATCTGTATTTTTATAAAACTCCATTGATCTATGAGATGCTAGATTCAAATTTTAAAGGTAAGGTTGTTACCAAGTGAGCATTTTAAATAATAGCTGAAATTAAGACTGAAATCACTGAACTATTACTTCCTTAAATCTGACAAAACACCAGCTGGACTGATAAACAGAAACATATGGATAATGAGGGTATTGATAAATCTTTATGAACTTCTCATAAATTAAAGTTTCTAGAATATTTATATTAATAGCATTTTACCTGCACAAATTGAAACTAGGAACGGTTGAGCATCTTTTCCTGATTTGATAACTTTTCCCATGAAACTCATCAATAGTAAAGTATCAAATAAACCTAGTTATTTCTAGTGCCTCTCTAAAAATGTGAAAAGAACACTGTGATTTTTTCCAGGGATGCTCTGGGATAACTCAAAGATAGTTTTAGGTAGTAAAAATATACTGAAAGTTTTATTTTACTGTTTTCTATATTTAGGATCTGACTTTGGGAAGGCAAAACTTCAAAAAATTGCCAGTGAAAACCCTTGAGAGGTGTTCGTGCTTGAGAAACAATACCCAGTTACTTAAACAAGGCAACAATAGAACATGTAAACATAGAAGGTAGCACAATTTTGAATAACCACAGCTTTTTCATGAGTTTTTTTTCCTAAATAGCATAAAGCAAAGAAAATTATTCTAGTAAGAATATTTACTTTCTGGGCATATTATACACACAAAAAATAGTAACTTTTTAATAGTAGAAGAAGGCAGTAAATGGTAAACCAAGTCTACTGGCCCATCAAAACTGAGCAAAATTTGCTAAGATTTTAACCAGGTCATAGCTTTCAGATACATGGCATGGTAATACAAACCATGGCAAACAAAATTCACTTTCTGAGTTTTGTTCTTCATTATTCTCCTCCATATTCTGGAACATATTTACATTTTACTTGAGGACAGTTCATTGGGGGTCATCAAGGTCAGATTTAAGTTTATAATAATACTAATATGATGTTACCATGACATTCATTTATCATTGCTGTCTTTGAATGAATCAGTGAATAAGTATTTAAAAATGTCTCATAACGCAGCCAATCCTAGTCAACCCACAGAATGAAGAGTTAATAAATATTTTGAGTCACTAAGTTTTGGGATTGTTTGTTAAGTAGTGTTTTGGGCTGAACATTTGTGCTCTCCCAGAGTTCATATATTGAAGTCTTATCCTCAACTTCCATTAGGTGGTGGGGCCTTTGGGAGGTAATTAGATTTAGATGAGGTCATGAGGGTGGGGCATCCATGATGGGATTAGTGTGCATATAAGAAGAGGAAGAGAAACCAGAGACCAGAGTACAAATGGTAAATGGTAAGTGTATGTTTAATTTTGTAAGAGGCCACCACGTAATTTTCCAAAAATGGTTGTACCATTTTATCTCTCCAGCCGTATTGACAATTCTAGTTGGCCAACATCCATACTAATACTTGTTATGGTCAGATGATAAATTTTAGCCAGTCCTGTAGGTAGGTAGTGGTATCTCATTGTGATTTTAACTTGCATTTCCCAGAAGAAAAATGATATTGAGCATGTTTCTTATGTCCTTTTCGGCCATTTATGTGTCTTTTGTGAAATGTGTACGCAAATTTTTTGTCCATTTAAAAAAAGCTTTTTTTTTTAATTGAGTTGAAAAAGTTGTTTATGTATTCTAGATGTAGATCTTTTATCAGAAATACTGTGACTATTTTCTTTAAGCCTATGGCTTACCTTTTTCTTGGAAAAATACCTGGACTGGTATCTTTCAGAGAAAGGTTTCAACTTTTATGTTCAGTTTGTGAGTTTTATGATTAATATTCGTGTTCTGCCCAAGAAACCTTTTCCTATCCCAAGATCATGAAGATTTTCTCCAGTGTTTTCTTCTAGAAGTTTTGTAATTTTAGCTTTTATGTTTGGGTTTTAATCCCTTTTGAATTAATTTTTTTAAATTGTGATTATGCACATACACACACACACATCCATACAGGCATATCTTGGAAATATTGTAGGTTCAGTTCCAGACTACCACAATAAAGTGGATATTGCAATAAAGCAAGTCAAATGAATTTGTTGGTTTCCCAGTGCATATAAAAGTTATGTTTATACTTTATTGTAGTCTATTAAGTATCCAGTAAGTAGCATTACATCTAAAAAACAATGTACATACCTTAAGAAAAATGTTTTTTTGCCAAAAAATGCTATCTACCATCTGAGCTTCTATGAGTGATTACAGATCACTATAGCAAAGACAGTAATAGTAAAAAGTTCGCAATATTGTGAGAATTACCAAAATGTGACACAGGGAGGGACACAAAGTGAGCAAATACGTGTTGGAAAAATGGTGCCAAAAGACTTTCTCAATACAGGGTTGCCCCAAACCTTCCACTTGCAAAAAGTGCAGTATCTGTGAAGTACAATAAAATGAGGGATGCCTGTGTGTGTGTGTGTGTGTGTGTGTGTGTGTGTGTGTGTGTGTGTGTAAAACATAAAATTTGCCACTGAGTCATACACATTTCAAGTAATACAGTTCAGTGGCTTTAAGTTCATTCACAGTGTCATGCAACTATCTATTCCTAAAACTTTTCATCATCCTAAATAGAAACCGGCCCTTTAAGCAATAACTCCCCATTTTCCCCTTCTCTCAGCCCCTGATAACTCTATTCTACTTTCTGTCTCTATGCATTTCCCTATTTTAAGCACTTCACATGAGTAGAATCATACAGTATTTGTCCTTTTATGTCTGGCTATGTCATTTAGCATAATTTATATTGACTATACCTTGTCAGTTTTAGGGTTTTTTTTTACCTTTTTGTCCATTTTATATGTTATTGGCATAAATTCATGCTATTTTCATTATTCTTTTCCTGATCTGCTGTGATAATCCATCTTTTATTCCTAAAAATGACAATTTGTGTTTTCCTTTGCTTCTTGAATTGTTCTATTAGGATTTTTAAATTTTTTATTAATATTTTCAGAGGACTGACATTTGGTTTATTTTTTCTGTCACTGATTTCTGCTTTTTCTTTATTATTTCTTTATATTTTGAATTTAATTTGCCTTTCTATTTTTAGTTTTTAGTGTAGAGGCATAAGTTAGTGATTTTAGATCTGCCTTTCCCAGTGTAAACATTTAAAGCTATAAATTCCCTCTAAGCACTCCATTAGCTGTGTACTGTAAAATTTGATATGCTGTGTATTTATTACATTGAGTCTAAAATGTTTTCTAACTTCCTTTGCCATTTCATCTTTGACCAATAGATTATTTCAAAGTGTGTGGTTTGACTTCCAAATATTGGGAAATTTTGTAGGGTTTTTTATTGTAATTGATTTTGAACTTAATTCCTTTTTGGTCAGACAACATAATAAGATTTCAATCTTTTGAAGTTCTTGAGACTTCTTTTTTAGGCTGTCATGTGGACTTAATTGTTTTTTAATTGAAGTATCATTGATAAACATTTTTTTCTGCCTTTAAATCTTTTTTTAAATTGAAGTATCATTTGATATACGATATTATATTGGTTTCAAATATACAACACATTGGTTCAACAGTTACCTATATTATTAAATCCTCACCCGCTCTAGTGCAGTTACTGTCTATCAACATAGAAAGATGATAATCATTGACTATATTCTCCATGCTGTAATACTGTCCCCATGACCAACTTAGATTCTGATTGCGAATTATTGTGCCCCTTTATCCACCTCACACTCCTTAACCACCCACCCACCCCAACCCCTCCCCCTTGGTAACCACTAGTCACTTCTCAATGTCTATGAGTCTAATGCTGTTTTGTTCCTTCTGTTTTGCTTTCCTTTATATTCCACAAATAAGTGAAATCACATGGTATTTGCCTTTCTTCACCTGGCTGTGTCACTGAGTGTAATAACCTCTAGATCCATCCAGGTTGTTGCAAATGGAAGGATTTCTTTTTTCTTTTTTAATGGCTGAATAATATTCCATTGTGTATATGTACTACATCTTCTTTATGCATTCATCTACTGATGGACACTTAGGTTGTTTCCTTATCTTGGCTATTGTAAATAATGTGGTGATAAACGTAGGGGTGCAAATATCCTTTTGAATCAGGGATTTTATACTTCAGGTAAATTCCTAGAAGTAGAATTACTAGGTCAAATGGTATTTCTATTTTTAGTTTTTTGAGGAACCTCTGTACTGCTTTCTGTACCAATTTACATTCTCACCAACAATGTAGGAGGATTCCCATTTCTCCACATCCTTGTCAACACTTGTTATTTCTTGTCTTTTGGGTAGTGCCCATTCTAACTGGTGTGATGTGATATCTCATTGTGGTTTTGATTTCCATTTCCTTGATGGTTAGCTATGAGGAGTGTCTTTTCGTGTGCCTGTTGGCCATTTGTATTTCTTCTTTGGAGAAGTGTCTGTTCAGGCCCTCTGCCCATTTCTTAATAGGTAATTTGTTTTTTGGGTGTTGAGGTGTATGAGTTCTTTATATATTTTGGATGTTAACCCCTTATCAGATGAGTCATTTATGAATATATTCTATTCTCCTGTAGTGTAGGGTGCTTTTTTGTTCTGCTGATGTTGTCCTTTGCTATATAGAAAATTTTTAGTTTGATGTAGTCCCACCTGTTCATTTTTTATTTTGTTTCCCTTGCCCGAGGAGATGTGTCCCGGAAAAAGTTGTTCATGCTTATATTCAAGAAACTTTTGTCTATGTTTTCTCTTAAAATTTTTATGGTTTCATGAGTTACATTCAGGTTTTTGATTAATTTGAGTTTACTTTTGTGTATGGAGTTAGACAATATTCCAGTTTCATTCTCTTACATGTAGCTGTCCAGTTTTGCCAACATCAGTTGTTGAAGAGGCTGTCTTTTCCCCATTGTATATTTATGGCTCCTTTATTGTATATTAATTGGCTGTATATGCATGGTTTTATATCTGGGCTCTCTATTCTCTTCCATTGATCTATGGGTCTGTTCTTGTGCCAGTGCCATACTGTTTCCATTATAATAGCTTTGTAGTAGAGTTTGAAGTCAGGGATCATAATACCCCCATCTTTGTTCTTCTTTCTCAGGATTGCTTTGGCTATTCAGGGTCTTCTGTGATTCCATATGAATTTTAGAACTATTTGTTCTAGTTCATTGAAGAATGCTGTTGGTATTTTGGTAGGGATTGCATTGAATCTGTAAATTGCCTTAGGTAAGATGGCCATTTTGACAATATTAATTCTTATTGTCCATGAGCCTGGGATGTATTTCCATTTATTGTTATCTTCTTTAATTTCTCTCATGAGTGTCTTAACAGTTTCCAGAGTACAGGTCTTTCACCTCCTTGGTTAGGTTTGTTCCTAGTTATTTTATTCTTTTTGTTGCAGTTGTAAATGGAATTGTTTTCCTGATTTTTCTTTCTGATAGTTTGTTGTTAGTATATAAAAATGCAACAGATTTCTGTGTATTAATTTTGTATCCTGCACCTTTGCTGAATCCAGTTATTAGTTCTAATATTTTTTTGCTGGAGTCTTTAGGGTTTTCTATGTATAATATATCATCTGCAAATAATGACAGTTTTAACTTCTTCCTTTCCAATGTGGATGCCTTTTATCTCTTTGTGTTGTCTGATTGCTATGGCTAGGACCTCTGGTACTATGTTGAATAAAAGTGATGAGAGTGGACATCCTTGTCTTGTTCCTTATCTTAGAAGAAAAGCTTTTAGCTTTTTACTATCTAGTATGATGTCAGCTGTGGGTTTGTTGTGTATGGCCTTTATTATGTTGAGGTGAATACTCTCTTATACCCATTTTGTTAAAAGAGTTTTTATCTTGAATGGATGTTGAATTTTATCAAATGCTTTTTTAGCATCTATTGAGATGATCATGTGATTTTTATCCTTTTTGTTAATGTGGTGTATGATGTTAATTGATTTACAAATATTATACTGTCTTTGCATCCCTGTAATAAAACCCACTTGGTCATGATGGATGATCCTTTTGATGTATTTTTTAATTTGGTTTGCTAATGGTTTGTTGAGGATTTTGTATCTATGTTCATCAGGAATATTGTCTAAAATTTTCTTTTTTGTAGTGTCTTTGCCTGGTTTTGGTATTAAAGTGATGCTGGCTTCATAGAATGAGTTTGGAAGTATTCTTTCCTCTTCTACTTTTTGGAATACTTTAAGAAGGATGGGTATTAGCTCCTCTTTAAATGTTTGGTAGAATTCAGCTGTGAAGCCATCTGGTCCTGAATTTTTGTTTGTTGGGAGTTTTTTGATTGCCAATCAATTTTGTTACAGGTAATTGGTCTACTCAGATATTCTGTTTCGTCTGGGGTCAGTCTTGGAAGGTTGTACTTTTTTAGGAATTTGTCAATTTTTTCTAGGTTATCCAATTTATTGGCATATAATTTTTTGTAGAATTCTCTAATAATTCTTTGTTATTTCTATGGTATCCATTGTGACTATTTCTTTTTTGTTTCTAATTTTATTTGTGTACCCTCTCTCTCTTTCTGTTTTTTTGGTAAGTCTATCTAGGGTTTATCTATTTCGTTTATATTCTCAAAGAACCAGCTCTTGGTTTCATTGATTTTTTTCCTATTTTATTTTTCTCTATATGATTTATTTCTGCTCTGAACTTTATTATGTTCCTCCTTCTACTAACTGTGATTTTTGTTTGTTCTGTTTTTTCTTGTTTCTTTAATTTTGAGGTTAGACTGTTTATTTGGGTTTGTTCTTGTTTCGTGAAGTAGGCCTGTATCGCTATGTACTTCTCTCAGAATCGTTTCGCAGTGTCCGACAAATTTTGAACTGTTGAATTTTGTTTTCATTTGTCTCCATGTATGGCTTGGTTTTTGTTTTTGTGTTGCTTATCCTCCATGTATTTGTAGGCTTTTTGTGTGTGTGTGTGTGTAATTTATTTCTAGTTTCATACAATTGTGGTTTGAGAAACTGCTTGATACAATTTCAGTCTTCTTG
This sequence comes from Smutsia gigantea, assembly GCA_032199065.1. Taxonomy (NCBI): domain Eukaryota; kingdom Metazoa; phylum Chordata; class Mammalia; order Pholidota; family Manidae; genus Smutsia; species Smutsia gigantea. Next base: position 266,992 of record JAVSCE010002530.1, on the reverse strand, counting down.
AATTTATTGAGGCTCTTTTTGTGGCCTAGCATGTGATCTATTCTGGAGAATGTTCCAGGTACACTTGAGAAAAATGTTTATCCTGCTGCTTTTAGGTGGAATGTCCTGTAGATATCTGTTAAGTCCTTCTGATCTATTGTATTTTTCAGTGCCTCTATTTCTTTATTTATTTTCTGTCTGGTTGATCTATCTGTTGATGTGAGAGGTGTGTACCCCTCTTATATGAATGTTGTTTTGTTTGTATTGGTCTCACAGCTCTGTTACCATTCTTTCATTCCTAGAGATCCTTTTTACTCTCTGTTCCTCAGCCTTGTTGTTTTCCTGTTCTCCAATTTCCATCTTGTTGATTTTCTCTTCTACTTGCAGCAGTCTGTTATTCATTCCCTCCATTGTATGTTTCACTTAAGTTACTGTACTTTTTAGCTCTTGTATCTCTTTGAAGTTCTTCCTGAGAGCTTCAATACTTTTCCAACAATCAGTGAGCATATTTATGACTTCTACTTCAAAATCTTTATCAGGAAGATTGGTGATCTCCATTTTATTTAGCCCTCTTCCTGGTGGCTTAACTTTTAGTTTTGTTGGAACATATTCCTCTGCTTCCTCATTTTATCAGGGTTTCTGTGTTTCTTCCTTTGCGTTAGATTGATCTGCTCTGCTTCCTGGTTTAGAGAGTAATGGCTTTATAAAGAAGGCATCCTGTGGTGCCCAGATGCTCAAGACTCTTTCCTCTCCAGGGCCTGGTTCTGCTTTGTGGCGGAGCCCCAATTGCTGTTGGTGGGCAGTGGGCAGGGTCTCCTTTCTTTTTGTCTGCCTGAAGTTTGCCTCAGCCAGCTCTTTGTGATCAGAGCATTGGCTACTGCTGGGATCACTGTGTGTGGGGCCGTCCTCTGTCTGCCCTGCAGGGATGATGGGGTTGGAGGGTTACCAGGGTGGGCCTGCGGTGGGAGGACACATGGATGCAGGGCCATAGTGAGTTGTGCTGTGGTGGCAGGGTGTGTAGCTGTGTGGCTGCTGCAGTGAGTCGTGGCTACCCTCTGGCTGTGGCAAGGCACACAGCACTGAGATTTGCTGCCTGCAGGGAAGGAGCACCTGGAGCTGTCTCCTGTGGGCACCTCTCTAATTGGGCTGAGAGAGGGCCGAGAAAGCTGGGAAAGACTCCACTCCCTCTGCCTGCCAGGGAACAAAGTCCGTAGTTCCTGGGCCAAATGTGCTGGGGTGTTGGCAGTGCACAGGGATGTGCCTTGGGGCTCAACCACCAGTGGGAGGGATGGAGTGTTTGGGGCTCCCGAGAGTGTCAGATCTGTTGGGCTGAGGGAGGGCTGGAGAAGAATGCCCACCTGTTCTTTCTCCTGCAGAGAAAGCTCCATCCAACTCATGCTCTGGCACCCCTCCCACTGCTGACAAATCTTTCAAACTGTCACCTCTGTCGTTGGGTCTCAGCGGGACCATCAGAGTGTGCCTGCCCTCCACAGGCAGCTGGGGTCTCAGCTTCCCATAGTGTTCCAACATTCCTGGTGTCCACCAGAACCCAGTGAAACGTGGACTCGTGCTCCCAGAGCCGATCTCCAGGGCCAGGTGTGTAGAGTTTTCCTGGGTGCCTATCCCCTGGGTGCTCCGTTTCTCTTCCTCACACCTGTGGGCTGGCATGGGGGAAAGGCTTGTGCCCTGCTCCATTACAGCTCTGTCACTTCAAGCTTTTCTGTAAGGGCTTCTTTTCTTCCCCAGGTGTGGGTAGTCTGTTCTACAGTCTTCAGGTCATTTTCAGGGTTAGTTGTATTTGCTGTAGTTGCTTCCTTGGTGTGGGAGGAAGTTTCCACCTTGCCTTCCTACTCTGCTGTCTTTTCCCAGCCTTTCATGTGAATTTTCTTGATGAATGGGCAGTGTATGTTTGATTAGGTGCCTTAGACTCTGACCTGTGCCTCCTGAGCTTAGTGGAACTACTGCATTGTACTTGATGTCTAGCTCTGTTCCACTGTAGGAAAAGTGTTCTAAGAAGGGAGCTGAGACAATTGGGATGTTTCCCTTCTTTATGGGTTTGCATTCTTATATTGCCTTTCCTAATTCCTGAAAATTGTTGCCTTAAATATTTTGTCTAGTTTTATGGTGGTTTGTAGCAGGATGGTTAGTTTTGTTTCTATAACTCTTATAGTTGCAGGTGAGAGAGTTTAACAATCTTAATCTCTAAAATTGAGTTTTTTCTTTGATTCTTCTAAAAATAAAAACTTACATATTTTTTAAATCAAGTGTAAAGCTAATGAAATTCTCATTCATTTCTACTTCATTTTCTCAATACGTATGACAAAGTTAGTTGTTTAACATGACTTTTGTCTCTTATAATCTATAAAACTGAGTAATACTTAATGTTAGGTATGAATTTTTCTCTAACTTTATTACCAATTAAATTAATAATTTTATTTAAATCTTTGTTCTTGCCAGTGACCATTTGTTCCATCATTATTTAATCTATTTTACATGTGCAGCCATTTTAGCATCAAATTTCAAAATCACTTACATTAAACCTATAAATTTTCTATTGTTTTCTGTGATTATTTTACTGATAAATGCCGGTGGGGGGGGGGTAAAAGCTTTGTATCTGGCTAACTATTGGGTAGATAATAATTACTTAAAAATAATCATACCAGCATTTTATAACAGCATTTACTTGTCTTCTGTAAATATAATGAATTATTTTCTTTTTATCCAGTATTTTCCTCACTGCTAATAGTACTACATATGCTTCCTGTGTGCAAGTGACATCCTCTCACTTTCATTAGCAGTCTTTTTCCTTTTTAAGTTTCAGCAGACCAGCTTATTTGTAGATTTTCTACTTTTTTTCTCTCCTAAGCTTTACTTTCTTTTTTATCTCTGCCATGATCACAGCTTATATTCATTTATAATCTATAGGATTGAAAAATAAGATGAAATCGTATTCAGAGATAATCAAGTTTGAATATATGTAAAGTAAGTAAAAAATTGGAAGTTTCCATGCTTTTTTCTTTTTAAATATTCAAAATTATTTAAAACTAATGTTTTTGCAGTTTCTAGATACATCTAAATGTATTTTTATAAAAACAAATTATAGTTTTACCATTAACAATTCAACTATCAGTATAAAAAATTGGTCTGTGGCCTTAACATGTGTCTAAACCTGCACATAAGTACATTTAATAATAATATCAATCCCTTAATTCTGTAAAATGTTCTTCTGCTGCTATATGTTGTATTATGAATACAAGTTAAATTATGAATATTTTTAAAACCATGAGTCAGAACAGAAAGAAATCCAGTGGAAACAATACTTGTGTTAGCCAAGAGATCTGTTACATTCATGTTATCTGAGGAAGGATTTTGACAGATTAATTGATTTGTCTTTTTTCTTACTTCTAAGACCCTGTGTTGCTCAAATACTTTATAATTTCAGGCAGAGTTCTTTCTGAAGTTTGCAGTTTCACAATCCATAAACAGCTACCTGACATGGTTGCCTTTTTTTTTAAGACGTAGGAAGAGAGACGTGAACAAGTGTTTTCCTGCAGTCTGAACAGTGTAAGTCACAAGAATGGATTTTTTAGGGTTCTGCTTTGCTAGTGTAAAACACTAAATCACAGTGACAGAGACAACCCCTTTTCTTTAATGAATTATTTTTTGTGTTTGTGTTGTCACTTTTCTAAAGTGAGAAGCCCATGGCAGAGGTCTTTCTTTCCTGCCTCTAAAAAAGGTAATGCAGTCAGTAAATAGTTGTGTGAATAAGAAAAGGTGGGTGTTTTATTTTCCATACTGTAAATTGTTCAGTGCTGTCACCAGTTCCAGGGAAATGTTATGCCTTCCTAATGCTAACAAAGCCCAGGAATATTGGCACAAATGGATTATAATGCCAGTGTAGTATATTTAAAGAAAGTGCTCTGTGAGGGGATGTGTTAAACCCTGGGAGTAAGAGTGATACCTTTTTTGGGTCAGATGAAGGACATAAGATATGACTCTCATTCTCTAAAAATCAAACAAATTATTTTCTGACTTTAGCATAATTTAAGACACTTAATGCTCTCCTTTCTCTCCCAATTTATTATTGCAGAGCAGGCTAGAGAGAAATCCATTTGCTATTGTTGTCAGACTCCCCTACTGAAAGGTATTTATAGCACACTGGTTTATAACATTGATTCTAGAAATTACTTCAGATAACCAGGTTGGCTGAAGACAGGGATACTTCTGGCTAGCATTAATTCATATATAGGGTAACCAGGTACAAATATAAGGGTACTTTGCCTGTTACCACTGGTATGATTTTAATCTCTCTGTGCCTTTCTATTTTTTTTAATAATGGGAATAATAGAATATATATCATAGGGCTATGATGTCCTGGGAATTCTGTGTAGAGTGTTTAGAATGGAATCTAGTAGGTAGTAAGTACTTAAAAATGTTGGTTGTTGTTATGTTGTTGTTATTCCATAACCTGGGCTTGGGCGTTAGAGAATGGCGATATTGAGCAGAAATTTAGCTTCTGGCCTTAACTGCATGGCCTCAGCTTGGGGATAGACCACGTCTGGTTGTGGAGTTGTAGGCTTTTTGTGACTTACCCCAGTAACATCATGAGTCTTTGCCAAAGTGAGACTCAGTACTTGTGGAGAGGTGCTAGATTTCAGATGGTGTTTCCATTTTCATTAGGACTACAGAGAATGGAGGATTCTGAAATAGGAGCTGTGAGAGCCAAGTGATATGGCTAGCACGTGGGAGGAAAAGCGAGCTACTGTAGCTACTAGGTTGGGTGAGTTTGTTGGGTAATTACAAGAGCAGCTTTCAAATTTTTTATACGTCCCTTAATAACAAATAGATTTTACACTGCATTCCATGACACGTGCTTGTACTTGTATATTTATGTGTGTTTCAGTAAAAGATGTCACAATAACCCAAACTTCAGAAAATAGTTCTTATCCTTACTATGTATGATATATTCTGTTATTTTCTTTTCTATTCTATTTCATTCTGTTTATTTTTAAGAAAATGGTGGTCCTGACTTCCTAAATTGATTTCATGATTTCAGTAGAAGGGTTGTGATCTGCAGTTAAAAAGCATTGGTTGGAGTATGAATTAATCCTAGAAAATCCTAGAAAAACAATTTGACATACTTTGTAATCTAGATGAATGAGAAGAGCCCATCAGAGTTGGCAGAGTTGGTCTCTGAAGCAGGGGACCAAGACTTTCACTTGACTCTTTGGCTTCCTTAGCTGTCAGGGCTTTGCTCCACAGATTCATTCCTTGATCACTTTACTTTCTTCAGGCCTGGCTGTTTTTGTCAGATGGTTTTTTTGTGTTTGGTCTTATCCTCTCTAGATTGGGAACTATAGTACTTCCTCTGTGCTAGGAGGCACTTTTCTGGTTTACATGTATTGCTCTTTACCACAACCCTTATATCAGGTACCTTAATTCTCTCATTCTATAGATGGGGAAATCAGAGCATACAGAAGTGGCTTACCCTTTATTAGCATTCTTCTGCAGCTTACTTTAATGTCTTGTGTAACATCTGCCAGATAAATAATTCATTAATAGTTAGAGGATGCAATTAGTTTCTGAGCTTATTTTCTTAACTTACCTTTTCTCACCACATGCTTATTCAAGTTATTAGCAAGAAACAGAAATTGAATTAAAAATGATGCTGAACTTTGTCTGGAGAAGGAGCACAGAGTTTACTTAAATTGTCAAATCCACAATTTGAATAATGGCTATGCTTTGAACCCTAACATTAAGGCTCTTTCATCCACCAAGCCTGGGTTTATGAATGAATAATGTTGCAGAAATGCCCACATATTCTTAACCTATTAATTTCCTGACTTGGGATCTTTAGTATGTTTTCTTCCAAGCCCCTGCCTACTGTGACAGCTGTTGTAGCCTGGCCCACGCCTCCTGAGTCAATAGTATTTCTGTCACAGTGTGAATTTTCAAGTTGGTATGTACAATTTCTGCCAGAGTCTTCACTGTTAACAGGCCTCAGGGTTGGAGTTTGCAACTGGTTTGTGGGGGAGGGAGTGTGGTGCTTGTCACCAAGGAGGAACAAGGTGCTCTCTAGGGCTCTGATTTGTTGAGGCCAAGTGTGAATGATGTCAGGCAGATCAGAGGACAGCTGATTCATTTGGGATCTGGGACTTTTCACTCTGCCTCACTGCTGCCTCCTGGGCTTTTAGATCCTTTTTTTGGTGGTGGGGGGGCAGGGAGGGAGTATTCTGAATATTATGTTTTTGAAGAAAAGTACTTTAATTTTTCTCTTAAGTTTGGGAAGCCTTTGTTAGTTTCCTTTGGCTTATAGACTGCATACTCCTTGTTTGAGAGAACTTCCTGCCAAGACTCTGTGGGTGAGAGGGCAAAGCTTGAATAGCCAGGAAAATGATGAAACGGAGGAGAGAGAGACTGGGAGCACCATGCCTGCGGATCCAGTAAGGAGGCTGGGGTCTTTGAGTGGAAACTGGCAGATGGCAGGAAAAGAACTAAAGCCAACTAACATACTTGCATTTGCTTGGATAAAGATTCTGCTTTGGAGGTGCCTGCCAGGAAGAGGGTTGAGCTGGCTTCGTAAGTTCAAGGTCAAAGTAGTGGTCCCAGGCAGGGGGATATGGTTTTCTAATTCTGAAAATTGAGTTAATGTCATTTTAGAGGTTCTTAGGTACTTGGGGAGCTGGGTTAACAGTGAAGATCATTTTTCTTGCCTAAGCAAATGTGTATTTAAATTTAGTGTGAAAAGTGTATATATAAGCTCCATGAAGGTGAGAAACAAATGGAAATGAAAGTATCTCCTCCTTGGACTAGACAGGGTATTGTATTTCTGCCCCTGGCCTGTCAGCTCAGGACCTCAGCTCTGCCCTTGCAGATCCAAGCCAGAGTCCTTTAGGGTGTGACCTGAATTTTATTTCTATGTTGGCCAATACAGAAATATATTTAGGAGAGGAATGGGGAATGGAAGGAGGTTTCCACTTCAGGGTAGCTTTCCCAAGAGCTGCTCAGGCTTATTTAATGAGGAAGTGCTGAGTGAATAAATTAGCAAATTAGGGAACAAGGGAAAGAAGTGTCCCAGAATCCATTCCACCTCGGAGAGCTGCCTTTGTGAAACTCATGGGGCAGAGGGAGTGCACTTCACATTTTCTTTCCTGAATGTTACTGTTTATCTGGAGGTGGCATGGCGTACTAAAATAGGCTTCAGTGGGCTGCCTTTGAAGGTTGTTGCCCTTCCATGGTGGTGGATGCTCATTGATTGAATTAATGCTTCCATCAGACCATGGAAAATTGGACTTGTTTGAAATGTGTAATTGGAAGGATTGATATACTTTTAAAAAATGGTTTATTCCCATACAGAGACTAAAAAGTCAAAGACCATAAAAAGGAAGCTTCACAAATTAAAATGACATTTAAAGTAAATATGACTTGTTAGCAAATGGAAAAAATTTTTAATTAAATGTAGTTTAAGAAAACATAAGTGGCCAAATAATCATGCTCTTGGAATATTGGTGCCCTGTTCTTGATGATCATTTTCTGTTTTAGTGACTCTGGATTTAGATTAGGAAATTTTTTCCCCTGAGGAGGTTGTAAGTTGTTTATAAATTGTATTTCCTTTTCAAATAATTCTTTTTAAACTCTAGCCCCAGTGTATAGCCAGTTATTTACAGAATGGTAATTATGAGAAAAAAGAGAATGGGATTTGGTTTTCATAGATTTTTATAATCCTAACTATAAATCCATCAAAATGGCTAAACCTCATTTTTTTGTGATAAGATTTAAGACTAAAATTTGTGTAAGCAATATTCTTCAGGTTAACAAAAACTAAATGTCCTATTGTATGTTCTGGTTAGCTCTAGCATATATATATATGCACTACAGAGTTGATTTTTGAAATAGTTCTTTAGAAAAGTGAAAATTCCTTTTGAAAGTGAAAAATTAGCCCCAAAATTAGTATTTTTACTTGTAATTTTTCTTAATATGTTGGGCTTGTGGAAATTTGGGCATGCTATAATGTTAAATAGTTGTGTGCCCTCCACTTCCTTATGCTATTATATCCTCATATTGTGTACTCAGCTGAGAAAATATGCTGAAGGCAGCCAGAGGGATAAATAGGAAGATGAAGATTTCCTTTAAATACATGTAACTAAACACAAATGGAATATCCGAACAGCAATAATTACACAGGAAACTGACATAATTTTTAAACAGATTAGGTGTTTATATGATACTTCAGTAAGTTTTTGAAGTCTTAGAATAAAATATTGTAGTTAAATATGGCATTTATATAGAAAGCCGTGCCACTACTATACAGCAAATTAAATGCTGTGTATCTGTTAATTATTTTTCATCATCTGTGACATGTCAGTTATCAACAAAGTAGAAATCCATCTTTACCTTCTGTCTGTTTTCAGTCTACTGTTTTTATTTACTTAATAGTCTTCACTGGACCTTAACACATCAATCTGGTTAGATTGTATTTAGGGAAAAAAATAACCTGGAAAACAAAAATTCAAGTAAAACAAAACTTATTATACAGAGAAAAGTGACATTATTCGATACATTCATTAGGCAAAAACTAGCTAAGTAAGTTGGCATTATTGTAGATATAATTTAACAATTTATGAACTATTAAGAATGTTTTACTTTTATGGACATAATACAATTTTCTAGGAAGTTTTAGTTATTGAACACAAAACATTACCTGTTGCTTGCTAATTGATGAACTGTAGTAAATTTGCAATATTTTCCCTGAAGCCACTTCTAAGTACATTGAATGCCCAAAGCTTAAATCTTTGGTTTTAATTCTTCGGATTGTTTTAGTCTTGATGGTCATTTTGTGCCAACATTGGTACTGATGTATGATATTTGAGAGTGATTTTTGACCACTTACTTTTCTCCAGCCTCTTGCCTAGACTAACCCACTTTGAATATGTTTCTCTTTGTGAAGAGTGCTCGCTGACCGTGTTTTCTGTTTGGTACCTTGTCAGAATCTCTGCCCTTTGCCACGGACCTGAAGTAAACCAGCACCCGTTTTCCCCCAGACCGGCTCCAGCCCTCTCTCTTGTTAAAGTCCCATTTAGTGCTGATTGTGCTTTGGCTGCTTCTCCTCTTGTCTTTTTCCTGAACCCACATGCTCATAGCAGTCCGGGCAGTCCCTGTTCAAGCCGCCCTCTGCAGGGGAGGTAAGGAAATGTGCTGTGATGTGGATGTGGGCATTGGCCATTGCTTTGGCCTGGTAGGCAAAACCCAAACCTTTCTCCTTGATAATGGGGAGAAACAGTAAAAGTCATGGCCTTTTAAAAGAGAAAAGTGAAAGGAATTTCACGGATCTCTGTTGCATTCAAAATTGAAGAGAAAGTAGGGTGTCATATCAGTAGTTAGATATTTGTGTGACCACCCTGACTGTGGAACAGCTCTGTAACTACCCCACAGGAGAAGTGCAACATGACAGGATGCCTGAGCTCTCTACAGGTTAAATAGTCCAAACCCCACATCTCACCTAACAGTAAAATTTGATTCCAAAACAGGTTATTTGTTCATGTTGCTGAAAATATCCCTCTCCCCATTTCTCTCTGCCTTCCTTTTTATATAGTCAACATTATTTGAATATATACTATGTGCTGGGCACTGTTTTAGGCTTGGAGAATAAAAAAAATGAACACCAAGAGGTTAAGTACCTGCTCTGAGGGGAGCTTAGATTCTAGTGGCAGAAGTCAAACAAATTAATGAGTGAATATGTAACAGATGGACATGGTGAAATTGAGAATATATAGTAGAATAAGGGGGGTGGGGACTGTGGGGTCTAGGGGTTGACATTTTGTAAAAGATGGCCAGGGCCTCAGTGATAAGTTGACATATGAGCAAAGAACCGAAGGAAGACCTGGAACCAGAACATAGCTATCTGAAAGAAGAAGTGTTTCAGACAGAGCCAATGGCAAGTACGAAAGACCTGACCTCAGAGCTTGCTCCATGCGCCTTTGTGCAGCAGAGTCCACTGAAGTTGGTGTGGAATGAGTTAGGAAGTGAGAGGTGGGAAACGAGGTCTGAGATGTAGTGGGGAGCCAGATGAAGTAGAACTTTAAAGCCATTATAAGGATTTTTGTTTTCTGCTGAGTGAGATGTTTAAAGCAGAAGAATGTTGCGATCTGACTTGTATCAAAAGATTCACTTTGACTATATGCAGAAGGCTACTAGAATCTAGATAAGATATAATGGTTGTTTGAACCAGGTGGTAAGAAGCAGTCAGATTTGAGGATGTATTTTGAAGGATTTGTTGGTGGATTAGACACAGAGTTTGAGAAGAAGACGAGTTAAGGATGTCTGAAGATCTGGATCTGAACAGCCAGAAAATTGAAGTTACCATTAACTGACACTGGGAAACTACAAGAGACAGCTAATTTGACATTTAGTTAGAGATGTGTGAGGTCTTTGCTAAAGGTCCATGATTAGGAATTCAGTGTATAAGTGAAGTAGATGATTAAATTTATGAAATTATTCATTGAGTGTTTATTGATAGGAAGAAATGTCAAAAGACTGAGCCCTAGTGGCAGTCTGACTTAAGAGGTTGGGGAGATTGAAGAGGAGTGATTCTTCAGGAAGGAGAACTAAGAGAGAGGTATCTTGGAAGCCAAATGAAAAAATTTTTCAAGAGGAAGGTCAGATTGATCAATAGTAACCTGGAAAACTAAAAAATTAAGAAGTAAAACTTACACAAACTGAAATGACATTATTTGATATAGGAGCTCAAATTTCACAGACATTTTAGGGCAGTAGTAGACTGACATAGGACAGTGTTAGAGGCTGACTCCTTCCTGAAGTCACCCCTTCCAAAGGTACTAGATCCTGCTGTATGAGGCTGAGGAAGAGTGTAAATTGGGTGGTACCCACAGCATAAAGTCATGCCTCATCTTGGTACATGGCTTGAAGTACTATCTTTGGACAGCTGTTGTCTTGACACACAATCTGAAGCAATGTCTTGCAACTCTGGGCTTGAAAATTAGTTAAATTTCATTTTTTTCCTCTAGCCTTGTTCATATTTCTTCTGATTGTTATAGTGTTTCATTCCATTTTTCTTTTGTGTCTATCTGATACAAAGTACTTGATCAGTGATATGGCAAGGTGATTTTTACCTTGTTTGCTGGATATATTTGTATTTCTTTAAATGTTTTTGAATTTTGTTCTGCGATGCAGTTAAATTATTTGGAAATAGTTTGATCCTTTTGAGGATTACTTTTGGCTTTGTTAGGTGGGCCCAGAGCAACATTTGGGGCTAATTTTTCCTTAATGCTGAAGCAGTACTTTCTGGGTACTCTGCTCAATGCCCATGCATTATGATTTTTTTCCACTCAGGCTAGTGGGAACATGATCTACTCCTGGCCCTATGTGAGCTCTGGGCAGTATAATGCCTACTCATTTTCTTGGATAGTTTTCTTACCCACATCACTGGTGAGTACTTAGCTGAAAACTCAAGAGGAACCCCCTGCTGAGCTCTCTCTGTATAGCTGTCTCCTCTCTGGTTCTCTGCCTTCCAAATTCTCTACCTCCTCCTCCCCAAATTCTCAAATTCTCCCCTTAATTCAGGGAGACTGCTGGGTACCCTGAATTTTTGGGTACCCCCTTTTTGGGTACCCCCTTCCTGTGTTGCTTCCTGGAAATGTCCTCCAGTTAGTAAACTGGGCAATCTTAGAACACTTCAGGGCTTACTTTATGTGTTTCCTGTCTGTGAATTGTCTAAAAGTTGTTACAGTTCTATGTATTTCATGTTTATTCAGTTTTTAAGGCACAAGGGTAAATCTGGTTTCTGTTTCCCCATCATAGCAGGAAGCAGAAATCTAATCTTTCTAATATTTTGAATTTATGCATCTTATCATCAGAAATGAAGATTCCCTCATGAGATATGATTTGACTGATTCACATGTTAGATAAACTTAGTGGAAGCAAGACAGGTTGTTTAATTGTTTTATCTTGTTTAGTCAAAAGCAGAGAAATGAAACAACAAAAGAATAAGAGTAGGTAAATTATGCTGAGCATTTACTATATATGAAGCCACACTGCTAGCTCTTAAGTGTCTTTGAGTAGTATGATCAACTTTAAGAGACATAATAAATATGATTGTGATTTGGGTTGAATTAATTAACCTCCAACCTTTAATCAACTTGTACATCTTCTAGGAATATGACTCTAGCCTTTTGATTGGCACCGTATTACATGTTGGCATAACCATATTAGAAGGAATGTTATATATGGTCTACAGTATAACTGGTGTCCCCGAAGAGAGAGGAGGCAATTGTGTCCTGGCTATTCACTTGCCCAGCCCTAGGCCTTCTGGGGATAGAAATGTGGTGTTGGCAACTTCCTGGAACATAGAATGACTTAGGTTTTGATTCAGTTTTGAATTGCCATAGGCTTTGTTGGCCCTAAAGTGGGGCAGCAGGGAAGTTGTGGCAAGAAATCCTTATTGGAGTGATCTTTATTTTGGAAGGGTTTGAGCTCTAGCCCCACTCCCTACTGCATAGGAATTTTTTGCATACAGTGAATGTCTAGCAAAAAGCTACTAAGCCTTTGCTTGAACATCTTTAGCAACAAGAAGCTCACTACTGATGTTTGTTGTCAGTATTAATTCAGCTCTCTGGCCCCTCCTGTATCACATGTGTGAGAGGCTTTCTGTTGACTTTTATGGCAAAGGACAGGTGGTCCTTTGGGCCTCTTCCAAAATGAGGCAGCCTTTGAAACCCTTTTTTGGTAGAGTCAAGATTATTTCCTGCCAAAGAGAAAGCACTATTTTCATTTTACCAACACCTGTTTTTCTTGTCTGTCTTTTTGTAAGCAACTGCTTTACAAAGTAACTAAAAGAGGATCATCTCCAGAACTTATTCTTATTCTGGCCCTGTTGTAGGGAAATTAAGTCACTTCTTTCTGCCTCAGTTTTCTGCATCATTAAAATGAGCATAGTAATATAGCACTTCAAGGGTTGCTCTAAGAATTAGATGAGTCAGTACATGTAAAAAGATGAGTACTGCACAAGCTGCTATAATTGTTACTTTTTCTGCTATCTTTGTTAGAAAATTCACATTGCTGATCCTTACATTTCATTTTGCTTCCATTAGCTTTCTCATATTCTTATTTTCCCATCTGCAGCTTTAGGTATCACTTACCATTATAGCCTACCTGATGGAAGGTCTATTACTGGCTAAGATAAGGCAGTGGCAGCTGGGTGCTCTCCAGCTCTCTCATGCAGTGTCACTCATTGTTGCTTCTGAAAACTGGCCTGTTGGGGTACACCAGGATATGGAGTAAAATGAGAAACACTGAATTACATTCTTTTGGGGGCCATTTTTTGACAGTGAGAAAAATCCATTAAAATAAGTTTTAGGTGTTTTATTTTTCCTCCTGCGTAAGGGAAAGAAAATTTGAGAGAATCTTCAGATGTGATTCTCCTGTTAAGGAAGGGAAAGTGTGGATAAAGTGAAGGATCCTATGGCCAGGATTCTCACCTGGCCCTGGTTGGCTAGCTCACTACACACGTGTGGGCAATATGTTGTTATTGACTCTATATAAAGAGCTCTGCCCAGTGCTCTGGGTGATGTGGTGGCATGGTTGCAAGGCTGCAGAAGAGCAGAGATGAGACTGAAGTGGTGGCAGCGCTGAGGACAGAGACTGAGACCCATTGGCAAGACAGTTGGCGACAGTCGGCAGGATTCACTGTTGACCAAGGAAAAGAAAAGGCTGCCCTCATGGGAGGAGTGTTTCAGCGGGCTGCACCTATGGATGGGGAGACATTCCAGCGTCCCCCAGTGTACATATGGTACTGGGAAGGGGTGGAGGACTGGGCTTCACCCCAAGAGAAAGAAAATTTGTTGCTGACTGAAATGACATCATTACGAAGTGCTGTGGAAATAGTAAAGGATATTGTGGTAGCCCGAGAGGAAGCAGCATGAGAGGGAGCAGTGGCCCGAGAAGGAGTGGCATGAGAAGAAGCAGCACGAGAGTGCAGGTTGCCAGGTGCTGTGGGGCAGGTGAAGGATGTAGTGGAGCCATCAGCCCCAGAAATGGAGGAGCAGAGGTTTGACGAACAGGTGAGTGTGGAGGCCCTGCCAGAGCTGGAGGCATCAGCCCTCCTCAGTTGAAACCCCACCTGGTTTGAAAGCTGGTGGCAAGCCCGAAGGACTCGGCAACCATGGGTTCTTCCAGGAGAGGTGCAGCCCCCTCCTCAGGTCGTGGAGCACTCCCTGCTCTGCTTCTATCCTCAGGCTCAAGTACAGATGGAAATATAGTCTGCTTCTCGAAGGAAGAATTTAAAGGGCCCCGTGAAGGTCACGAGGACCCAGATGTGGGTTGGTTTGAAAAGGCAGGAACAGACAGAAAGAAATTGGATGACCAGAGCAGTGGTTCTGGCCGCTGAGGACGAAGCAGAAGACAGAGATAAAGCAGCAAGATCGGCCTGTGTGTCTGCAAGACTTTCTACTGGAGAGGCTGGAGAAGGGTTGGTACTGTAAGGTCCACCCATGGTTCTTCTACAGTGTTCCAGCTTCCTTGCACAGGGACCATTGTAGAGTATTGAGGGCACATAGATTGAGAGGCAAGAATCCTGGAGGGATGGAGTGTGGATAAAATGAAGGTTCCTGTGGCCAGGATTCTCACCTGGCCCTGGTTGGCTAGCTCACTACACACTTGTGGGCAATACGTTGTTATTGACTCTAAATAAAGAGCTCCACTCCACCCAGGGCTCTGGGCAACATGGTGGCATGGCTGCAAGGCTGCAGGAGAGCAGAGACGAGGCTGGAGTGGTGGCAGCGCTGAGGACAGAGACTGAGATGGCTGCGGGGGCAGAGAGGCCCAGAGCCAGAGACCGGCTTGCTGCCTGCAGACTTGCTCTGAGTGGATGGGATTCTAGGGATTGACCTGCCACCGTGGAATAAAGTTGGGGTCTTGCCAATGGGTTTCAGTCCTGAACAAGTTCACTATGGATTCAATGTGACCAAAAAAATGACAGTAGAATGTTCTTGGGTGAAAGAGTTATATTCAACTTTAGTCCCACAGTGGCAGGTCAATCACTAGAATCCCTTCCACTCAGAGTGAGTCTGCATGCAGCAAACTGGTCTCTGTCTCTGTCCTTGGCACTGCCAACACTCCAGTCTCATCTCTGCTCTCCTGCAGCCTTGTAGCCGTACCACCATGTCTCCCAGAGCACTGGGTGGAGCTCTTTATATAGAGTCAACAACAATGTATTGCCCACAGGTGTGTAGTGAAGTAGCCAACGAGGGCCAGATGAGAATCCTAGCCACAGGAACCTTCACTTTATCCACAGTTGGGTATAACCTTTTCACCCCAAGAATGTTCTACTGTTATTTCTTTGGTCACATTGAGTCCATAGTGAACTTCTCTGGGGCTGAAACCCATTGACAAGACAGAAAGGATTTTTTTTTAATGGAGAGGTAAAATAATGAGTACTAGCTGTGATCTAACTTCAGGAAACTGTATAGCAGAAAAATTTTCATAGATTCTGGCTTCAGGTGACTGAATAAACATATAGTTTGATTTGGCAAGATGCCAAAGGCTTGCTCTTGGGATTAAGAGCAGAAAGCTGAAGGTTTCTAGGATATTTCTGCTTCTGGAAGTAGGAAAGTTTTGTTTACTGGAAACATACTCTCTCTTCAAAATGTTGTGTTACGGGAAATCTCAAACATTCCTGAGTAGAAAGAGTGGTCTCATATCCCCACTTATCAGCTCATAGTCAATGTTAGCTTATCTACATCCCACCTGTTTCCACTCCTGTGGATAAAGTGAAGGTTCCTGTGGCCAGGATTCTCACCTGTCTCTGGTTGGGTAGCTCACTACACATGTGTGGGCAATATGTTGTTATTGATGCTATCTAAAGATCTCCGCTCAGTGCTCTGGGTGACACAGTGCCATGGCTGCAAGGCTGCAAGCCTGAAGGAGAGCAGAGACTGGAGTGGTGGCACTGCCGAGGACAGAGACTCAGCTGTGGGGACAGAGAGGCCCAGAGGCAGAGACCAGCTTGCTGCATGCAGACTCGCTCTGAGTAGATAGCATTCTAGTGATTAACCTGCCACTGTGGGACTAAAGTTAGGTATAAACTCTTTCACCCCAAGAACATTCCACTGCCATTTCTTTGGTCACATTAAATCCATAGTGAACTTGTCTGGGGCTGAAATCCATTGGCAAGACAACTCTCCACTCCTTGATTATTTTAAAGCAAATCTCAGGCCATGTCTTCATCTATAAATGTTTCAGTTTGTGTCTCTAAAGGTAAGGACTGTTTAAAAATATAAGCACATTACCGTTGTTGCATCTAAAACAATTAGTAATTTATCAGTATCATCAAATATCCAGTGTTAAGTGCTTTTTGCAGTTGGTTTAAATCAGTACCCAAACTATGCCAACACTGTTTGGTTAATATGTCTCTTAAATAGGATGACCTTACAATTTATTATCTAAACTAGGAAAATTTTGATAATGAAGGGAGATTCTATTAACAATTACACTGGAACCACAGGCATAAACCTGTATTGTCATGTACAAATTGGGATGTCTGGTCACTCTACTTTTAAGTTTCTTTTAATCTAGGTTTTCCCACCCTCTTTTTTTTCTTCTTTCATTTCATTTGTTGAAGAAACTGTTTGTCCTTGTAGACTTAAACATATTCTGGATTTTGCTGCCTGAATCCCTGAGAGGTTATTTAACATGTTCCTGTTAATTAACCTGCATTTCCTGTAAACCAGGGGCTTGATCTGATTTTGGTTTGATTTGGGGGGCTAAGAATACTTAATAGTACAGTGTACAGCTGTCAGGAGGCAGGCAATGTCAGGTCTCCCCCTTTGTGTCAATATAGGGGCCACTGATAATTATCACCTACATCCATTATTTTATTAGATTGCAAAACAAGGTGATATTCCTAGTCCCTTTCCATTTATTAGCTACAATACTTTACACAAAAGGAATGTCCCCCTCATTATATATTTGTTACCCTGAGGTACAGTTGGGTAACTTTCCTCTTGAGTCACCTCGCCTAGACTCTTTCCTTGGCCTCCAGCCTGACTCCTGACTGTCACCAGTTCCTTGGTCGGTGGTTCACATCTGGCACTATTGCTCTGTAGTGAAGATTATTTGCTCAGAGTAATGTAAAGAAATTTGTGTGTGTGGTGAAGGCTGTTGGGACTTGCCATTTAAGTAGCTGCTAACTGAATGCTCAGTTGAGGAAAACCATGGTTCTTCCTCTTTTGGTTCCCACTAGTCATCGTGGACACCTTGTTATGTAGACTGTTGTTATGTAGGTTCTCTGAGAGGGAAGAACTGATCCAGATAGCAGGAACCCAGTAGCCAAAGCAACTTCCAAGATAAATGTTATTTGTTAAGCTCCTTTAGGAAGGCCTCATGCAGCAGCTTGTCTTTCATGCCTCTGGATGCTACAGGGTGGGGGCTCAGGGCTGATCCTGACTGCTTCAGGGCCAAGGTCAGTCCCTTCCCTGGTCTTGGTAGAGAGAATAGGTTTAGGGCTGCTGAGGAGCTAGCACACTAGAGGAAGAGCCAGAGATACAATTTTCAATGATAGAGTTATCTAGCATAGAAGAGTTAATTTTCATGGTGTATCTTCAGGATAATTCCTCAAATTGGAGATACTGAGTCAAAGAATAATGCATATATAGTTTTATCAGATATTGTCCTGTTTCCTTTCATAGTGGTTATATCATTTTATATTTCCACCAGTGGTATGAGACAATGTGCAGGAGTCCCCTCTTATTCTTAGGGGACATGTTCCATGCTTGAAACATCAAAAAGTACCGAACCATACACACACACACACACACACACACACACACACACACACATGCTGTTTTTTCCTATAGATATATACCTTTTCATATAAATTATTCACAGTAAGAGATTAACAACAATAATAAAATAGAACAATTATAACAATATATTGTAAAAAAATTTTATGTGAAAATGGTCTCTCTCAAAATATCTTATTTACTATACTCAACCCTTTTTCTTGTGATGATGTGAGATGATAAAATGCCTATGTGATGAGATGAAATGGGGTGAATCAGGTATTGTGATGTAGCATTAGGCTATTATTAAGCTTCTGATGATCAGAAGGAGGGTCATCTGCTTCAGGACTATGGTTAACCACAGGGAGGCAAGGAGAGTGAAACCATGGATAAAAAGAGACTACTGTATTTGCTCACAGCCCTGCCCACAGATTGTATTACCAAGCTTTCGAATTTTTGCCAATCTGATGGGTGAGAAATGGTATCTCAGAGTAGCTAACCAATAAGTCAAACTAAAATACTCCTTAAGGATGAAAAATTTATTTCCCAACTTTACATGGAGACAGTTAGTTTTCCTGTCCTAGGAAACTGAGATGGTTTCATCCATTATTTTATTCAACTGTATATTGGGCTATCTGAGTGGGACAATAGACCCAAACTGACAGTAGGAAATTCTGAGCATATGGTGGAGAGAGAATGCTTGTTACTCAGCTTTAAGCCTTATTCACCTCTATTTCAGCTATTCCCAGAACTTTTTAGGTGGTTGCCCTGGACTTTAGTGGAAATATTTTTTTTTAATATTTCAAAATTTCAAGAATAGTTCAAAGAGCACCTACCAATCCCTAACCAGTGGTCAGCAAACTAGAGTCCACAGGCCAAAGGCAATCTGCAGCTTGTGTTTAAACAGTCCACAAGCTTAAAATGGATTTCACATTTTTAAGAGATGTTTAAAAAACAAACAAGGATTATGTGACAGAGATCACATATGGCCCACAAAGCCTAAAATATTTATTATCTGGCCCTTTGCAGAAAGACTTTGCCAACCTCTGCCGTAACCCATTTTTTTATTGAGGTATCATTGCTATACACTCTTATGAAGATATACACATTGAAAAACAATGTGGTTACTATATTCACCCATATTATAGAGTACCCCCTCATACCCCATTGCAGTGACTGTCCATCAGTGTAATAAGATGCAACAGAATCACTACTTGTCTTCTCTGTACTACACTGTCTTCCCCATGGTCCCCACCACACCATGTGTACTAATCATAATACCCCTCAATCCCTTCTCCCTCCCTCTCCACCCACCCTTCTCCACCACACCTCCCCTTTGGTAACCACTAGTCCCTTGGAGTTTGTGAGTCTGCTGCTGTTTTGTTTCTTCAGTTTTGCTTCATTGTTATGCTCCACTAATGAGGGAAATCATTTGCTATTTGTCTTTCTCTGCGTGACTTATTTCACTGAGCATAATACCCACTAGCTCCATCCATGTTGCTGCAAATTGTAGGATTTGTTTCTTTCTTATGGCTGAATAGTACTCCATTGTGTATATGTACCACCTCTTCTTTATCCATTCATCTACTGATGGACACTTAGGTTGCTTCCATATCTTCCATATTGTAAATAGTGCTGCAGTAAACATAGGGGTGCATATGTCTTTTTGAATCTGAGAATTTGTTTTCTTTGGGTACATTCCTAGGAGTGGAATTCCTGGGTCAAATGGTATTTCTATTTTTAGTATTCTTTAATATAATTTATTTTGGTATCATTAATCTACAATTACATGTGTAATATTATGGTTATTAAACTACCCCTTCATCAGGTCCCTCCCCACCAACCCCATTACAGTCACTGTCTATCAGCATAGTGAGATGCTATAGAATCACTACTTGTCTTCTCTGAGTTGTACAGCCCTCCCCATGACCCCCAACATTACGTGTGCTAATCTTAATGCCCCCTTTTCCCTCCTATCCCTCCCTTCCCACCCATCTTCCCCAGTCCCTTTCCCTTTGGTAACTATTAGTCTGTTCTTGGGGTCTGTGAGTCTGCTGCTGTTTTGTTCCCTGTTTTTCTTTGTTCTTATACTCCACATATGAGTGAAATCATTTGATACTTGACTTTTTCGGCTTGGCTTATTTCACTGAGCATAATACCCACTAGCTCCATCCATGTTGTTGCAAATGGTAGGATTTGTTTTCTTCTTATGGCTGAATAATACTCAATTGTGTATATGTACCACATCTTCTTTATCCATTCATCTACTGATGGACACTTAGGTTGCTTCCATTTCTTGGCTATTGTAAATAGTGCTGCAATAAACATAGGGGTGCATCTGTCTTTTTCAAATTGGGCTGCTGCATTCTTAGGGTAAATTCCTAAGACTGGAATTCCTGGGTCAAATGCTATTTCTATTTTGAGTTTTTTGAGGAACCTCCATACTGTTTTCCACAATGGTTGAACTAATTTGCAGTCCCACCAGCAGTGTGGGAGGATTCCCTTTTCTCCACATCCTCGCCAACATTTGTTGTTGTTTGTGTTTTGTATGTTGGCCATCCTCACTGGTGTGAGGTGATATCTCATTGTGGTTTTAATCTGCATTTCTCTGATGATTAGCGATGTGGAGCATCTTTTCATGTGCCTGTTGGCCATCTGAATTTCTTCTTTAGAGAAGTGTCTATTCATGTCCTCTGCCCATTTCTTAATTGGATTATTTGCTTTTTGTTTGTTAAGGTGCGTGAGTTCTTTATATATTTTGGATGTCAACCCCTTATCTGATACGTCATTTATGAATATATTCTCCCATACTGTAGGATGTCTTTTTGTTCTACTGATGGTGTCCTTTGCTGTACAGAAGCTTTTCAGCCTGATATAGTCCCACTTGTTCATTTTTGCTTTTGTTTCCCTTGCCCGGGGAGATATGTTCATGAA
Organism: Smutsia gigantea; assembly: GCA_032199065.1. NCBI lineage: Eukaryota > Metazoa > Chordata > Mammalia > Pholidota > Manidae > Smutsia > Smutsia gigantea. Next base: position 246,287 of record JAVSCE010002530.1, on the reverse strand, counting down.
GAAATCACTCATGTTTATATCCAAGAGATTTTTGCCTATGTTTTTTTCTAAGAGTTTTATGGTTTCATGACTTACATTCAGATCTTTGATCCACCTTGAGTTTACCTTTGTGTATGGGGCTAGACAGTAGTCCAGTTTTATTCTCTTACATGTAGCTGTCCAGTTTTTCCAACACCAGCTGCTGAAGAGGCTGTCATCTCCCCATTGTATATCCAAGGCTCCTTTATCAAATATTAATTGACTGTATATGTTTGGGTTAATGTTTGGATTTTCTATTCTGTTCCACTGGTCTGTGGGTCTGTTTTTGTGCCAATGCCAAATTGTCTTGATTACTGTGGCTTTGTAGTAGAGCTTGAAGTCAGGGAGCATAATTCCCCCTGTTTTATTCCTCCTTCTCAGGATTGCTTTGGCTATTCGGGGTCTTTTGTGGTTCCATATGAATTTTAGAATTATTTGTTCCTGTTCATTGAAGAAACCTGTTGGTAGTTTGATAGGGATTGCATTGAATCTGTAGATTGCTGTAGGTACTATAGCTATTTTGACAATATTTATTCTTCCTAGCCAAGAGCATGGGATGCATTTCCATTTGTTAGTGTCCTCTTTAATTTCTCTTAGGAGTGTCTTGTAGTTTTCAGAGTACAGGTCTTTCACTTCCTTCGTTAGGTTTATTCCTAGGTATTTTATTCTTTTTGATGCAATTGTGAATGGAATTGTTTTTCTGATTTCTCTTTCTGTTAGTTCATCATTAGTGTATAGGAAAGCAACAGATTTCTGTGTGTTAATTTTGTATCCTGCAACTTTGCTGAATTCAGATATTAGTTCCAGTAGTTTTGGAATGGAATCTTTAGGGTTTTTTATGTACAGTATCATGTCATCTGCAAATAGTGACAATTTGACTTCTTCTTTACCAATCTGGATGCCTTGTATGTCTTTGTTTTGTCTGATTGCCATGGCTAGGACCTCCAGTACTATGTTGAATAACAGTGGAGAGAGTGGGCATCCCTGTCTTGTTCCCGATCTTAGATGAAAGGCTTTCAGCTTCTCGCCGTTAAGTATGATATTAGCTGTGGTTTTGTTATATATGGCCTTTATGATGTTGAGGCACTTGCCATCTATACCCATTCTGTTGAGAGTTTTAATCAGGAATGGAAGCTGAATTTTGTCAAATGCTTTCTCAGCATCTATGGAGATGATCATGTGGTTTTTGTTCTTCTTTTTGTTGATGTGGTGGATGATGTTGATGGATTTTCGAGTGTTGTACCATCCTTGCATCCCTGGGATGAGTCCCACTTGATCATGGTGTATGATCCTCTTGATGTATTTTTGAATTCGGTTTGCTAATGTTTTGTTGAGTATTTTTGCATCTACATTCATCAGGGATATTGGTCTGTAATTTTCTTTTTTGGTGAGGTCTTTGCCCGATTTTGGTATTAGAGTGATGCTGGCTTCATAGAATGAGTTTGGAAGTATTCCCTCCTCTTCTATTTTTTGGAAAACTTTAAGAAGAATGGGTGTTATTTCTTCTCTATATGTCTGGTAGAATTCAGAGCTGAATCCTTCTGGTCCAGGGGTTTGGTTCTTGGCTAGTTTTTTGATTACCAATTCAGTTTCGTTGCTGGTGATTGGTCTGTTTAGTTTTTCTGTATCTTGCTTGGTCAGTCTTGGAAGGTTGTATTTTTCTAAGAAGTTTTCCATTTCTTCTATGTTTTCCAGCTTGTTATCATATAGATTCTCATAATATTCTCTTATAATTCTTTGTATTTCTGTGGGGTCCGTCATGATTTTTCCTTTCTCATTTCTGATTCTGTTTATGTGTGTAGATTCTCTTTTTCTCTTAATGAGTCTGGGTAGGGGTTTATCTATTTTGTTTATTTTTTCAAAGAACCAGCTCTTGGTTTCATTGATTTTTTCTATTGTTTTATTCTTCTCAATTTTATTTATTTCTTCTCTGATCTTTATTATGTCCCTCCTTCTGGTGACTTTGGGCTTCATTTGTTCTCCTTTTTCCAATTTCAGTAATTGTGTCTTTAGACTATTCATTTGGGAATGTTCTTCCTTCTTTAAATAGGCCTGTATTGCAGTATACTTTCCTCTTAGAACTTCCTTTGCTGCGTCCCACAGAAGTTGTGGCTTTGTGTTGTTGTCATTAGTCTCCATATAGACTTTGATTTCTGTTTTGATTTGGTTGTTAACCCATTGATTAATTAGGAGAGTGTTGTTAAGTCTCCATGTATTTGTGAGCCTTTTTGATTTCTTTCCAAAATTTATTTCTAGTTTTATACCTTTGTGATCTTAGAATTTGGTTGGTAGGATTTCAGTATTTTTGACTTTACTGAGGTTCTTTTTGTGGCCTAGTATGTGGTGTATTCTGGAAAATGTTCCATGTGCACTTGAGAAGAATGTGTATCCTGTTGCTTTTGGGTGTAGAGTTCTGTAGATGTTTGTTAGGTCCATCCGTTCTAGTGTGTTGTTCAGTGCCTCTGTGTCTTTACTTATTTTCTGTCTTGTTGATCTGTCCTCTGGAGTGAGTGGTGTGTTGAAGTCTCCTAAGATGAATGCATTGCTGTCTATTTCCTCCTTTAATTCTGTTAGTATTTGTCTCACATATGCTGGCGCTCCTGGGTTAGGTGTATATATATTTATAATGGTTATAGCTTCTTGTTGGACTGACCCCTTTATCATTATGTAATGTCCTTCTTTATCTTTTGCTACTTTCTTCGTTTTGAAGTCTATTTTGTCTGATACAAGTACTGCCACACCTGCTTTTTTCTCTTTGTTGTTTGCATGAAATATCTTTTTCCATCCCTTCACTTTTAGTCTGTGTATATCTTTGAGTTTGAGGTGAGTCTCTTGTAAGCAGCATATAGATGGGTCTTGTTTTTTATCTATTCAGTGACTCTATGTCTTGATTGGTGCATTCAGTCCATTTACATTTAGGGTGATTATTGATAGATATGTAGTTACTGCCATTGCTGACTTTAGATTCGTGGTTTCCAAAGGTTCAAGGGTTGCTTCTTTACTATCTAACAATCTAACTTAACTTTCTTGTTAAGTTATTGTAAACACTGTCTGATGTTTCTTTATTTCTCTCCCTTCTTATTCTTCCTCCTCCATTCTTTATATACTAGGCGTTTTATTCTTTGCCTTTAGTTAGTATTTGGATGGTCTGCTTTTTTTGCTATGATTTTATTTTCTCTGGTGACATCTTTTTAGCCTTAGGGTGCTTCCCTCTAGAGCAGTCCGTTTAAGATATCCTGTAGTGGTAGTTTATGAGAGGCAAACTCTCAACTTTCCTTTGTCTGGAAATTGTTTAATCCCTCCGTCATATTTAAATGATAATCATGCTGGATACAATGTTCTTGGTTCGAGGCCCTTCTGTTTCATTACATTAAATATATCATGCCATTCTCTTCTGGCCTGTAAGGTTTCTGTTGAGAAGTCTGATGATAGTCTGATGGGTTTTCCTTTGTAGGTGATCTTTTTTCTCTCTCTAGCTGCCTTTAATACTCTGTGTTTATCTTTAATCTTTGCCATTTTAATTATTATGTGTCTTGGTGTTGTCTTCCTTGGGTCCCTTGTGTTGGGAAATCTGTGGGCTTCCGTGGATTGCGAGACTATTTCCTTCCCCAGCATGGAGAAGTTTTCAGCAATTATATCTTCAAAGACACTTTCTATCCCTTTTTTCTCTCTCTTCTTCTTCTGGTACTCCTATAATGCGAATATGTTTCCCATTGGATTGGTCACACAGTTCTCTTAATATTCTTTCATTCCTAGAAATCCTTTTTGTCTCTGTGCCTCAGCTTCTCTGTATTTCTGTTCTCTGATTTCTATTCCATTAACAGTCTCTTGCATCTCATCCAGTCTGCTGTTAAGCCCGTCGATCGCTTGTCTGATTTCTGCATTGTCTTTCCTCACTTCCCTCACTTCCTCCCTCAGCTCTTGCACATTTCTCTGTAGATCCATCTGCATGGTTATGATTTTTATTCTGAATTCTTTTTCAGGAAGACTGTGAATTTCCATCCCTTCAGGCTCCCTCTCTGGGTTTGTCTGGTTGATTTTAGTCTGGACCATATTCCTCTGTCTTTTCATGGCTATAGAATTGGTCAGTGGTAGTTGCTACATATGTCAGCTGGGCTCTTTAGGACTACCTTTTGGGGTGCTGAGTCCTCTCGGGTGTAGCTGCACGCTGTGCGCTTTCCTGTGTATTCTGGTCTCTCTTAGGAATAGTTGTATTTGCTGTATTTTCGTGGATAAATACAGTGTTGTGAGGAGATTTCTGCCACCCTGCTCATGCTGCCATCTTCCCGGAAGTTAATCCAGGCCTTTTAGGGTGGCCCAAACACATAAATCTGCTAAACTCAAGGAGTGTCCAACTAAGTATGTTCTCAGAGACAGATAATGATTGAGCTCATTGATTACAGAAGTAAACAAATTAGATGAAGATGATTTTGTAGCACTAAACTACAACCAGTGATCAATCTCAGTATGTTCTATCAGGTTGGAGCCATAGAGACCAGCTGTAGTTGCAACTCGAGCCAAGTAGCGAAGTATGGAATTTATGTCTGTGAATACCACATTCTCAGACACACAAAAAATATTCTCTTTCCCTTCTTCAAGGGAAATTGTGACAATGCCTTTCACGTGTTCTACTGTGAGCAAAGCTCCTGCGCTCAACGCCGCCCTGAGGCTGGAAAGCAGGGGCTGCTGGCCTCACAGGGAAATCCCCTATTTTTAGTTTTTTGAGGAATGTCCATTTTGCTTTCTATAATGGTTGAACTAGCTTACATTTCCACCAGCAGTGTAGGAGGGTTCTGCTTTGTCTGCATCCTCACCAGCATTTGTTTTTCTTAGTCTTTTTGATATTGGCCACCCTAACTGATGTGAGGTGATATCTCATTGTGGTTTTAATTTGCATTTCCCTGATAATTTAGTGATGTGGAGCATCTTTTCATGTGCCTGTTGGTCATCTGAATTTCTTCTTTGGAGGATTGTCTTTTCATATTCTCTGCCCATTTTTTAATCAGGGAATTTGGTTTTTGGGTGTTCTTCCCTAACCCATTTGAGAATCATTTCCTGACCATATCACATCAACCCAGAATATTTTAGTGTATATTTCCTACTGAGGCATTTTCATAACTTGATATAGCCATTAAGAAATTAGCATGGCGAATACCACCATCTAATCCATAAACTTAATTCCTGTTTACCAAATGTCTTAGTAATGTGTTTTATACAAAAGGATTCAATACAGGATCATGTGTTACAATTTTATTATTTCTTTTTGTCTCCTTCAATTTGGAACAGTTCTTTAGTCTTCTCTCAACTTTTATGACTTTGATACTTTTAAAAATTACCAGCCAGTTAATTGATAGATTTGGGTTTTTCTGATATTTCCTCAGGATTATACTCAGGTTATGCATTGTTAGGGAGGAAACTTTTTCTCTTCCCTCTTAATTTAGTGCTGGGTGGGTGGGGGTCTATGAATTAAACTAACAAAGACATATTAACAGAGAATGCATATAATTTTTATTAATATTTTAATGCATGGGAGGTCACAGGAAAAAAATGAAACTCAGTAAGTGACTAGACTCAGAAGCTTATATACCCTCTTAAAAAAGGACAGAGGTTTTTGGATTCAAAGGACTGTAAATTGTGGGAAGAACCTATATGGGGAACTAATGGGAGATAAGGTCTGTTTTAGTAAGGCCTGTTTATGCAAACATATTGTAACTGTTCTCTCCCTGATAGAAAAGGGACACTTCCTCAAAAGGAAATTTGCCTGGTTTTAGATAGATAAGGAGAATGCAGAGAGCTCTTCCTGCATCTTGATTCTCAGTTGCCTTCATCTTAAAATAATCCTTTTGCCAAAGTAGTGTATTTTGGTTTGCTTATTCTGATCCTCTTTAGCACCTTTGGCAGGACTATTACTATTCCTGAAAAAGGATGGTGTGCTCTTCTCATTGCATCCTATCAGGTGATACAGGCTTTCATTTTGTCCTGTTACTGTGTGGTCATCTTTGAGGTGTGTCTGCTAGGTCTTTAAAGTTTACTCTTTTTCCCTTTGTAATTAATAAGTATTTTTAGGGAAGGTTCTTAAAATTATGCAGTTACCCCATTTCTTATCAAATTTTAACTGACTGTTTTTAACACTCATTGATGTTTCTTGGCTGAATTATTATACTCTGCTGTGCCAAATGGTATTTTTCTAATTCCATCATTCTTTCTACACTCATCAGTTAGCATTGTACTATAAGGAAAAGCTTTCTCCTTTCCTAGTTCATTTTTTCATTTATTATATCAGCTTGAATTCAATGGGCTCTTATTTTATTTGGTGGGTTGTAATCTATTAATATCACTTTATATTTTGATGCTTAAACTGTACCATATTAGTCAAAGGGAGTCTCTTCATGCTGGCCTCTTCATCTTTTTTATTTGTCTCCATCATTCTTTGAGAACTTCCTAATTTTCTCGCTTGATAATAAATTCCTAGCTGGCTTATTTTGTACCCTCAGATTAGACATTTCTCCAAGGAACATGGTTCCTCATAGTGGAGAATGCTATTTAAAAGCCACGATATGCAGTACACTCATAAACATTTGCATTACTAATTTTTTTTCTGGATATGTCTCCCCAGGCAAGGGGAACAAAAGCAGAAATATACAAGCAGGATTGTGTCAAATTTAGAAAAGCTTCTGAGCAGCAAAGGAAACCGTCAACAAAATGAAAAGGCAGCCTACTAAATGAGAAAATATATTTTAAAATGATTTATCTGACAAGAGGCTAACACCCAAAATACATAAAGAACTCATACAACTCAATGTCAAAAAGCCAAATAATTCTACTAAAAAATGGGCAGAGGACAGAATAGACTTTTTTTTGAAGAAGACATACAGATGGCAAACAGACACATGGAAAGATCCTCAACATCACTAATCATCAGGGAAATGCAAATCAAAACCACAATGAGATATCATGGCACACCAGTCAGAATGATTAATACCAGCAAGACAAGGAATAACAAGTGTTGGTGAAGATGTAGAGAAAACAGAATCCTCATACACTGCAGGTGAGAATGTAAATTGGTGCAGCCACCATGGAAAGCAGTCTGGAGGGTTCTCAAAAAATAGAAATAGAAATAACATATGATTCATAATTCCACTTCTGAGAATTTACCCAAGAAAACAAAATCACTAAGCCACAAAGATAAATACACTCCTCTGTTTATTGAATCATTATTTACAATTGCCAAAATATGGAAGCAACTTAATTGTACATCAGTAGATGGGTGGATTAAGATGTGGCACATATATACATGGAATATTACTCAGCCATAAAACTAATGATGAAATCTTATTATTTCTGATAATGTAGGTGGACCTAGAGGGTATTATGCTATGTGAATTAAGTTAGAGAAAGACAAGTACCATATGATTTCACTTCTATATGGAACCTAAAAAAACAAAACAAACAAACGAAACAGAACTAGATCATAGACAAAGAGAGCAGACTGGTGGCTGCCACAGGAAGGGCAGTGTGGGGGGTAGGTGAAATAGGTGAAGGGGAAAAATTGGTTAGAATTTTTGCTATCTTTATCTCGGTGGTGGTTACATGAGAGTATATATGTGTCAGAATTCATCAAGCTGTATGCTATTTGTGCATTTTACTTTGTGTACCTCAATAAAAAAATAAATAAAAACCAAGGTATGGATGGTAAATGTGGTTGCTAATATTTGGGTTCACTGTTCTTAGGGAGTGATACATGTAACTAGCAGTGTATCTTTTTTTTATTTTTTGATCTCTATATATTGAAAACTATAAGCTCATACTGATACCTCTAATTCCAGTTCATTCTAATTTTTTCCATTTTCCTGTTTTTAACCTTTTTCTTTGATAGTGAGAAACCTGATTCCCATTATCCTTGATATATTCACTTATATGGTCATTTCTTCCTGTAGTAACCAAATCTCCCTTTGCAATTACTGATATCCTGTATATATGCCCTCTTCACCTTGCTGGGTCTCCAGCATACCTTGCCAAACTGATACCAGTACTCTTTGAAAGCAAACAACCTCCTTACCTCCCATCAGTCTCTGACATCTCATGCCAGGTGCCTTCTCCCAAACCCCATCCATTCGGCAATCATCTAATGGCTTCTAGACTGAACTAATCAGAAAGGACAGGGAGGAGGGAAGATTCTTAAGTTAACTAAGTCTATCAGATGCAGCTTCAGGTGCCTTCATAATTTTTTTAAAATTTGAGGTATAATTTACATATTATAAAATCCTTGTTATCCAGTCGTTTTTACTAAATTTATAAATTTGTGCAACCATCACCATAATCTAAATTTAGAATTATTCCACAACCTGAAAAAGTTTCTTTGTGCCTGTTTGCAGTTAGTTAACCCTACTCTTTCTCCCATCCTTAGGCAACCACTGATCTGATTTTAGCTGTATAAGTTTACCATTTCTCAACATTTCATATAAATTGACTCATACATCTTTGTAATTTTTTGTTTCTGGCTTCTTTTCATTAAAATAATGTTTTTGAGGTTTTATCATATTGTAGCACGTATCAGTCATTCTTTTTTATTGCTGAATGATGTTCCTTTTTATGTATAGACCACATTTTGTTAGTCCATTCACCAGCTGATGTATAATTGGATTGTTTCCAGTTTGGGACTGTTATGAATAAATGTTGCTATGAAGATTTGCATGCATGTCATTGTATGGACATATGTTTCATTTCTCTAGGGTAGAGGTCTAGGAATGAAATTGTGTTGTATGTTAAGTTTATGCTTAACTTTAAAAACCTCCAAGCTGTTTTGTGCAGTGACTGTATCATTTTGTATTTCCACCAGCAATATTTGAGGGATCATTTTTCTACATCCTCACCAACACTAGATATTCTATGGAAATGATTATAGCCATCCTACTAGTATGTAATGGTAGCTCATTTTGGTTTTAATTTGCATTTCCCTAATAACCAATGATCTGAGCCTCTTACCGTGTTATTATCAGCCATTGTGTATCGTTTTTGTGGACTGTTTATTCAAATATTTTGTGCATTAAAACAATTCATTTGTCTTCTTGTCTTCATACTGAATTTTGAGTTCTTAATGTATTTTAGATATGTCTTTTATCAGATCAAAGATTTACAAATATTTTCTCCTTGTCTATGCTTTGTGTTTCCATTTTCTTCAATGGAGTCTTTGAAGTACAGAAGTTTTAATTTTTTTCTTTTTTTGGATCATGCTTTTGGTATTATATCTAAGAACTATTTGCCTAACCCAAGATTATAAAGATTTTCTTCTCAGTTTTCTTCTAGAAGTTTTATGCTTTTTGCTCTTCATTTAGGTGTATGATCCATCTGAGTAAATTTTTGTGTATGGTATGAGGTAAAGGTCAAATGCTGTTTATATTTTTTTCTTTTTTAATGTGACTGTCCTTTTTTTTAATTATTAAGGTATCATTGATACACACTCTTACAAAGGTTTCCCATGAAAAACATTGTGGTTACTACATTCACCCATATTATAAAGTCCCCCCCCATACACCATTGAAGTCACTGTCCATCAGTGTAGTAAGATGCCACAGAGTTACTACTTGTCTTCTCTATGCTACACTTTCTTCCCCGTGACCCCACACACACCATGTGTACTAATCATAATACCCCTCAATCCCCTTCTCCCTCCCTCCCCACCCACCCTCCCTCACTCCTTCCCTTTGATAAATGCTGTGACTGTCCATTTTTCCAACTCTTTCTTAGCAAGGCTAGCCTTTCACTGTTGTGTTGGCGAAATCAGTTCAAATCAGTTGACCATAAGTGTGTGTTAATGGTAAGTGTGTGTTAATGGTTTACTTTCATACTCTCATTTCTATTCTGTTATATATGTCTGTCCTTGTGCTAATTCCATGCTGTTTTGAATCATGTGGCTTTTTACTAAGTTTTGAAATCAAGTAGTTTTCAGATTCCTTCAACTTTTTTTCCCCCCAAAATTATTTTGTCTGTTTTGGTTACTTTGAGTTTCCATATAAATTTGAGGAATAGCTTGTCAATGTCTACAAAAGAGCCTCCTGGAACTTTGACAAGGACTGTTTGAATTTATAGATCATTTTAGGGGAGACTTGTCACCTGGACAATATTGAGTTTTCCAGTCCATGAACATAGAATGTCTCAATTTATTTAAGTCCTTAATTTCCTTTTAGCAGTATTTTTAGTTTTCAGTATATAAGTTTTACGCTTCTTAAATTTATTTCCAAGTGTTTTATTTGTTTTAATACTATTGAGAGTGGAATTGTCTTCTTAATTTCATTTTCTGATTGTTGTTAGTATATAGAAGTACAATTGGTTTTTAAATATTCATGTAACCTAAGATCTTGCCAAACTTGTTTACTAGTTTTAGTAGGGTTTCTTTTTAATTCCTTGGGAATTTCCACAAACAGGATCATTTTATCTGTCCGTAATAACAGTTTTACTTCTTCCTTTCCAATGCAGATGCTTTTATTTGTGTTTTTTCCTTATTACACTGACAAGAACCTCCAGTACAATGTTGAATAGAAGTGGCAAAAACAGACATGCTTGCCTTGTTCCTTCTGTTAGGGAAGAAAGCATTCAACCTTTCACCATTAAATATTTGTTAGTTGTAGGGTTTTCATAGATGCCCTTTACCAGGTTGAGGATATTCCCTTAACTATTCCTAGTTTATTGAGAATTTTTATTATGAATGTGTGTTGGACCTTTATTAAATATGTTTTCAGTATGCATGGAGATGATCCTGTAGTTTTTGTCCTTTATTAATATGGTATAATAATTGATTTTAAACCGAGTTTTCATGAGATAGATCCTATAGTGTATAATCCTTTTGCTTTTTCCCTTTCCTTCTATTTTTATTTTTTAATATTTTTGTATTTTTAAATTATTTTTAATTGTAGTTAAATGTACAGAACATAAACTTTGCCACTTTAACTGTTTTTAAGTGTACACTTTTGTGGCATTAAGTATATTCACATTATCGCAGACCCATTGCCTCTGTCCATTTCCAGAATATTTTCATCTTCCCAAACTGAAACTCTGTACCCATTAAACACTAACTCCCCATTCCTTTCTTTCTAGCCTCTGGCAACTACCATTCTAGTTTCTTTCTTTATGAATTTGACTACTTTAGGTACCTCATATAAATGGAGTCATAAAAGATTTGTTCTTTTGTGACTGACTTACTTCACTTAGTGTAATGATTTCAGGGTTCATCCATGTTATAGCATGTATCACAATTTCCTTCCTTTTTTAGGCTGAATAATATTCCATCGTATGTATATAACACATTTTGTTTACCCATTGATGTGTTGATGGAACTTGGGTGGCTTCTCCCTTTTGACTGTTGTGAATAATGCTGCTGTGAACATGCATGTACAGTTATCTGTGAGTACCTGCTTTTAGTTCTTTTGTGGAAATGCTAGATCATACAATAATTTTCTGAGGAACCACCATACTGTTTTCCCCAGTGGCTGTAGTACCAATGCATAGTTTCCAGTGCACCATAGTATATTCCCACCAGCAATGCTTAATAAGGGTTCCAATTTCTTCACATCCTAGCCAGCAATTGCTATTTTTGTTCTTATTATTGTTAGTGGTAGCCATCCTAACAAGTGTAAAGTGGTCTCTTGTAGTTTTTACTTTCATTTCCCTAATGATTAGTGATGAGAAACAGCTTTTCATGTGCTTGTTGGCCATTCATATATCTTTGGAGAAATGTCTATTCAAATCGTTTGCTCATTTTAAAATCTGGTGTTCTTTGTTGTTTTTGAGCTATAGGGGTTCTTTATATATTCTGGATATTAATTTGTTACAGTATCTTTGTGTAGATTTTGTGCTGATTCATTTTGGATTGCTAATTCTTTTTGAAAGAGGTGTGTTCTTCCTAATCTAAGTGCTTGCAAGAAGTTCATGTAGAAGACCAGGACAGTGGACTAGACTGTTAGGAAGTATCTGTGGTTCGTGAGGAAGCTCATTATATTGCAGTATTTTCTTATTAGCTGTAAGTCTGACATCTGACCCCTGTACTGTGGTCCCAGATAGGGTCCAGGAAATAAGCTTATGTAGCCATTCCATTCATTCACACAGTCTGTGTATCTTTGAGTAGTTTCCTTAGTACTGTATTTTCACTAAATCTCTTTTTGATTATATTAAGGCTAGAGTTTGCCTAATTGAGTTTCAGTATCTATGATTATTTACTTATTTATTTATTTTCTATTGATGTATAGTTGATATACAATATTATTATTATACTTGAAATACATAATTATATTGGTTTCAAGTATACAACATAGTGTTTTAACAGTTATATACATTATTAAAGCTTCACCCCAACTAATGTAGTTACTGTCAACAAAGAAAGATGTTACAGAACTATTGACTATATTCTCTATGCTGTACTTTCATCCCTGTGACTAATTTATTATGGTTGAGATTCTGTGCCTCTTTAACCCCTTTACGTATTCTACCCCCAACCCCAACCTCTCCCCCATGGTAACCACCAGTCACTTCTCAGTGTCTGTGAGTCTGCTGTTGTTTTGTTCATTTTGTTTTGTTTTGTTCTTAGATTCCATATATAAGTAAATTATATGGTATTTGTCTTTCTCTGCCTGACTTATTTCACTTAGTGTAATACCCTCTAGATCCATCCATGTTGTCACAAGTGGCAGAGTTTCTTCCTCTTTCATGGCCAAATAATATTCTATTGTATATAGGTACCACCTCTTCTTTATCCATTGATCTATTGATAGATACGTTGGTTGCTTCCATATCTTGGCTGTTGTAAATGCAGCAATAAACATAGCAGTGCATATATCTTTTTGAATCAGAGATTTTGTTTTCTATGGGTAAATTCCTAGAAGTGAAGTTACTGGATTATATGGTATTTCTATTTTTAGTTTTTTGAGAACTTCCATATTGCTTTCCATAGTTTACAATTTTTAAATTGAGGTATAATTAACACATTATATTAGTTTTAGGTGCACAATGAAATGATTTGATATTTTTATATATTGTAAAATGATCACCACAGTAAGTCCAGTTAATGTCTGTCACCATACATAGTTAGAAATACTTTTTTCTTGTGATGAGAGCTTTAAAGATCCACTCTCCCAGCTGCTTTCAAGTATGCAATACAGTATTAACTGTAGTCATCATGCTATACATTAAGTTCCCATGGCTTATTAATTTTATAACTGGAAATTTGTACCTTTTGACCCCCAACCCCCATTTTGCCCATCCCCTACTCCCTGCAGGAGTCAACTACAGTATGTTCTCTATGTCCACGAGCTTCGTGTTTTGGTTTGTTTTCAATCCACATACAAGTGAAATCATATGGTATTTTTGTTTTACTATCTGATTTGTTTCACTTAGCATACTACCCTCAAGTTCTATTCATGTTGCTGCAAGTGGCAAGATTTCGTTCTTTTTATGGCTAAAATAATATTCTGTTGTCTATATATACTGTTTTCTTTATCCATTTGTCTATTCAATAGCTGTAATTTTAACAACCAAACTAAGCTATTTTTCCATATCCAACTATTTTTGTTTCAATACTGTCAGTTTTGCTTCATTTTTATTTTTATTTTTTAAATGTTATTCATTTACATTTCTGATAATCTAAGATGTTCTATATTCACAAGTCTTTTCAGATTTCTATTTATTAAATTTAAACTCAAGGAAATTCATCTTTCCATTATTGGTTTTATTGGCTGACTTTCTTAGCATTAGATTTCTTCAGATGTTTTGGTTACTGTTGGGAATGGTAACTTATTTTCTATATAGTTATAGCTAACATATGCAAGTATTGGCACTTTTATGTCTTTCCATCCTATCCTGTTATGTTTTTTTCAACTTTCACTGGCCAGAGCTTCTAGAATTAGGTTCAGGGGTAGCAGTGAGAACCAGAACCCTTGTTTTTTTCTTGACCTTAAAAGGAATATATCTAAGTTTCTTCCAAGATTCTTCCTTAAGTATAATTTTTCCTTTAAATTTTGAGTAATGATCCTTTTCAAAATTAAGAAAATTTCTTCTGTTTTCTGTTTTGTTGGGGGTTTTTCTGTTTCTGTATATCCTGTTAAACTTTGTCAAATACCTTCTCTCTTCTTTCTCTCCCAGATGTTGATACATTTCAGTTGTACAATATGAAAATAACACATTTGCTACATCACTATCACTCTCATCAGAAAAGTCTAAATACTGGGAAACTGTCTAAATTATGATACAAGTTTTTCAAATTCTGATTTTTGCTTAAAAGGTCAAATTTTATCATTTAGCGTGCTGGTAACTAACTTAGATATTTATTTGGCTGTGGCAGTTGTCATAGCATTTTGAGCAGAGGTTTGAGATGATCATTTGCTAGTTTTCTTTAATCATACTGCTAACAGCTTAGATTTGAACCATGGTTATAACAAATAAAATGTAGTATAATTACTGCTACCATGCTACTGCTTGCTACCTTTACCTTGCTACCTCTTTACCTACCCAGTAAATATTCTACCCCAAGCATCCCTTTCCTTACGTATGTGTAAGCCACCCACATCTAAATTTAATTTTTATTTTGTCAAAGTAATATATGGACCTAATTTCAAAAGTCAGTTAGCTCTTTGAGGCTTATAAAAGAAATCTAGATATTCTCTTACCTTACTCTTACCATCCTTGATTTTTACTTCTTAAAAGTAACCACTTTAAACTATTCTGTCTTGATGTCAAATTATTACTATTCATAATTATTTTCCTAATTGAGTCATTGTATGCTATGATTGTTTTCTTTTACAACTTTTTGTTTTCCTGAGGGTAGTAATTACTTGACTTCTTCATTGCTTTCTATTCTATATAGAATTCCTCTATTCATCCTAAGTTTTCCTTCTGAGCTACAAAATGCTTCCTAGTGTGTTACATTAGATGATAGAATAATGTGGCCTCACCCCCCACCCGCAAGCATTACTCCTAGAGTCCTCTCCTGCTCCAACCAAGACTGATTATTCTTAGTCCTTTTGCATAGTTACCACAATGATATTCCCAGTACCTCTCTCCACTGTGGGTTCTGAGTTCCCCAGATCTTCTGACTTCCTCTCAGTTTCATCCTTCATTGTGGTGGAGCACAGATACCCAGGTTCTTAAAAGGCGTGTGTGGCAGTATATGTTACCTGAGTCCTCTTCTCCCACATTGAAATCTAAGTTTCTTCAGTTGTGGGCCTCTGAAGGCCAAAGATAGATTATATTTGCACATTTTTTAATCCTTTTGGGTGTCTGGCATAAAATGTTGCAATTAACTATCACTAAAATGACTATGATGGTGAAGGTGACTACCAAAAGTGGAGGCTTGGTCTTTAAAGAAGCCTCTTTACCCATGCTGCCTCGTAGAAATGACACTATGTTCTAATCTCTATGACAGAAATTTGGCACAGGCAGACAGCTGGGCTATTTATTGAGGGAGGAGGCAGAAAAGAAGAGTTGTCACTAATGCAGGGTTTAATCTGGATGTTGGATCAATGTATGGAATGACTATAAGACATTTTGCATTTCCCTTTAACTGCTGGCTCTCAAACTGGTCTAGAAATGTAACCTGGGAATGGGCTTTTAATTTGGAACTTCCCAAGAAATCTGGAGTCTTGTGAATGAGCAAAGACAAACCAAATATACTACAACTTCCCAAGCACTGTGTAATCAGGAATTCCTTATATTATCTCATTTTACCAAGGCCCATATTTGTGGAGGACCCCTGTAGTGCAAGTGTACTCCATTCAAAGAAAAAACATTTAGTCTCATTGGCCACCATCCTTTGATCACCAAGAGATGTACTGCTTTACGAATGCATTACAGGGATTCTCAAGATGGCAGCATGAGTAGGGTGGCAGAAATCTCCTCCCAAAAGCATATATATTTTGAAAATACAGCAAATACAACTATTCCTAAAAGAATGACCAGAAGATACAGTACACGAGCCAGTATACATCTGTGAGAACCCAACATCTCATGGAAAAGGGTAATATACAAAGCCGTGACCCAGTGGGACCCGAGCACTCCCCGCACCCCAGCTCGCTGGTGGAAGGAAAAGAATCAGAGTGGGGAGGGAGTGGAAACATAGGACTGCTAAATAACCAGCCCTAGTAATCTGCCCTAGGAGCACAGACACACATTGCATGATCCTCTGGATATTAGAGGAGCGGAAAACCAAAATCCAAGACTAAGACTGGGAACAGGTTCCTACAGCTGGCTGCCCTGGGACAAAAGAAAAGCAGGCGCTTTAAAAGTCTTAAAGGGAAGAGGGTTTAACAGGTGAACAAAATCATCCTGGCACACTCAGCCCAGCAGGCTGGGAACTTTAAGGAACTTCAGGCACCCTAAACCCCTGGGTGGCAAGACAGCTCCGAAGCCCCTCATGGTGATAAGCAGCCTGCTGTTCCTTCCCCACCACCGGCACTGCGAGCAGACCAGCTGACCCGCCATTGCTATGGAATAGCTAAGGAGCAGCCCAGCCTACAACAACAACACAGCTTAACACAGACGCTTCTCCCTGCGCATGGCTAACTGGCCCAGACCCAGACGCTGCTCCCTGCACACGGGTGACTGGCACAGACAGCAGAGACCAGCACAGAGTCCGGGAGGCACAAAGGGGCTTTGCTTTTGCAGCAGAAGACGTGCTGCTGGCCTGCGACCCCTGCCATTGCCCTAGGCCATCTCCAAGGGGGACCTGCCCATGGCAGCTTAGGAGATTAACCCAGAGGCTGTTCCCTGTGTGCAGTTAACAGACAGCCGAGACAGGCAAGGTGACCAGCAAGCAGGAAGAGACTTTGTTCTCCCAGCTGACACACATGCCACTCGCTGGTGACCACTCCCGTTGCCATGAAAAGGCAGAAGAACCTTGTTCAGTCCAAAATCCCTCAAACACCAGAGAGAGGGCTTGGTGAGAATGAAATCACCAATCTTCCTGAAAAAGAATTCAAAATAAAAGGCATAAGCGGACTTCTGGGAAGATGGTGGCGTGAGCAGGGCAGCAGAAATCTCCTCCCAACACTATATTTATCTACGAAAATACAGCAAATACATCTGTACCTAAAAGACAGACCAGAATACACAGGAAAGTGCACAGCGTGCAGCTACACCCGAGAGGACTCAGCACCCCAAGAGGCGGGTAAGCTACGGAGCCATGACCCGGCGGGACGCGAGCACTCCCCCACCCCAGTGCACTGGCGGAGGAGAGGATTCAGAGCCGGGAGGGAGTGGAAGTACACCCCGTGAAGTAGCCAGCCCCGGTGATCTGCGCGGGGAGCACTGACCCACATCACGCAGTGTAGCGGAGAATGGAGAGACAGAGGGCAGGATCTGAGTGGGGAACGCGCCAGGGTGCTTGCAGCCGGCTCCCGGGAAGGAAAGAAAAACACGCACTTTCTTCAGCGGTCTTAAAGAGACAGGAGCCCAGCGGAGGAGCCGGATCGCCCCGACACACTCAGCCCAGCAGGCTGGGAGTCCTGGGGAGTTTCAGACGCCTTAGCTGGCGACTGGGGAAGCGTGGCCGTACTTACACTTCTTACTGAGATCAACAGCCTCCCATTCATTCCCACCCCGGCCAGAGCAATAAGGGGCCCTGCAGAGCGGCGCGGCCATGACTGCAGAATAGTGGGGCAACAGTGCCACCTATAGCATTCTCACAGAATCTACTCTCGGTGGGCATTTCTTTTTGCTGTTTTGTTTTGTTCTTTGTTTTTTTCCTTTCTTTCTTTTTTTTCTTTTTTCTCTATTTAAAGTCTTAAAGAGCCGACCTGACATACGTGGCAACTACCAGCGACCACTTCTGCAGCCATGAAAAGACAGAGGAATATGGTTCAGATCAAAATCAACCAGACAACCCCAGAGAGGGAGCCTGAAGGGATGGAAATGCACAGTCTTCCTGAAAAAGAATTCAGAATAAAAGTCATAACCATGCTGATGGACCTACAGAGAAATGTGCAAGAGGGAGGAAGTAAGGGAAGTGAGGAAAGACAATGCAGAAATCAGACAAGTGATCGACGGGCTTAACAGCAGACTGGATGAGATGCAAGAGATTGTTAATGGAATAGAAATCAGAGAACAGGAATACAGAGAAGCGGAGGCAGAGAGAGATAAAAGGATCTCTAGGAATGAAAGCATATTAAGAGAATTGTGTGACCAATCCAAACGGAACAATATTCGCATTATAGGAATACCAGAGGTAGAAGAGAGAGAAAAAGGGATAGAAAGTGTCTTTGAGAAAATAATTGCTGAAAACTTTCCCACGCTGGGTAAGGAAATAGTCTCGCAGTCCACGGAAGCCCACAGATCTCCCAACACAAGGGACCCAAGGAAGACAACACCAAGACACATAATAATTAAGAGGGCAAAGATCAAAGATAAAGACAGAGTATTAAAGGCAGCTAGAGAGAGAAAAAAGATCACCTACAAAGGAAAACCCATCAGATTATCATCAGACTTCTCAACAGAGGCCTTACAGGCCAGAAGAGAATGGCATGATATATTTAACGTTATGAAACAGAAGGGCCTCGAACCAAGAATATTGTATCCAGCACGATTATCCTTTAAATATGATGGAGGGATTAAACAATTTCCAGACAAACGAAAGTTGAGAGAGTTTGCTTCTCATAAACCACCACTACAGGATATCTTAAATGGACTGCTCTAGATGGAAGCACTCCTAAGGCTAAAAAGATGTCACCATAGAAAATAAAATCACAGCAAAGAAAGAAGACCATCCAAATACTAACTAAAGGCAAAGAATAAAACACCTAGTATATAAAGAATGGAGGAGGAAGAATAAGAAGGGAGAGAAATAAAGAAACACCAGACAGTGTTTACAATTACTTAACAAGAAAGTTAAGTTAGATTGTTAGATAGTAAAGAAGCGACCCTTGAACCTTTGGAAACCACGAATCTAAAGCCAGCAATGGCAATAACTACATATCTATCAGTAGTCACCCTAAATGTAAATGGACTGAATGCACCAATCAAAAGACACAGAGTAACAGACTGGATAAAAAAGCAAGACCCATCTATATGCTGCCTACAAGAAACTCACCTCAAACCCAAAGATATACACAGACTAAAAGTGAAGGGATGGAAAAAGATATTTCATGCAAACAACAAGAAGAAAAAAGCAGGTGTTGCAGTACTTGTGTCAGACAAAATAGACTTCAAAATGAAGAAAGTAGCAAGAGATAAAAAAGGACATTACATAATGATAAAGGGGTCAGTCCAACAAGAAGATATAACCATTATAAATATATATGCACCCAACACAGGAGCGCCAGCATATGTGAAACAAATTCTAACAATTAAAGGAGGAAATAGACAGCAATGCATTCATTTTAGGAGACTTCAACACACCACTCACTCCTAAGGACAGATCAACCAGACAGAAAATAAGTAAAGACAGAGAGGCACTGAACAACACACTAGAACGGATGGACCTAACAGACATCTACAGAACTCTACACCCAAAAGCAACAGGATACACATTCTTCTCAAGTGCACATGGAACATTTTCCAGAATAGGCCACATACTAGGCCACAAAAAGAACCTCAGTAATTTCAAAAATATTGAAATCCTACCAACCAACTTCTCAGATCACAAAGGTATAAAACTAGAAATAAATTGTACAAAGAAAACAAAAAGGCTCACAAACACATAGAGGCTTAACAACCTGCTCCTAAATAATCAACGAATCAATGACCCAATTAAAACAGAGATCAAGCAATATATGGAAACAAATGACAACAGCAGCACAACACCCCAACTTCTGTGGGACGCAGTGAAGGCAGTTCTAAGAGGAAAATATATAGCAATCGAGGCCTATTTGAAGAAGAAAGAACAATCCTAAATGAATAGTATAAAGTCACAATTATTGAAACTGGAAAAAGAAGAACAAATGAGGCCCAAAGGCAGCAGAAGGAGGGACATAATAAAGATCAGAGAAGAAATAAATAAAATTGAGAAGAATAAAACAATACAAAAAATCAGTGAAACCAAGAGCTGGTTCTTAGAGAAAATAAACAAAATAGATAAACCCCTAGCCAGACTTATTAAGAGAAAAAGAGAATCTACACACATAAACAGAATCAGAAATGAGAAAGGAAAAACCCAACAGACCCCAAAGAAATACAAAGAATTATTAGAGAATACTATGATAATCTATCTGCTAAGAAACTGGATAACCTAGAAGAAACGGACAACTTTCTAGAAAAGTACAACCTTCCAAGGCTGACCAAAAAGTAAACAGAAAATTTAAACAGACCGATTACCAGCAATGAAATTGAATCAGTAATCAAAAAACTACCCAAAAACAAAACTACTAAACCAAATGTATTCACCGCTGAATTTTTATCAGACATTTAGAGAAGACATAATACCCATTCTCCTTAAAGTTTTCCAAACAATAGAAGAGGAGAGAATACTTCCAAACTCATTCTATGAAGGGAGCATCACTCTAATACCAAAACCAGGCAAACATACCTCAAAAAAAGAAAAAGTACAGACCAACATCCCTGATGAACACAGATGCAAAAATACTCTACAAAGTATTAGCAAATCGAAATAAAAAATACATCAAGATGATCATACACCATGATCAAGTGGGATTCATCCCAGGTATGCAAGAATGGTACAACATTCGAAAATCCATCAACATCATCCACAACAACAGAAAGAAGGACCAAAACCACGTGATTATCTCCATAGATGCTGAAAAAGCATTTGACAAAATTCAACATCCGTTCATGATAAAAACTCTCAACAAAATAGGTATAGAGAGCAAGTACCTCAACATAATAAAGGCCATATATGACAAAGCAACAGCCACCCTCATACTTAATAGAGAGAAGCTGAAAGCTTTTCCCCTAAGATCGGGAACAAGACAAGGATGCCCACTCTCCCCACTTTTATTCAACATAGACTGGAGGTCCTAGCCTTGGCAGTCAGACAGCACGAAGAAATAAAAGTCATCCAGATTGGTAAGGAAGAAGCCAAACTGTCACTGTAGATGACATGATATTGTACATAAAAAACCGTAAAGAATCCACTCCAAAACTACTAGAAGTAATATGTGAATTCAGCAAAATTTTAGGATACAAAATTAATACACAGAAATCTGTTGCATTCCTATACACTATGGAACCACAAAAGACCCCGAATAGCCAAAGCAATCCTGAGAAGGAAGAATAAAGTGGGGGGGATCTCGCTTCCCCACTTCAAGCTCTACTACAAAGCCACAGTAATCAAGACAATTTGGTACTGGCACAAGAACAGACCCATAGACCAGTGGAACAGAATAGAGAGCCCAGATATTAACCTGAGTATATATGGTCAATTAATATACAATAAAGGAGCCATGGATATACAATGGGGAAATGACAGTCTCTTCAACAGCTGGTGTTGGCAAAACTGGACAGCTACATGTAAGAGAATGAAACTGGATTACTGTCTAACTCCATACGCAAAAGTAAACTCGAAATGGATCAAAGACCTGAATGTAAATCATTTAACCATAAAACTCTTAGAAGAAGATATATGCAAAAAATCTCTTGGACATAAACGTGAACAACTTCTTCATGAACATATCTCCCCAGGCAAGGGAAACAAAAGCAAAAATGAACAAGTGGGATTATATCAAACTAAAAAGCTTCTGTACAGCAAAGGACACCATCAATAGAACAAATAGGCATCCTACAGTATGGGAGAATATATTCATAAATGACATATCTGATAAGGGGTTGACACCCAAAATATATAAAGAGCTCATGCACCTCAACAAACAAAAGGCAAATAATTCAGTTAAAAAATGGGCAGAGGTTCTGAACAAACACTTCTCCAAAGAATTCAGATGGCTAACAGGCACATGAAAAGATGCTCCACATCGCTAATCATCAGAGAAATGCAAATTAAAAACACAATAAGATATCACCTCACACCAGTCAGGATGGCCAACATCCAAAAGACAAACAACAACAAATGTTGGTGAGGATGTGGAGAAAGGGGAACCCTCCCACACTGCTGGTGGGAATGTAAATTAGTTCAACCATTGTGAAAATCAGTATGGAGTTTCCTCAAAAGGTAAAAATTGAAATAGCATTTGACCCAGGAATTCCACTCCTAGGAATTTACCCTAAGAATGCAGGAGCCCATTTTCAGAAAGACATATGCACTCCTATTTTTATGCAGCACTATTTACAATAGCTAAGAAATGGAAGCAACCTAAGTGTCCATCAGTAGATGAATGGATAAAGAAGATGTGGTACATATATACAATGGAATATTATTCAGCCATAAGAAGAAAACAAATTCTACCATTTGCAACAACATGGATGGAGGTAGAAGGTATCATGCTCAGTGAAATAAGCCAGGCCGAGAAATACAGGTATCAAAAGATTTCACTCATCGGTGGAGTGTAAGAACAAAGGAAAAACTGAAGGAACAAAACAGCAGCAGATTCACAGAACCCAAGAATGGCCTAACAGTTACCAAAGGGAAAGGGACTGGGGAGGATGGGTGGGAAGGGAGGGATAAGCGGAAAAAGGGGCATTATGATTAGTACACATAATGTCGGTGGGGGACCCGGGTAAGGCAGTATAGCACAGAGAAGACTCGTGACTCTGTAGCATCTTAGTACGCTGATGGACAGTGAATGTAATGGGGTATGTGGTGGGGACTTGATAATGGGGGGAATCTAGTAACCAGAATGTTGCTCATGTAATTGTATATTAATGATACCAAAATAATAAAAAAAAAAGAATGCATTACAGAACCATTCTCTCCCATTTGTTAGTTATCCAAGTGATAATAACTATCATCCACTGTCCTGGGCACTGGAAACATAAACTTGCTTAGCATACACAGATTCTGAAGTAATGCCTACTCTAGGGGTTGTAAATTTCTCCCCATCTCTACTACCAGGTTTATTCAGTTAGATCTCTTGGAATGTGAATATCAGCTACAGTCATCAGTGACAGAATTATTTGGTGTCTAGGTGGTGAGCACATTTTCAGAGATGTTGTGGGCAACTCTTCCTACACCTTGAGGCTGGGGGAGGGGACGTGGTGCTGCCACCATGTCAGGTGAGCTTCCTTCTGTGTCACATGATTCACTGATACTTGACCAATTTGTCCCTCTCGTTATGTGGTTACTTTAAAATTGTTGATGAATTCCAAGCATTCTTGATCTGTTAAATCCGTGGTGGTCCCTTGGACATTGGCATTTGTGCTTTAGATCTAAGTGTGTTTCTTTTCACTGTAAATTGGTATTGTTGCAGGACCATATTTTTGAGAGTTTTACGTTTGGCCGTTATCAACTGTCAGGAGCTGAATCATGCTTTGCATTGTTGGTCATCTTTTCTGCTCTAACACAGTGAAAGAATTCAGGACTGGTGAGTGTAGGGATAATCTGTGCTCTTTATATTTTGTCTGGATTGAGATAGTTCTCTGCCTCGATTTAGAGTTAGTGGTGGCAGTGGTAGTGAAGTTGGTCATGACTAAAGAATTTGATGAGAGCATAGTCTTTGCTTAGTCTCTGCCAAAACAGGTCTACTTTCCAGTTTTTGAGGCTGTTGTCCAACTTCTCCATTCCCTAGAGTAGTTTGTTTTTTTTCCTTTTTCCACCTTTATTGAGGTAAAATTGACATGTAACATTGTGTAACTTTAATGTGTACAACGTGATGATTTGATACATGTATATATTGTGAAATGTTTACCACATCCTTTACCTCATATAATCGTTTATTTAACCTCCTTTTCCTCACATAATTATCATTTTGTTGTTGTTTTGATGAGAACATCAAAGCTCCACCCTCATCATACCTTTCCAGTGTACAATACGGTATTGCCAACAGTAGTCAGCATGTTGTACATTAGATCCCTGCCTAGGGCAGTTCTTGGTATATCCTACCTGCCCAACCCTTTTCTCCCCACTGAAGTTGATCAGATTATACAAAATGCCATTTTTTTGGATATGTGCCTTCTGAGTGAATTGTCTTCAGGATAGAGCTCCACATTAAGAAAGTTCTAGAACAAAAAGAATGTAAATTGCATTAGGCTTCCAAAAAAATGTTAGTACTTTATTGTGACTTAGGGTGGGTCCTATAGCCTCTCTCTGCACCAGGATCCTTGTCTGCGTAAAGGGGATAATAACAGTACCTCTTTCACAACAAGGTGTGAGATACTACATTAATACTTTAAACAGTGCCCAGTTAGCACTTAATAGTGTTTTCTGTTATGATTATTGTTTTAAATGCATAACTATAATCAGTAGAAGGTGAGGAAAATCCCAAAAAACCTAATCTAAGGGAGGAAACAACACTTGAATAGTGGAAACAAGTATTGGAACTTTAGGAGAAAGAGGATGAAGCCTTGGGCTTGTGTCAGGTAGGGATATCCTAAGGTTGGGTAGAATTGAGACCCCACATATAATTAGGACCCCCAAAGGATTTTTCTCTCAGAGTAGAAATGTATAGGAAAACAGTTTACTGGCATGGAGAAATGAAAAGTTCTTCAGTCTTACCTGGGTTTTAAATAGGGCTCTTAACAATAAAGAAAAGGTCTCCTTTAGAATTCTTAACTGTAGGCCTTTATTCAACTAAATTTGGGGCCTGGAGTTTATACTGTATGTGTGGTCTAGGAGCTGATTCTGGACTAAATGACTAAACACCCTCAAATCAGGTAGCACAAAATTCCCATAAATAAAGCTGTACTGAAGATGAGTTCACAGTACAAAATTCTAGACGATGCAAGGAAACAGTCCACCACAAGTGAAAATCAGTAGGAAAAAAACACAAGATCAGATCCTAAGAACTTAAGAAAGTAGCATTATGGATAAAGACTATATGAAATAAGTATATTTAAATGAATAAAAATATAAAAGAAGGGAACAAAAACAAGAGAAAAAGAGACATATCTAAAAAGACCAGGCATATTTGGAAAAAATGTGAATTAGAATTCAAGGAATTAAATATATTTTGTCATTAAATTGCAGACAGCAGTTACATTATATAGTAGAGTTGTGGACAAAGTAAAATTTTATCTAGAGTGCAGCACAGAGATGGAAACATATAAAACATGAATGAGAGCTATGAAATATGGATGATACAATAAGAAGGTCCAACAGAATATAGTGAAATGGGGGAAAGGCAGTCAGTACTCATAGAGATAATGATTGAGACTTTGCAGAATTGATTAGAATCAAACAAAACGTCATAAAGTACAATAGGTAGATGTAAATCTTCATCTAGTATATTGCAGTAAAATTGCAGAAACATCAAAACAAACGTCTTAAAAGGAACCAGAGAATCTTTAAGAATCCACAAAAGCTAAAAGAACTCAGCAAGGAAGTTCACCCAATAACATTGAAAACATCTGTACACACAAGTACACAAATGGTCATAGTAACATCATTTAAAATAGTTGAAAGGTAGAAACAACCCAAATATGTTCATCAGTTTTTTAATGGATAAACAAAGTGTAGTACATTCACACAATAGAGTATTATTCAGCCAAAGAAGAAATGAAGTACTAATAAATGCTACAACAGGGATGAATCTTGAAAACATTATGCTAAGGTAAAGAAGCCAGACATGAGGCCAAATGATGTATGATTCCATTTCTGTGAAATATCCAGAATAGGTGAATCCATAGAGACAGAAGTACATTGGTAGTTACCTGGGAGGGAGTGAGGGGAGGGTGGAGATGGGGAGTGACTGCTTGTGGGTACAGGGGTTCTTTGGGGGTAATGAAAATGTTCTGGAATTAGTGGTAATGGTTACACAGCTTTGTGAGTATACTTAAAAACCACTGAATTATATACTTTAAAAGGTTGAATTCTATGGTATATGAATTATATCTGAATAAAGTTAGTGATTAAAAAATAAAGCAACCTATTGCACATGTAATTGTAAATTAATGATAATAAAATAAATTATATTAAAATAAATAAATAAATAAAGCAACCACAGAGAAAAGAAAAAGTAACTACAGAGGACAACAATCCTAAGAGCAAGCTTCTGAACAGCAATAGCAGGAACCATAAAACAATGGATAATGTCTTTAAGGTACTGAGGAAAAAAATTACTCCCAAGAAAAACTAGAATTCTATACCTGCTTAATTATCATTGGAAGTCATTGAACCAAATAAAGACATTTTCAGACAAACACTAAAATTGAGGTTATTAATATCAAGAGTCTCACTGAAATATTTGCTAAGAAAAGGAGAAAGGTGTGAGATGCAAGAGGAAATGCTGAGCAATGAAACTGGAAAAGGTATGAGAATCTAAGCAACAGTTATTATGCAAAATAATAATAATTACTAATTTGGCAGTATAAAAGCAAGATAGACCTGAAATACTAGACCAGATAACCTAAATTGGAATGGGGCACAGGGGAGTTGGAGTTAAGATCTTTTAATTTTGTTTAGAAGGAGGGTTGACAGGCTGGCTAACTTAGATTTTCTTTATATAAGAGTATCTGTTAAAAGTTTAATAATAATTACTTTTTTTTTCTTTAAAGAAAATAAAGCCGAGAGTGTAATTTCAAACCAGGGGACCAGTGGTTAAAAATTACTTGATTAATCCAAGGAGAGCTGGATTAGGAGAGTATTATATGCAGGGAAATTGGGAATGTGTCATTTGAGTAAAGCCTTAAAAGAGGTAAGGGATTTTTGCCATTGTATAGCTGGGTGAAGGACATTCCAGGGAGAGGGAACAATTAGTGCAGTGGTTCTTGTAGCTAGGTATTTCCAAGCGAAATTAGCAGCCTTTGGAAGGTTTTGCGCAGATGAGTGAAATCATCTGATTATGCTTTAAAAGGATCACTGTGGCTGCCCATGTTGAGAACGGACTGGGAACAGGAAACAAGAGTAAACCAGAGAGACTGGTTAGGAGGCTGTTGAAATAAACCAGGCGAAAGATAAAGAATGGATTTATCTCCAAGCAGTACCCATTACTGACTGAGAGAACATACATTTTCTCTCATTTTAGCTCCTTAATCTTTACAGAGACAGCATCCTGGTTGTTACTCAGAAATAACATCTGGAAGTGCTTGACCTTAAAGGCCCCAGATTTTTGTCTTATTGATCACAATAAACCAGAAGTGGTCTTTTCCTCATTCTAAATTCTGAAAGTAGCCAATTGGTAGCCATTTACTGAGCACTCAGTTTCCTAGGAGCAGCTGGACTTCTGGGATTGAGAGATTGAAGAGGCCTAAGGGATCTGGACCCATACATCCTACGTCATACCCTGTATTGCTTCAGACTGGGAAGCAGACTTCCTAAATACAGTTGCGCAGTTCCTGCAGGGGATGAGATTTTGGTGGAGAGAGGGGTTTTTGAAGGCTAAGATCTCTCCAAATATGGCCAAAATTAAGCAGCATCAGAGAGACTGCGCAGCGTGCCATAGTCCTTGCTGCCGTAAGCCCCTAGATGTCCATGGTGAAGCATGTAGGAGGATGAAATGCTGGGCCTTTCTCTGAGCGACTAAGTCACTTTGATGGTATTGGGCAGGACTCTGGTTTAACCCAGTCCTAACAGCTCAGTCGGCTTCTAAATTACCTCCTATCAGCTGAGAGTTAGTGTGGCTGATTCTGTAAACATCCAGTACTTTCATCTCACTGGGATGAAAGAATTAAGACCTACCCTTTATCTTTTAGGATCCTGGGGAAATGGCCAGAGCCTGTTGAAATGGAAGAATTAGGCAGTTTCTTGTTTTGGATCTCAGCTGAGTCATGGCATCTGTACCGGGGTGTCTGATCTTTCTTCCCCTGGCAGCTGATGCAGATCTGCCAAGTGAGATTATGTGTACTTTCATTAAAAAGGCATGCAGCCCGGAAAGATGATCTTTAGTATTTTGGGTTTTATTTTCAATTTTAAATAAGATCATGGCTGATGAGATTAGAATCAATTATCTGTCCCTGCAGTTTCAAAAGATCTTCATTTTCATACATAAGGAGTTTAGACATAATGGTTTAACTCACCTTGCACGTGCCAGGTGTACAAATATCCCCATTTATTTTGATGCTTGCAATAAATCATACTCATCCATTCATTCATTTAACAGACATTTATTGATAGTCTACAATGTAGATAGCCTATCAGTAGTCTACCATGTAGACCATTCTTCATTTAACAAATATTTATTGATAGTCTACCATGTCTCAGGCAGTGTTCTAGATGTTGAGGGATACAGCAGTACACAAAGCATGCAGTAGCCCCTGGCCTCAGAGAGCTTGGATTCTAACGGGAAGAGAGACAACAAACAAAATGAATATGCAAAATATATAGTGTGTTAGACAGTGATAAGTACTACTGAGAAAAATATATTAGGGAAGGGGAATAGAGAATGTGGGAGGAAGCTACAATTTTAAATAGAATAATCGGGGAAAATACACTAAGAAGATTGTAGTTGAGTGAAGACCCAAAGAAGGGGAAGGAGAGAGCCATGAAGCTGGCTGTGGGAAACATAAGCAGGGGAAATGTCCTTTGAAAAGGCCTGACAGTGGCATGCTTGGCATGTTCTGAGGAAAGTGAGGAGGCCCCATGGGGCTGGAGGAGAACGAGTAGGAGGAAAAGAGTCAATGGACATCCAGTCCTTGTAAAGCGTTGTAGGCCATTGTAAGAACCTCAACTTTTACTCTCAGTGAGATAGAGAATAAATTTTAACCAAAAGAGTGACTGATATTACTTACATTAAATTTCTTTTTCAGCTTTATTGGTGTATGATTAAATTACAATAGACTATACATGTTTAAAATGTGCAGTATGACTACTTTTGATATATGTATACATCTGTGAAACCATTAGCAGAGTCAAGATAATGAACGTATCTGTAACTTCCCCAAATTTCCTCATGCCTCTATTTTCCCTCCCCTGCCTCTTGGCTGGGCAATCACTAGCCTGCTGTCTATCACTATAGTTAGTGTTTTCTTGAATTTTATTTACATGGAATCGTTCAGTATGTATTCTTTTATGTCTGGCTTCTTTCAGCATAATTATTTTAAGATTCATCCATTGTATGAGTTAGTAGATGATTCCTTTTTATTGCTGAGTAGTTGTCCGTTGAATGAATTTATTATTTGTTTATAGTTCATCTGTCAGTGAATTTGAAGTGGTTTCTAGTTTTTGCCTGTCATAAATAATAAGCACCATATAGTTAGGTCCTGCTATTTTGTCCAATTTGACAGTCTCTGTCTCAATTCAATATGCATTTAGAACATTTATATTTTATGTGATTATTGGTATAATTGGGTTTAAACAAATTATCTTGCTAATTGTTTTCTCTTTTGCCTGACTGTTTGTTCTTCCTTTTTTCTTTTTCTTGCCTTCTTTTGGATAGAGTATTTTTTATAATTTTATTTTATTTCCTTTGTTGGCTTATTAACTATGCTTCTTTGTTTTTCTTTTTTAGTAGTTGTGTCATGGTTTGTAATATAAAATTTGAACTTGTCACAGTTTACCTTCAAGTAATATTATACCACTTCACATTTGATGTGACAACCTCACCGAAGTATACTTCCATTCTTTCCTCCCAGCTTTGGTACTATGGCCACCCTATGTTTTAGATCTACATATGTTATAAACCCCACAGTAAATCATATTTTCTTTAAAACTCAATTATCCTTTAAGGGGATTTTTAAAATAAAGGGAAGTGATGTATATGTACCCACAAATTTACCATTTCTGGTGCTTTTCTTTCCTTTGTATAGATCCAGATTTCTTTCTAGTATCATGTTCCTTGCCTGTGCCTTAAAGACTTTCTTTAATGTTTGTTATAGTGCAGTCCTGTTGGTGATGAATTATTTCAGCTTTTGTATATCTGGGAAATATTTTGATGCACCTTGCACATGCCAGGTGTACAAATATCCCCTTTTATCTTTAAAAGATATTTTCATTTGATATTGAATTCTAGGCTCAGTACTTTATTTCTTCACTATCTTTTAGCTTGCATCTTTTTCCAAAGGGAAGTCTGTTGTCATTCTTATCTTTGTTCTGTGTGTTTTGTACTTTTTCTCCCTGGCTGCTCTCAAGATTTTCTTTTTATCACTGGTGTTTTTTTTAAGTTTATTTTGATATCATTAATCTACAGTTAAATGAGCAATATTATGGTGATTACACTACCCCCTTCATCAGGTCCCCCCCACCAAACCCATTACAGTCAATGTCCATCAGCATAGTGAGATGCTATAGAGTCACTACTTGTCTTCTCTGGGTTGTACAGCCCTCCCCATGCCCCCCTAACATTATATCTGCTAATCGTAATGCTCCTTTTTCCCCCTTGTCCCTCCCTTCCCACCCGTCCTCCCCAGTCCCTTTCCCTTTGGTAACTATTAGTCCGTTCTTGGGTTCTGTGAGTCTGCTGCTGTTTCGTTCCTTCAGTTTTTTCTTTTTTTTTTCTTTGTTCTTATACTCCACATATGAGTGAAATCATTTGATACTTGTCTTTTTCGGCTTGGCTTATTTCACTGAGAATAATACCCTCTAGGTCCATCCATGTTGTTGCAAATGGTAGGATTTGTTTTCTTCTTATGGCTGAATGATATTCCATTGTGTATATGTACCACATCTTCTTTATCCATTCATCTACTGATGGACACTTAGGTTGCTTCCATTTCTTGGCTATTGTAAATAGTGCTGCAATAAACATAGGGGTGCATCTCTCCTTTTCAAATTGGGCTGCTGCATTCTTAGGGTAAATTCCTAGGAGTGGAATTCCTGGGTCAATTGGTATTTCTATTTTGAGTTTTTTGAGGAACCTCCATACTGCTTTCCACAATGATTGAGCTAATTTGCATTGCCACCAGCAGTGTAGGAGGGTTCCCTTTTCTCCACATCCTCGCCAACATTTGTTGTTGTTTGTGTTTTGGATGTTGGCTGTCCTCACTGGTGTGAGGTGGTATCTCATTGTGGTTTTAATCTGCATTTCTCTGATGATTAGTGATGTGGAGCATCTTTTCATGTGCCTGTTGGCCATCTGAATTTCTTCTTTGGAGAAGTGTCTATTCATGTCCTCTGCCCATTTCTCAATTGGACTATTTGCTTTTTGTTTGTTAAGGTGCTTGAGTTCTTTATATATGTTGGATGTCAACCCCTTATCGGATACGTCATTTATGAATATATTCTCCCATACTGTAGGAAGTCTTTTTGTTCTACTGATGGTGTCCTTTGCTGTACAGAACCTTTTCAGCTTCATATAGTCCCACTTGTTCATTTTTGCTTTTGTTTCCCTTGCCCGGGGAGATATGTTCATGAAGAAGTTGCTCATGTTTATGTCCAAGAGATTTTTGCCTATGTTTTTTTCTAAGAGTTTTATGGTTTCATGACTTACATTCAGGTCTTTGATCCACCTTGAGTTTACCTTTGTGTATGGGGCTAGACAGTAGTCCAGTTTCATTCTCTTACATGTAGCTGTCCAGTTTTTCCAACACCAGCTGCTGAAGAGGCTGTCATCTCCCCAATGTATATCCAAGGCTCCCTTATCAAATATTAATTGACTGTATATGTTTGGGTTGATGTTTGAATTTTCTATTCTTTTCCACTGGTCTGTGGGTCTGTTTTTGTGCCAATACCAAATTGTCTTGATTCCTGTGGCTTTGTAGTAGAGCTTGAAGTCCGGGAGCGTAATTCCCCCTGTTTTATTCCTCCTTCTCAGGATTGCTTGGGCTATTCGGAGTCTTTTGTGGTGCCATATGAATTTTAGAATCATTTGTTCCTGTTCATTGAAGAAAGCTGTTGGTATTTTGTTGGGATTGCATTGAATCTGTATATTGCTTTAGGTAGTATAGCCATTGTGACAATATTTATTTTTCCTAGCCAAGAGCATGGGATGAGTTTCCATTTGTTAGTGTCCTCTTTCATTTCTCGTAGGAGTGTCTTGTAGTTTTCAGAGTACAGGTCTTTCACTTCCTTCATTAGGTTTTTTCCTAGGTATTTTATTCTTTTTGATACAATTGTGAATGGAATTGTTTTTCTGATTTCTCTTTCTGTTAGTTCATCGTTAGTGTATAGGAAAGCAACAGATTTCTGTGTGTTAATTTTGTATCCTGCAACTTTGCTGGATTCAGATATTAGTTCTAGCAGTTTTGGAGTGGAGTCTTTAGGGTTTTTTATGTACAATATCATGTCATCTGCAAATAGTGACAATTTGACTTCTTTACGAATCTGAATGCTTGTATGTCTTTGTTTTGTCTGATTGCTGTGGCTAGGACCTCCAGTACTATGTTGAATAACAGTGGAGATAGTGGGCATCCCTGTCTTGTTCCCGATCTTAGATGAAAAGATTTAGCTTCTCGCTGTTAAGTATGATGTTAGCTATGGGGTTGTCATATATGGCCTTTATGATGTTGAGGTACTTGCCATCTATACCCATTTTGTTGAGAGTTTTAATCAGGAATGGATGCTGAATTTTGTCAAATGCTTTTTCAGCATCTATGGAGATGATCATGTGGTTTTTGTTCTTCTTTTTATTGATGTGGTGGATGATGTTGATGGATTTTCGAATGTTGTACCATCCTTGCATCCCTGGGATGAATCCCATTTGATCATGGTGTATGATCCTCTTGATGTATTTTTGAATTCGGTTTGCTAATATTTTGTTGAGTATTTTTGCATCCATGTTCATCAGGGATATTGGTCTGTAGTTTTCTTTTTTGGTGAGGTCTTTGCCCGGTTTTGGTATTAGAGTGATGCTGGCTTCATAGAATGAGTTTGGAAGTATTCCCTCCTCTTCTATTTTTTGGAAAACTTTAAGGAGAATGGGTGTTATTTCTTCTTTGTATGTCTCTTAGAATTCAGAGGTGAATCCATCTGGTCCGGGGGTTTTGTTCTTGCGTGGTTTTTTGATTACCACTTCAATTTCGTTCCTGGTGATTGGTCTGTTTAGTTTTTCTGTTTCTCGTTTGGTCAGTTTTGGAAGGTTGTATTTTTCTAAGAAGTTGTCCATTTCTTCTAGGTTTTCCACCTTGCTAGCATATGGATTTTCATAGTATTCTCTTATAATTTTTTGTATTTCTGTGGGATCCGTCGTGATTTTTCCTTTCTCATTTCTGATTGTGTTTATGTGTGTAGATTCTCTTTTTCTCTTAATGAGTCTGGCTAGGGGTTTATCTATTTTGTTTATTTTTTCAAAGAACCAGCTCTTGGTTTCATTGATTTTTTCTGTTGTTTTGTTCTTCTCAATTTTATTTATTTTTCTCTAATCTTTATTATGTCCCTCCTTCTGGTGACTTTGGGTCTCATTTGTTCTCCTTTTTCCAATTTCAGTAATTGTGTCTTTAGACTATTCATTTGGGAATGTTCTTTTCTCTTTAGATAGGCCTCGATTGCAATATACTTCCCTCTTAGAACTGCCTTTGCTGCGTCCCACAGAAGCTGTGGCTTTGGGTTGTTGTTGTCATTTGTCTCCATATACTCTTTGATTTCTGTTTTGATTTGGTCCCTGACCCATTGATTAATTAGGAGAATGTTGTTAAGTCTCCATGTGTTTGTGAGCCTTCTTGTTTTCTTTCTAAAGTTTAATTCTAGTTTAATACCTTTATGATCTGAGAAGTTGGTTGGTAGAATTTCAATATTTTACAGTTTACTGAGGTTCTTTTTGTGGCCTAGTATGTGGTCTATTCTGGAAAATGTTCCATGAGCACTTGACAAGAATGTGTATCCTGTTGCTTTTGGGTGTCGAGTTCTGTAGATGTCTGTTAGGTCCATCTGTTCTTGTGTGTTGTTCAGTGCCTCTGTGTCTTTACTTATTTTCTGGCTGGTTGATGTGTCCTTTGGAGTGAGTGGTGTGTTCAAGTCACCTAAAATGAATGCATTGCTGTGTATTTCCTCCTTTAATTCTGTTAGTATTTGTTTCACATGTGCCGGCGCTCCTGTGTTGGGTGCATATATATTTAAAATGGTTATATCCTCTTTTTGGACTGACTCCTTTATCATTACGTAATGTCCTTCTTTATCTCTTGCTACTTTCTTCGTTTTGAAGTCTATTTTGTCTGATACAAGTACTGCTTTTTTCTCCTTGTTGTTTGCATGAAATATCTTTTTCCATCCCTTCACTTTTAGTCTGGGGATATCTTTGCGTTTGAGGTGAGTTTCTTGTAGGCAGCATATAGATGGGTCTTGCTTTTTTATCCATTCTGTTACTCTGTGTCTTTTGTTTGGTGCATTCAGTCCATTTACATTTAGGGTGATTATCGATAGATATGTACTTATTGCCATTGCTGGCTTTAGATTCGTGGTTACCAAAGGTTCAAGGGTTGCTTCTTTACTATCTAACAATCTAACTTAACTTTCTTGTTAAGTTATTGTAAACACCGTCTGATGTTTCTTTATTTTTCTCCCTTCTTATTCTTCCTCCTCCATTCTTTATATACTAGGTGCTTTATTCTTTGCCTTTAGTTAGTATTTGGATGGTCTGCTTTCTTTGCTATGATTTTATTTTCTCTGGTGACATCTTTTTAGCCTTGGGAGTGCTTCCCTCTAGAGCATTTCCTTTAAGATGTCCTGTAGAGGTGGTTTATGGGAGGCAAATTCTCTCAGCTTTTGCTTGTCTGGAAATTGTTTAATCCTTCCATCATATTTAAGTGATAATCGTGCTGGATACAGTATTCTTGGTTCGAGGCCCTTCTGTTTCATTGCGTTAAGTATATCATGCCATTCTCTTCTAGCCTTTAATGTTTCTGTTGAGAAGTCTGATGATAGTCTGATGGGTTTTCCTTTGAAAGTGATCTTTTTTCTCTCTCTAGCTGCCTTTAATACTCTGTCCTTATCTTTGATCTTTGGCATTTTAATTATTATGTGTCTTGGTGTTGTCTTCCTGGGGTCCCTTGTGTTAGGAGATCTGTGGGCTTCCGTGGACTGTGAGACTATTTCCTTACCCAGCGTGGGAAAGTTTTCAGCAATTATTTCTTCAAAGACACTTTCTATCCCTTTTTCTCTCTCTTCTTCCTCTGGTACTCGTATAATGCGAATGTTGTTCCGTTTGGATTAGTCACACAGTTCTCTTAATATTCTTTCATTCCTAGTGATCCTTTTATCTCTCCCTGCCTCACCTGCTCTGTGTTCCTGTTCTCTGATTTCTATTGCATTAACAGTCTCTTGCATCTTGTCCAGTCTGCTGCTGAGCCCGTCGATGGCTTGTCTCATTTCTGCATTTTCTTTCCTGATTTCCCTGACTTCCTCCCTGAGCTCTTGAATATTTCTCTGTAGATCCATCAGCATGGTTATGACTTTTATTCTGAATTCTTTTTCAGGAGGATTCTGCATTTCCATCCCTTCAGGTTCCTTCTCAGGGGTTGTCTGGATCTTGGTGATTTTTGTCTGTATCATATTCCTCTGTCTTGTCATGTTGATAGGTGTGGTCGCTGGTAGGTGCCAATATGTCAGCTGGGCTCTTTAAGACTTTAAAAAAAGAGAAAAAAAACAAACAAGCAAAAAAAGAAGGAAGAGAAAGAAAGAAAAACGAAAGGGGAAAAGAAAAAGCCCACCTGGAGTGGATTCTCTAAGCGTGCTGTAGGTGTTGCTGTTGCTCCACTAATCCACAGCCCTGGCCCCGCCCCTTTTTGTAGCTCTGGCCTGGGAGGGAACGAATGGGAGGCTATTGTTCTCTTTACAAAGTTCCAGCGTGATTGCTCCCTTCTCTCAGTCACCAGCAAACGGATCCAAAGTTCCCCAGGACTTCCAGCCTGCAGGGCTGAGCCTGCCGGGGCGATGGTGTTCCCTCGCTGGGCCCCCCGCCTCTCCGAGACCACTACAAACCGCGCCCGCTCTTCCCTTGTCCCGGGGCACTGGCTGCACCGTCCCGTCGTGTTCCCGGCTCAAAACCTGCACCTTCTGCCTCTCCAATGTGCGATGCACCGCATGATGTGTGTCAGCGCTCCCGGCGCAGACCACCGGGGCTGGTTATTTTGCAGACCTGCTCTTCCACTCCCTCCCGGCTCTGAATCCACTGCTCCTGCTGGCGCACTGGGCTGGGTGAGTGCTTGGGTGCCACCAGGTCGCGGCTCCGTATCTTACCCACCTCGAGGGGTGTCGAGTCCTCTCAGGTGTGGCTGCACGCTGTGCACTTTCTTGTGTCCTCTGGTCTCTCTTTTAGGAATAGTTGTATTTGCTGTATTTTCGTAGACTTATATAGTTTTGGGAGGAGATTTCTGCCGCCCTGCTCATGCCGCCATCTTCCTGGAACTCCTTGTCACTGGTTTTAAGTAATTTTATTATGATGTGCTTTGGTGTACTTTTCTTTGTTCTTGTGCTTGGGGTTCATTGAGCCTCTTGGTGTTTACATATAATTACCAAGTTTTAAACATTTTCAGTAACTATTTCTTCAAGTAATGTCCTCCCTTTCAGCAACACGAGTTACACACTCGTCTGCTTGAAGTTGTCCTGCAGTTCACTGTTGCTCTTTCCATTTAAAAAATTTCTTTTTCTGTTTCATTTTCCATAGTTGCTATTTCTGTATCTGGATTAATCAGTCATTTCTTCTGTAGTGCCTCATTTCCGGTTAATGCCATTAAGTTTAATTTTAATATGAGACTCTCTTATCTCTAAAAGTTCTATTTTTTCTTAATAACCTCCATAAGTTCTCCCTTAACATGCTCATACTTTCCTGTGCCTTTTGAAAATATAGAATACGGTTATAGTCATAATTTTAATGTTCTCTTCCACTAATTCTGTCATGTGTGTCATGTCTGGGTCTATTGCTACCCGTCCCCCTTACCCCTCAACTGTCCATTATGGGTCATATTTTTCTATTTTCTTCTATGCCTGATAATTTTTTTTATTATATACAAAACACTGTGAATTTGGCCTTGTATGCTGGATTTTTTTTTTGTTCCTTTCAATATTTTTGAGCTTTGTTCTGGGATGCAGTTAAGTTACTTGGAAACAGTTTGATCTTTTGATAATTGCTTTGTTAGGTGTGACCAGAGTAACATTTGGGACTAATTCTTTTCTTACTGCTGTCCCATGAATTACCAGGTTTTCCCCCTCTGGCTGGCGGGAACACAACTATTCCTGACTCTGCGTGGACACCAAAGAGTGTTACACTTGCTCCTTTTCTTGGGTACTTCCCTCAATTCAGGGAGACCCTATGCTAGGTGCAGGTCACCTCCTCCCTGTGCTGTTGCTGTAAAGTCTTTCACATAGTAATCTCAGGCAGTCATAGGGCTCACCTCGCTTGTTTCCCTTCTCTTAGTGATCACTGTCCTGCATTGCTTGTTGTCCCGTGTCTGAAAATTGTTTCATTCTTTGTCTGGTTTATTTTTAGAATAAGGTGGAAAGGTATATCTGTTTTTTGTTACTCCCATCATAGTTGGAAGTGGAATTCTTTTCTAATTTATATTTTAAAGGGTGTTTGTTGAGAACAGATTATAGGGAGACAAGAGTGGAAGCAGCAACACCATTGAGGAAGCTTGTCAGTTCAAATAAGAGATATGGTGTCTTGGTCCAAGTTGGTACTGGTCAAAGAAGTGAGAAATGATCATGTTTTGGACATATTTTGATGTTAAAGCTAACAAGACTTATGATGGATTGATATATAAAAGGAAGTAGTCCAGAATGACGCAAAAGGTTTGTATTGTCTTCCTTTTATATTGAGTAACACCCAAGCATGAGAATTTACGAGACTTAGCTCAAGGTCAAACAGCCAATCTCAAACTCAGATCTTCTCACTCCAAAGCCCTGTTTCTTTCTACTGTAGCTGCACTGATACTAAGACAGTGAGTAGTATAAGCCACAAGGGCTAAAGGAGTTCAGAAATAGGAGAGACATCTTCTTGCTTGAAAGAATAAAGGAGAATTCACCGAAAACTTCATTTGAGCTCATGCTTCCTAAAGAATGGGTAGAATTGGTTAAGTCAAGAAAGGAAGACATATCTGTTGAGGGAAGAAGTGTGAGCAGAAGTACAGAAGTCTTTGAGTTATCTTTCTGCTCAGTATTCCCTCAGTCTGTGTAAGCTTTCCAAGGGTCAGGATACTTTCATATGTACATTCTGTAAAACTCCTCATGTTCAAAATAAACTCATGAAGGGCTTAGAGTTTATTTTCTTAAGAATATTTATATCTTATTTGCCTTTGGATAAGGGCTGAATAAACACAGAAACATTTCTTTTTAATAAAACCCTAAAGACAAAACCTCACATACCTTACATAAGAACCTTAACTGAGAAAAAATAGATTATTTACAGTAGGATTAATTTGAATGGCCATGGTAAGGAGCTTGAATTATATTCCAAATGCTATGGGAAGCTGTTGGGAGTTTTTAAGAAGGAATTCCCATGCTCTCATACATGTTTTCTTAAAATATTGCTCTGGCTGATGGGTGAAGAATAGATTGACGAGTGTAGGGGGATGGGCAGGAAGCATCAAAGTGGAAAGAACAACATTCAGAAATCTTTATTATAGACTTGAACTGGGGTACTAGTAGTTATGGAGGAACTGAACATTGTTTAGACTCTGGGTATATTTTAAAGGTGTAATCCACAGAATTTACTGGTTGTTTTGGATATGGGTGTGAACAAAAGAAAAACATTAAAAATGATTCGTAGGTTTTTGCTTGAGCATCTGGATAAATGGTAGTGCCATGTAATAAGATAGATACAATTTAGGGAAGAGTTGCAAGTTTTAGAGGGAAACTCAAGAGCTCTTTTTTGGAAATGTTAAATTTGAGATGCTGCTTTTAGACATTAGTTGGATATGTCAAGTAGGCATTCAGGTATATGAATGTTGCACTCAGAAGAGAAAGCACAGAGTTAGCGATAAAAAGCTAGGTATCCTCAGCAGCATAGATTTAAAGCTATGAAACTGGTGGTGGGGTGGTGGTGGAATCATGTAGGAAGTAAATGTAGGAAGAGAACTTTCAGTTATGAGCCCCAGAGTACTAAATGATTTAGAGATGAGAAAGAGAAGGAACCAGCAAAGGGAAATGAAAACCAGTAGCTAGTGAGATAGGAGGTAAACCAGGAAAGCATTATGTCCTAGAAACTAAATAAATATCAAGAAGAGTTACATAGATATTAGGTTGAACAAAAGGAGCCAAACACAAAAAAATACATAATGTGTAATTCTACTTACGGAAAATCAAGCAAGACAAAATTAATATATGGTGATAGAAGAAAGTGGTTGGGGGGCAGGGGGTTGACTGGAAAGGGGTACAATGGGAACTTTCTGGGTTAATATAATTATTCTGTCTATTGTTTGGATTGTTGCTAAATGGATGTATAAGTTGTCAAGGTTCATTGAAAAGGACATTTAAGATCTGTATATTTTATTGAATGTAAATTATAGCTCAATTTTTTAAAAAAGAGTGAGTTACAACTGTCAGATGATGTTGCAAGTTTCCTTAAATGAGGACCAAGAATTGACAGTTGTCACAATAGCCAAGAAATGGAAGCAACCTAAGTGTCCATCAGTAGATGAATGGATAAAGAAGATGTGGTACATATACACAATGAAATATTATTCAGCCATAAAAAGAAAACAAATCCTACCATTTGCAACAACATGGATGGACCTAGAGGGTATTATGCTCAGTGAAATAAGCCAAGCCGAAAAAGACAAGTATCACATGATTTCACTCATATGTGGAGTATAAGAACAAAGAAAAAAACCTGAAGGAACAAAACAACAGCAGACTCACAGAACCCAAGAACGGACTAATAGTTACCAAAGGGAAAGGGACTGGGGAGGATGGGTGGGAAGGGAGAGACAAGGGGGAAAAGGGGGCATTATGATTAGCAGACATAATGTAGGGGGGGTCACGAGGAGGGCTGTACAACTCAGAGAAGACAAGTAGTGATTCTATAGCATCTCACTATGCTGATGGACAGTGACTGTAATGGGGTTGGTGGAGGGGACCTGATGAAGGGAGTAGTTTAATAACCATAATATTGCACATGTAATTGTATATTAAGGATACCAAAAAAAAAGAATTGGCAGTTGTTATTGGAGACCTTGATAACAGTGGTTTCAATGGCAATATGGGAGTGACTGTCTAGAGTGGGCTAAAGAGAGAATAAGAAATGGGGTGTGAAGGTGACAAGTACAGAATCCTTGCATGGAATTTTTCCTTAATGGGAGCAAAGAAACAAGCGAGTCTGGAGAAGTCTGTGAAAGTTTGTATTTTTTTAAGATGGAAGAAATGACAGCATGTTTTTATGATGATAATGATCCAGCAGGAAGTAGAAACTCAGCACAGGAGAGGGAGGGCAGTGCAGGCACAGACTTCCTGAATAGGGGAGTCAGGGGTGTTGACTTTGATAAGAGCTTGGCCTTTCCTTCTGCTATTGTAGATGGGAAAGTAGAGTATATGTGTGCAGATTTAGACTAATAGGTTTTTGTAGGAGGAATATGTAGTGCTTTTTCTTGTGTTGTTTCTTTTTACCCCCAGTTGAATAAAAAGCAAAGTCAGCAGATTTGGGGAAGAAGTGCTGTGGGTTTGGGAAGAAGATGTGAATTAGTTGTCTGGGAGAGGGCGAGTGAGCACATTACCTAGGTAAAAGTAGTAATGTTGACAAGACACGCTTGACATTTATCATCATACATATTAAGAGACATCAGCCAGCATGATTTTGGATTTTTCTTCAGTCACCTTTAGCCACCCAGGTACAATTGCCAAATAGATGAAAAGTTCGGATTCCACCAGAACTGTGGTGTTCTGGGGGATAGCAAGGTTTCAGTTAGAACTAGAATTTAAAGTGAATGTTTAGAAAAGAAGCTTCAATATGTGTGTGTGTGTGTAGGGAGTTCGCTGACGACAGACTGACTTCAGGGAGGCAGAGTAAGCTTTTTTTTTTTTTGAATATCAAGGCATGGAGGAAGACTGTGTCAAATTAGAGAATGGGAAACTTGGATGTTTATGGTGACTGAGGTAGTGAGAGGTGTGAGACATTATTTGCTTAGTCCCAATGGTTTCTTAGGTGCTTATCATTTCTAATCATAATCTTGTTCTTGAGATTGATCTCAGTCCATCCTGTGGTTTCTCATCATATTTCCAGTAGTCTACAGAGTCTGGTTGTGGCCTATTGCCACAGCTTCTATAACCTACTTTTCCTATCATTCTCCACTCCTGCCACCCACTTGACTTCTTTGTGGTTTCCTGAACATTCTCTGCCTTTCTCTTTCTCTCTCTCTTTCTCTTTCTTCCTAGCATTGTTCACTCCAGTTTGAGGACAGACTTTCTCTTGTTGCCTTCTGCTTCCCTAGCACCTAGAACAGTGCCTGGTACATAGTAGATACTTGTAAATATTTGGATGAATATAAATGGTATGCTTCCCTAATGCCTTTAAAAGATGGATTGACTTTCATACAAAGGTATATGTATTTTCCTGTAGCAGGTGTAATGTGAAAGGGCTTTTCATCATGATTTGGTTTTCTCCAACCACAAGAAAAAGTCTCAGGCATTAATGAGTAGTATAGAGACAGCTTCATAGACGGAACCCAGGTTTATTCTGAAATTTAGGGTGAAATGAAAATATTAGTTAATTCATTGATTAGGCAGTTTTTAAAAATAAATTTTGTAAACAGG
This sequence comes from Smutsia gigantea, assembly GCA_032199065.1. Lineage (NCBI taxonomy): Eukaryota > Metazoa > Chordata > Mammalia > Pholidota > Manidae > Smutsia > Smutsia gigantea. The sequence goes on along the minus strand of JAVSCE010002530.1, from coordinate 204,742 downwards.
TTCATTTTTATGGCAAAAACACTGATTTTTATAGTATGAGAATATTTATGACTTGCATTTTTTTAAGTTAGATTTGCAATGGTCATTCTTCATTAGATACCATTTAAGACAGGGTTATTATCTTTAAGAAGCTCCTTGTGTTTGCTTGGGAGGCAAAACCTAAACATTGAAAAAGGGAAATTGCAATGGCAATACAAGATAAAAGTCAGGACAGTGACAGAAAGTAAAGACAGTGACAGTGACAAAAGTTATTCCAAGGTGGAACACAGTGAATTGTGAAATCTCAACTGGTAAAACAATTGCTGACCCCAATGCAGTTTAATACTGCTAAGCCCATAGAATGAGGTCACTCTTATTCTTCAATAGTCATTCAAGTTCTCTGAGCCCATGGTGCAACCTGTTATAATTTACATTTGTGTTTTCATTGCAGCTGTAGGACAAGTAACCGCAAGAGTTTGATTGTGACTTCTAGCACATCACCTACACTACCACGGCCGCACTCACCACTCCATGGTCACACAGGTGAGTGCCTGAAGGTTAAGAAAGGTGGAATGAAACAGTGGCCACGTGCCAAGTATCTTTTTTTTTTTGAAGTATAGTTGATATACAATATTATATTGGTTTCAGGTGTACAAAATAGTTATTTGACAATTACATACATTACTAAATACCATGGTAAGTTTAGCTACCATCTGTCAACATACAATGATTTTACATTATTATTGACTATATTCTCTGTGCTGTACTTTCACCCCATGATTGAATTATTTTATAATTGTAAATTGGACCTCTTTATCTCCTTCACCTGTTTGGCCTATTCCCCCACACCCCTCTCCTATTGTAACCACCAGTTCTCTGTATTTATGAGTCTGTTTCTGTTTTGTTCACTTGTTAGGTTCTTTCAGATTCTACATGTAAGTGACATCATAGGGTACTTGTCTTTCTCTGACTTTGCTTAACAGATATCCAGTTTCTTTCCTACTTCTCACTTTGGGCAGTTCAACTGACAGTTTACACTGTCAGTTCACTTAGTGGGTGGAAGTCTACAGGGCATGCTTGGATTTGTGTTCAGTCTGTTTTTGACTCTTAGTTGTTTCTTGCCTTGACCTGTCAGCATTTCTTTTGGTCCTGAACATATCTTGGGGCCAAGTGTGTATTCTGGGTCCACAGCCTTTATTCTAATGTGTTGAGAGTGTGTTATTGGCTCCAGTCATCTGGGGCCATGTGATGAGGGCTCCGTGAACATTTTGTCCTACCAGGCCCCAAGGATCAGGGCTCACAGAGACAGCTTTCTACCTCATGGGACTCCTGTTACTTTACCTCCATTAGGATAGGAGTCAACAAAAGTGAGAGAAATATTTGTTTCATGTTGACATTGATTTCACATATTGAAGCTGAAACAAATGATCTCATTCATTCAGACTCTGCTCCCTCTGGAATATGGACTCTTCAGAGAGTATAAGGTCCGATTTACTTGTCTCCCACTGTGGAATATGTAAAAATTGTGAGGAAGAAGACCTCATTTGAGTTAGCCATGTATTTTGGTCTAGGCATGTTTTCTTGCAACTCAGGGAGACAAATGGGGAGACTTGGCTTTGCTGAAGGGGCTGCACTGTTCATTGCCCCACTGTTCACAGTGGGAGTTAGACCTGAGAGTAGTGGAAATGGAGTGGTCTTGAAACCATAGGAAGCTGTTGAGAGCTTGCTGCCTGGGTTTGGAGAACCACGAGGCTTGTCTGTCTTGGGGCAATAAAAGAGTACCAGATCAGTGAAACAGTTTGGCACCAAGCTGAATAAAACAGATCTGTCCACTTGGGTTTGTCTCCTTGCTCACAGTTTACTGTATTTTTGGAGGGAGAAAGTGAGGGTGCATGTGCACTAATTGCTTGAGCACCCTGAGGATCTGTTGATTCTGAAGTTGATCTTTTTGCTTGGGAAAAGGGTCTCACTTTACTGGGCTCAGATCCAGCTCTTGAGTGTGCTCATAGTCCTTTTCCAGGAATCAGTAAAACTCTCAGACACTAACTCTCACATTAGAAGCACCACCACAAGCATGGGAGGACCCAGGGAATTGGAGACATACTTAATCTTTAAAGCAGAGCTCTCATTGTGCCTCAGCTATTTTACCCCCAAAATTGACTGGGTTATGCATTAGCTTAGATAGCACATTCTGCCCTGGAACTTTGTAAAAACTCAGCATATACTTGACCTGGCCTTTTCATCATACAGCAATAAATTTAGCATGTCTAGACCTTGTACATAGTCTCAGAACTGTAATGTGAGTACTGGGCAGTAATTCACTGGCTGTTCTTCTCTAAGCTGATTATCTTTATTTAGATTTCTGGCTGTTAGAGTTTAGGACTAAATCTTCCCTACTCAAGTGGCTTTGATTGAGAACATCATCTGGCCTTTTCAGCCTGCCTGAATCTGTGGACTCTGACTGAGTTAACATGCGTAACATGCTTAATACTCCATAAATGTTAGCTATCATCATCATCACCATCTCTCCCCAAATAACTGAAGAAAATCCAGGCAGGCCTCATATCGAGGAAGGAAGAATTGACTTAAAAGCCCAACAGATGACTATAGACTATATTTACACAGATATTGAGAAGGGCAGCACTGGTTGTTCCATACAGATCAAACTTCACATTTGATTATATCTCAAATCCTGATACTCAGGTCCATAGGATATTCTAAGACTATTTGACTTCAAAGTCTAGAATCTGTTGAATAATATAAGGCCTGTTGACTTGAAAGTAGGTCCATTTGTTCCATACAGTTCAGTTCATTTATTAAATATCTACTACACACACACACATACACACACACACTATATGTATATAATAAATACTAAATATCTTAATGGTGTGAGGTGATATCATTGTGGTTTTAATTTGCATTTCTCTGATGATTAGTGATGTGGAGCATCTTTTTATGTGCCTGTTGGCCATCTGAATTTCTTCTTTGGAGAAGTGTCTGTTCAGATCCTCTGCCCATTTTTTAGTCGGGTTATTTGCTTTTTGGGTGTTGAGGCATGTGAGTTCTTTATATATTTTGGATGTTAATTCCTTATCAGATAAATTGTTTATGAATTTATTCTCCCATACTATAGGATGCTTTTTTATTCTGCTTGTTGGTGTCCTTTGCTGTACAAAAGCTTTTTAGTTTGATAGAGTCCCATTTGTTCATTTTTGTTTTTGTTTTCCTGGCCCAAGGAGATGTGTTCAGAAAAAGTTGCTCATGTTTATATTCAAGAGATTTTTGCCTGTTTTATTCTAAGAGTTTTATGGTTTCATGACTTACATTCAGGTCTTTGATCCATTTTGAGTTTACTTTTGTGTATCGAGTTAGACAATAATCCAGTTTCATTCTCTTACATGTAGTTGTCCAGTTTTGCCAACACCAGTTGTTGAAGAGGCTGTCTTTTTCCCATTTTGTATTCATGGCTCCTTTATCATATATTAATTGACCATATATGTCTGAGTTTATATCTGGGCTCTCTATTCTGTTCCATTGATCTATGGGTCTGTTCTTGTGTCAGTACCAAATTGTTTTGATCACTGTGGCTTTGTAGTAGAGCTTGAAGTCATGGAGTGTAATCCCCCCAGCTTTGTTCTTCTTTCAGGATTGCTTTGGCTGTTCAGGGTCTTCTGTGGTTCCATATGAATTTTAAAACTGTTCTAGTTCATCGAAGAATGCTGTTGGTATTTTGATAGGGATTGTATTGAATCTGTAGATTGCTTTAGGCAGGATGGCCATTTTGACAATATTAATTCTTCCTATCCATGAGCGCAGGGTAGATTTCCATTTATTGGTATTTTCTTTAATATCTCTCATGAGTGTCTTGTAGTTTTCAGAGTAAAGATCTTTCACCTCCTTAGTTATATTTGTTCTTAGGTATTTTATTCTTTTTGGTGCAGTTGTAAATGGAGTTGTTTTCCTGATTTATCTTTCTGCTAATTCGTAGTTAGTGTATAGGAATGCAACAGATTTCTGTGTATTAATTTTGTATCCTGCAACTTTGCTGAATTCAGATATTACTTTTTTGGTGGAGTCTTTAAGGTTTTCTATGTATAGTATCATGTTGTCTGCAAACAGTGATAGTTTAACTTCTTCCTTACCAATTTGGATGCCTTTTATCTCTTTTTGTTGTCTGATTGCTGTGGCTAGGACTTCCAATACTATGTTGAATAAAAGTGTTGAGAGTGGGCATCCTTGTCTTGTTCCTGATCTTATAGGAAAGCTTTCAGCATTTTGCTATTATGTATGATGTTGGCTGTGAGTTTGTCTTTATGGCCTTTATTATGTTGAGGCATGTACCCTCTATACCCATTTTGTTGAGAGTTTTTATCATGAATGGATGTTGAATTTTGTCAAAAATTTCAGCAGCTATTGAGATGATCATGTGATTTTTGTCCTTTTTGTTGATGTATGATGTTGATTGATTTATGAATATTGTACCATCCTTGTATCCCTGGAATAAATCCTGCTTGGTCATGATGGATGATCTTTTTGATGTATTTTGAATTCGGTTTGCTAATATTTTGTTAAGGATTTTTGCATCTATATTCATCAGGGATATTGGTCTGTAATTTTCTCATTTTGTGGTGTCTTTGGCCTTGTTATCAGAGTGATGTTGGCCTCATAGAATGAGTTTGGAAGTATTCCTTCCTCTTTTACTGTTTGGAATATTTTAAGAAGGATGGGTATTAACTCTTCTTTAAATCTTTGATAAAATTCAGCTGTAAAGTCATCTGGGACAGGAGTTCTGTTCTTAGGCAGTTTTTTATATTACAAATTCAGTTTCACTACTGGTAGTAATTGGTCTGTTCAGATTTTCTGTTTCTTCCTGGTCAGTCTTGGAAGGTTGTATTTTTTTAGAAAATATTCCATTTCTAGGTTTTCTAATTTTTTGACATGTAATTTTTCATAATCTCTAATAATTATTTGCAGTTCTGGGGCATCTGTTGTGATTATTCCTTTTTTGTTTCTGATTCTGTTTATGCTTGTACACTCTCTTTTTTTCTAGGTAAGTCTACCATTTATCTATTTTGTTTATTTTCTCAAAAGAGCCAGCTCCTGGTTTCATTGATTCTTTCTATTGTTTCATTCTCAGTTTTATTTATTTCTCCTGTGATCTTTGCTAGTGTCCCTCCTTCTACTGACTTTGGGCATCATTTATTCTTCTTTTTCTAGTTTCTTTAATTGTGAGTCTAGACTGTTTATTTGGGATTGTTCTTGTTTCTTAAGATAAGCCTGTATTGCTATGTACTTTCCTCTTTGAACTGCCTTTGCTGCATCCCACAGGGTTTGGGCTGTTGACTTGTTTTCATTTGTCTCCATATATTGCTTGGTCTCTGTTTTAATTTGGTCTTTGATCCATTGATTATTTATGAGCATGTTGTTAAGCCTCCATGTGTTTGAGGCCTTTTGGTTTTCTTTGTGTAATTTACTTCTAGTTTCATACCATTATGGTCTGAGAAGCTGCTTGATACAATGTCAATCTTTTTAAATTTATTGAGTCTTTTTGTTGCTAGTATGTGCTCTCTTCTGAAAAATGTTCCATGTGTACCTGAGAAGAATGTATACCCTTCTACTTTTGGGTGGAATATTCTGTAGATAATCTGTTAGGTCCATCTGTTCTAATGTATTGTTCAGTGCCTCTGTTTCCTTTTTATTTTCTGTCCAGTTGATCTGTCTGTTGGTATGAGTGGTGTGTTAATGTCTGCTAAAATGTATGTTACAATCTATTTTCCCCTTTAATTCTGTTAGTATTTGTTTTGCTCCTATGTTCGGTGTATCGATATTTATAAAGGTTATATCCTCTTGTTGGGCTGATCCCTTTGTCATTATGCAATGTCCTTTTTTGACTCTTGTTATTTCTTTCTTTTGAAGTCTATTTTGTCTGCTGTAAGTAATGCTACTCCTGCTTTTTTCTCCCTATTATATACATGAAATACCTCTTTGGGTCCCTTCACTTTTAGTCTGTTTATGAGTCTCTTGAAGGCAACATATAAATGGTCTTGTTTACTTTTCCATTCTACCACTCTGTGTCTTCTGATTAGTGCATTCAGTCCATTTACATTTAAGGTAATTATTGATAGGTGTATACTTATTGCCATTTTATTAATTGTTTTCTGCTGTTTTTATGGCTCCTCTCTGTACCTTTCTTCCTCTCTTATACTTTTCTCTTGTTATTTAATGGTTTTCTTTAGTGTTGTAGTTGGATTTCTCTTATTAATTCTTTGTATATCTATTTTAGGCTTTAGGTTTGTGGTTACCATACGGTTCAAAGATAACCTCCTGACTATATAACTATATTAAGTTGATGATTGCTCTATTTCAAACACAGTCTAAAAGTACTTTTTTATTCTTCTTCCTCCTCCACACTTCATCCATTAGATGTCATAATCTGTACTTTTTGTGTATCCCTTGGTTGATTTTGGGTATAATTTGTTTTACTACCTTTGTTTTATTTTTGTACTTGCTTGTTAAGTAATTGATCTACTACCTTTACTACGGGTTTATTTTCACTAGTTAAAACTATTTAGCCTTAGGAACATTTCCATCTACAGCAGTCCCTTTAACATATCCTGTAATGCTAGTTTAGTTATCAATTATTTGAGCCTTTGTTTATCTGGAAATTGTTTAATCCCTGTTTCAAATTTGAGTGATAATCTTGCTGGGTAGAGGATTCTTGGTTGAAGGTCTTTCTATTTCAATGCAGTAAATATTTCATGACACTCCCTTCTGACCTGTAATGTTTCCACTGAGAAGTCTGCTGATAACCTGATGGGCATTCCCTTATAAGTAATCTTTTTCCTCTGTCTGGCTGCTTTCAGTACTCTCTCCTTATCCTTAATTTTTGCCATTTTGATCATTATGTTTTGGTGTTGTCTTCTTGGGGTTCCTTTTGTTAGGGGCTCTCTGTACTTCCATGGCCTTGAGTGTCTATTTCCTTCCCCAGATTCTGGAAATTTTCAACAATGATCTCCTCAAAGAGACTTTCTATCCCTTTGTCTCTCTCTTGTCCTTCTGGTACTCCTCTTCTGAAAATATTGTTTCATTTGGATTGGTCACACAGCTCTCTTACCATTCTTTCATGCCTAGAGATCCTTTTTTCTCTCTGTTCCTCAACTTTGTTGTTTTCCTGTTCTCTAATTTCCATCTCACTGATTGTCTCCTCTACTGGCACCAATCTATTATTCATTGCCTCCATTGTATGTTTCATTTCAGTTAATGTGTTCTTCAGCTCTGTTTGGCTCTTTTTCAGCTCCTGTATCTCTTTGTTGAAGTCTTCCCTGAGATCTTCAATACTTTTCCACAGATCAGTGAGCATATTTATGACTTTTACCCTGAAACCTTCATCAAGAATATTGGTATTTGCCATTTCATTTAGCCCTCTTTCTGGTGTCTTATACTGTAGTTTTGTTTGGAACATATTCCTCTGCCTCCTCATTTTTCAGGGTTTCTCTATTTCTTTTCTTTGTATTAGATGGGTCTGCTATGCTTCCTGGTCTAGCGAGTAATGATTTTGTGAAGAAGGCATCCTGTGGTACCCAGAAGCTCAAGACTCTTTCCTCTCCAGGGCCTGGTTCTCCTTGCTCTGGAGCCCCAATTGCTGTTTGTGGGCAATGGGCAAGGGCTGCCTTTCTGTCTTTCTGCCTGCTGGCAGTGGTTTTTCTCAGTCCACTGCAGCCAACAGTTTGCCTCAGTGATCAGAGCAGTGGCTTCTGGGATTGTTGTGGGCAGGCTGCCCTCTGCCTGCCCTGCAGGGATGGTGGGACTGTAGGCTTAATAGGTGGGCAGGGCAGTTTCACAGCTCTGGGGCAGAGTGGGCACCTAGCACGGGCTTGGCTGCTGGAAGGGAGAAAGGAGCTCTCAGAGCTGACTTCCGCAGGCACCTCCTTAGTTGGGCTGAGCAGGGCTGAGAAAGCTGGAAGAGCCTCCCTCTGCCTGCCAGGCAGCAGAGTTTAATGCTGCTGGACTGAGTGGGCTGGCGTGCCAGCGGTGGGCAGAGAAGCGCTTGGGGTTGAGCCACCAGCAGGGAGGATGGAGTGTCTGGGGCTCCTGAGAGTGCCAGACCTTTTGGGCCAAGGGAGGACTAGGGAGGTATTGTCCACCTGCCCTTTCTCCTGCAAGGATAGTTCCATCCAACCCTCACCCCTGTAGTACCCCTCCCACTCCAGGCAAGTCTCTCAAATTGCCACCTCTGTGTTGGGTCTCAGCGGGAACCGTGGAATGTATCTCTCTTCCACAAGCAGCTGGAATCTCAGCCTCCCAGAGTGTTCCAATTGTCCCTGGTGTCCAGCCCCGCTAATCACCAGAACCCAATGCAGCGTGGACTCTTGCTACCAGAGCAGATCTCCAGGGTCAGGTGTGCAGAGTTCCTGAGCACCTATCCCCTGTCTGCTCCATTCCTCTTCCTCCTGCCTATGGGCTGAGATGGGGGAAGGGCTTGGGTCCCAATTAATTGTAGCTCTGTCACTTTACCCCTCTCTGTGTGGTCGTCTCTTCTTCCCCAGGTGTAGGTGGCCTGTTCTGTGGTTCAGAACATTTTCAGGGTTACTTGTATTGGCTGAAGTTGCTTCCTTGGTGTGTGTGTGTGAGAAATTTCTGCCTTGCTTTCCTACTCCACTATCCTTTTTTCAAAAAAATGAGCATTGACCCCTTTATCATTATGTGATGTCCCTCTTTATCCCAGTAATTTTTTCTGCTCTGATGTCCACTGCTTTGTCTGAATTTAATATAGCTATTCCCATTCTTTTCATTGGTGTTAGCATGATGTATCTTTCTCTGTCCATTTAATTTTAACCTATATGTATCTTTATATTTAAAATGACTTTTAAACAAAATAGAGTTGGGTCTTGTTTTTTCCTTCACTGTGACAATTGCTATCTTTTAATTGAAGTATTTACACCTTTGACATTTAAGGTGATTATTGATATACTTGGATTAATATCTACCATATTTGTTACTGTTTTCCATTTGTTGCTTATACTCTTTGTTCTCATTTTTGTCTTATCATTTTCTCTCTTGTGGTATTAACTAAGCATTTTATATGATTCCATTTTCTTTCTTTTTTTAGTGTATTGTAGTTTTTAAGTGTTTGCTCTAGAGCTTACAATATACATTTATAACTAATCCAAATTCACTTTGAAATAACACTCTACTACTTCACAGGTAGTACAGATACCTTATAGCAAAATAATCCTGATTCCTCCCTCCTGTCCTTTGTATCATTGCAGGCATTCATTTCATTTACACATAAGCATACACGTACATAAACATGGGTGCATAATAATACATTGTTGCTATTATTTTGAACAAACCGTTATCTGTTAGATCAAATAAGAATATGAAAAATCATTTAATTTTACTGTCACTAACGTAGATCTGATTGATCACATTTTGCTTCTCTCAGAATTTTTAACAGTTTTAAAAGGTAGATCTACTGGCAACAAATTCCTTCAATTTCTGTTTGTCTGAGAAAGTCTGTTTCTCCCTCACTTTTGAAAAATAATTTTGCAGGGCACCAGAAATTTAGGTTGGTATGTTTTAAATAATAAATTTAATTTCTTTAATAGATACAGGGCTATTCAGGTAATCTATTTCTTTCTGAATGAACTTTGGTAGTTTTTGTCTTTAAGAAAATTTTCAGTCTCATTAATTGTCAAATTAATTGACATCCAGTTGTTCATAGGATTGCCTTTTCTTCTGATCTTTAGAATCTGTAAGCTGTCACCGCTGTCATTCCTGACATTGGTAATTTCCCCCTTCTTTTCTTTTTCCTGAACAGTCTATCTGTAGTTTATAAATCTAAAAAAATCCGTGTATAGTTTTGTTAATTTTCTCTGTTGTTTTTCTGTGGTTTTTAAATTAATTTCTTCTGTGTTTTTTGTGATTTTCTTTACCTGGGTTTCATTTGCTCTTCTTTTTCTAATTTCTTAAACTAGGAGCTGAGGTCACTGAATTGAGTCCTTTTCTAATGTAAGTGTTGAGTGATGTAATTTTATTTTAATAACTGCTTTGTTAGCAGTTTCTGATGTTTGTTATATTTTCATTTTTATTTAGTTCAAAATACTTTTCTAATTTCCCTTTTATTTCATCTTTGACTCACAAAGTATTCAGAAGTGTGTTTAGTTACCAAATATTTGGGGATTTTTCAGAAAGCTTTCTTTTGTTGATTTCTTATTCAATTTCATTGTGGTTGGAGAATCGTACTTTATGTCTTGAATTCTTTGAAATCTACTGGACCTTGTATTATGGTCCAGAATATGATCTTAGTATATGTTCCATGTTCATGTAAAAAGAACATATATTCTGCTGTTTTTTTAATTTAAAATTGTATTCTATGTGTCAATTAGGTCAAATTGGTTGATACTGTTAGTTAGGTGTTCTTCTAGGTGTATTTTCAGGTGTTCTTTATCCTTACTGGTTTGTTTCCTCTCATTTATTTAATTATATCAGTATGGACCAATAGACATTAATTTCATAGTATGGATTATAATCTATTAATACTTTATTTTGTTGTTCAAATTGTTCCAGCTTTGGCTATTAGGAATTCTTGCTGTTGGCTCCTATTCCCCTTTGACATAACCTCATCAGTGTGTTTTTTTGTTTGTTTCTTGGTTTTGATTTTTTATTATTTTTATCACTTCTTTATTTTCTGGCACTATAGGATGCTCCAGGCTCATCTTGTATATTTGTTACCCCAGTAATATTCCCCTAGTTACCTCTAGAGTCATTCTAGGATTAGCCATTTCTCCAAGGAGTTCTGGATCCTTTTATTGGAGAATAGTATTGGAAACCAAGATTTAGGTACTAGGTATGTTCATTGCTACTGGAGTGTTTTTTCTTTTAGAGCCTCTTAGCTGACAGATCAAATAAATATAGTATTAGTGTGTATACAAACTTGTGTATGTAGCATTTACACATATCTATAAATGTTTCTCTATGTAACCATCTCTATTAAACATGAGATCCTACTGAGGTCTCCAAATCTAATCCATTATCACATGGATCATTTTAGTTTCATCTCCTTACTATCTGTACATTTCTACTCTAGCAGTTAGATACCTGGTTCCCACCATCCTCCATCTATACACTTAATTATTCAGTTCCATTGTACATGTATGGCAGTGTCAGAATTGTTTAACCCATACTCCCTTGGGAAACAACTTTATTAGGTTGAGGACTGACTGATATGTAGTTCTCTTTGCATTTAGTCTTACAGACTTCATACATTTCCAAAGTTTCTTTAGTCAACACTTTTCATTCCACCCCCTTCAATGAAGTTATTTCATACATTTATAATACAGTTAGATTCTCTTGTCACAGTCTACATTCTTCCCTGGGATCTTCCAACCTCATAAATGATTTTTTAAATTTACATACACTACTCTTTGTGTTTGAAAGTTTTATAGGTTTTAACAAATGCGTATTTTTTTTATCCACCATTATGGTATCATACAGAATAATTTCATTGCTCTAAAACTGTTTGATTGCAGTGTTTTGCCTGTTTGTCCCTCATCCCTCTGCCCCACCCCAGCAACCCCTGAGCTTTTTACTGTTCTGTAGTTTTGCCTTTTATAGAATGTCATATAGTTGGACTCATAAAGTACATAGCCTTTTCAGATTGGCTTCTTTCACTCAGTAATAGGCATATAAGATCCCTCCATGTCCTTTCATGACTCAATAGCTCATATCTTTTTAGTGCTGACTAATATTCCATTTTCTGTATATACCACAGTTTATCCATCCACTAACTGAAGGACATCTCAGTTGCTTCTAAGTTTGGCAATTATGAGTAAAGCTGCTATAAACATCTGTGTGCAAGCTTTTGTGCAGACAGAAATTTTCAACTCAGTTCAGTAGTTCAGTTGCTACACTGTATAATAACACTATGTTTAGCCTTGTAATAAACTGCCAAACTGTCTTCGAAAATGGTAATACCATTTACATTCCCATCAACAATGAATAAGAGTTTCTGTTGTTCCACATCCTCACTGGCATTAGATATTGTCAGTTTTTAGCCATTCTAATAGGTGTGTGTGAGTATCCATTATTATTTTGATTTGCAATTTCTTACGACAGATGTAGTTGAGCAACTTTTCATATACTTGTTTGTCATCTGTGTCTTCCTTGGTGAGATTTCTGTTTATATCTTTTCCCCTTTTAAAATTGGATTTCTTTTCTTATTGTTGAGACTTAAGAGTTTTGTGTATATTTTTATACAAGTATTTTATATTTTCTTCCAGTCTGTGGCTTTTTATTCTGTTAACAGTGTCTTTTGCACAGCAGTTTTTAATTTTATGTAGTCCACCTTATCAATTTTTTTCCTTTCATGGATTGTGCATTTGGTTTCCTATCTAAAACTTCATCAGCAAAGCCAAGGTCACCTTGATTTTCTCCTGTTATCTTCTAGAAGTTTTATAGTTTTGTGTTTTACATTGAGGAAAATGGTATATTAGAATCATTTACATGATCTGTGTTGAGTGAATTTTTGTGAAAAGTTGTGTCTAGGTTAATTTTTCTTTTTTTTGCGTATAAACATCCAGTTCTAGCATCATTTTTTAAATAACTTATTTAGGTATCATTAATCTACAATTACATGTGCAATATTATGGTTATTAAACTACCCCCTTCATCAGGTCCCCCCACCAACACAGTCACTGTCCATCAGCGTAGTGAGATGCTATAGAATCACTACTTGTCTTCTCTGAGTTGTACAGCCCTCCCCATGCCCCTGCAACATTACGTCTGCTAATCATAATGCTGCTTTCTCCCTCTTATCCCTCCCTTCCCACCCATCTTCCCCAGTCCCTTTCCCTTTGGTAACTATTAGTCCATTCTTCGGTTCTGTGAGTCTGCTGTTGTTTTGTTCCTTCAGTTTTTTTCTTTGTTCTTATACTCCACACATGAGTGAAATAACTCATTTGATACTTGTCTTTTTCAGCTTGGCTTATTTCACTGAGCATAATACCCTTTAGCTCCATCCATGCTGTTGCAAATGGTAGGATTTGTTTTCTTCTTATGGCTGAATAATATTCCATTGTGTATATGTACCACCTCTTCTTTATCCATTCATCTACTGATGGACACTTAGGTTGCTTCCATTTCTTGGCTATAGTAAATATTTCTGCGATAAACAGGGGTGCATATGTCTTTTTCAAACTGGGCTGCTGCAGTCTTAGGGTAAATTCCTAGGAGTGGAATTCCTGGGTCAAATCGTAATTCTATTTTGAGTTTTTTGAGGAACCTCCATACTGCTTTCCACAATGGTTGAACTAATTTGCATTCCCACCAGCAGTGTAGGAGGGTTCCCTTTTCTCCACATCCTCGCCAACATTTGTTGTTGTTTGTGTTTTGTATGTTGGCCATCCTCACTGGTGTGAGGTGATATCTCATTGTGATTTTAATCTGCATTTCCCTGATGATTAGCGATGTGGAGCATCTTTTCATGTGCCTGTTGGCCATTTGAAATTCTTCTTTGGAGAAGTGTCTATTCATGTCCTCTGCCCATTTCTTAATTGGATTGTTTGCTTTTTGTTTGTTAAGTTGCATGAGTTCTTTATATATTTTGGATGTCAACCCCTTATCGGATACGTCATTTATGAATATATTCTCCCATACTGTAGGAAGTCTTTTTGTTCTACTGATGGTGTCCTTTGCTGTACAGAAGCTTTTCAGCTTCATATAGTCCCACTTGTTCATTTTTGCTTTTGTTTCCCTTGCCCGGGGAGATATGTTCATGAAGAAGTCACTCATGTTTATGTCCAAGAGATTTTTGCCTATGTTTTTTTCTAAGAGTTTTATGGTTTCATGACTTACATTCAGGTCTTTGATCCACCTTGAATTTACCTTTGTGTATGGGACTACACAGTAGTCCAGTCTCATTCTGTTACATGTAGCTGTCCAGTTTTTCCAACACCAGCTGCTGAAATGGCTGTCATCTCCCCATTGTATAGCCAAGGCTCCTTTATCATATTTTAATTGACTGTACATGTTTGGGTTAATGTTTGGATTTTCTATTCTGTTCCACTGGTCTGTGGGTCTGTTTTTGTGCCAATGCCAAATTGTCTTGATTCCTGTGACTTTGTAGTAGAGCTTGAAGTCAGGGAGCATAATTCCCCGTTTTATTCCTCCTTCTCAGGATTGCTTTGGCTATTCTGGGTCTTTTGTGGTTCCATATGAATTTTAGAATTATTTGTTCCTGTTCATTGAAGAAAGCTGTTGGTAGTTTGAAAGGGATTGCATTGAATCTGTAGATTGCTTTAGGTAGTATAGCCATTTTGACAATATTGATTCTTCCTAGCCAAGAGCATGGGATGAGTTTCCATTTGTTAGTGTCCTCTTTAATTTCTCGTAGGAGTGTCTTGTAGTTTTCAGAGTACAGGTCTTTCACTTCCTTCCTTAGGTTTATTCCTAGGTATTTTATTCTTTTTGATGCAATTGTGAACGGAATTGTTTTTCTGATTTCTCTGTCTGTTAGTTCATCATTAGTGTATAGGAAAGCAACAGATTTCTGTGTGTTAATTTTGTATCCTGCAACTTTGCTGAATTCAGATATTAGTTCTAGTAGATTTGGAGTGGAGTCTTTAGGGTTTTTTATGTACAATATCATGTCATCTGCAAATAGTGACAATTTGACTTCTTCTTTACCAGTCTGGATGCCTTGTATGTCTTTGTTTTGTCTGAGTGCTGTGGCTAGGACCTCCAGGACTATGTTGAATAACAGTGGAGAGAGTGGGCATCCCTGTCTTGTTCCCGATCTTAGATGAAAAGCTTTCAGCTTCTCGCTGTTAAGTATGATGTTAGCTGTGGGTTTCTCATATATGGCCTTTATGATGTTGAGGTACTTGCCGTCTATACCCATTTTGTTGAGAGTTTTAATCAGGAATGGATGCTGAATTTTGTCAAATGCTTTTTCAGCATCTATGGAGATGATCATGTGGTTTTTGTTCTTCTTTTTGTTGATGTGGTGGATGATGTTGATGGATTTTCGAATGTTGTACCATCCTTGCATCCCTGGGATGAATCCCATTTGATCATGGTGTATGATCCTCTTGATGTATTTTTGAATTCGGTTTGCTAATATTTTGTTGATTATTTTTGCATCTACGTTTATCAGGGATATTGGTCTGTAATTTTTTTTTTGGTGAGGTCGTTGCCCAGTTTTGGTATTAGAGTGATGCTGGCTTCATTGAATGAGTTTAGAAGTATTCCCTCTTCTATTTTTTGGAAAACGTTAAGAAGAATGGGTGTTATTTCTTCTCTATATGTCTGGTAGAATTCAGAGGTGAATCCATCTGGTCTGGGGGTTTTGTTCTTGGGTAGTTTTTTGATTACCGATTCAATTTCGTTGCTGGTGATTGGTTTGTTTAGTTTTTCTGTTTCTTGCTTGGTCAGTCTTGGAAGGTTGTATTTCTCTAAGAAGTTGCCCATTTCTTCCAGGTTTTCCAGCTTGTAAGCATATAGATTTTCATAATATTCTCTTATAATTCTTTGTATTTCTGTGGGATCCGTCGTGATTTTTCCTTTCTCATTTTTGATTCTGCTTATGTGTGTAGATTCTCTTTTTCTCTTAATGAGTCTGGCTAGGGGTTTATCTATTTTGTTTATTTTTTCAACGAGTCAGCTCTTGGTTTCATTGATTTTTTTTCTATTGTTTTATTCTTCTCAATTTTATTTATTTCTTCTCTGATCTTTATTATATCCCTCCTTCTGGTGACTTTGGGTCTCATTTGTTCTTATTTTTCCAATTTCAGTAATTGTGTCATTAGAGTATTCATTTGGGAATATTCTTCCTTCTTTAAATAGGCCTGGATTGCAATATACTTTCCTCTTAGAACTGCCTTTGCTGTGTCCCACAGAAGTTGTGGCTTTGTGTTGTTGTTGTCAATAGTCTCCATATATTCTTTGATTTCTGTTTTGATTTGGTCATTAACCCATTGATTAATTAGGAGAATGTTGTTAAGTCTCCATGTATTTGTGAGCCTTTTTTATTTCTTTCCAAAATTTATTTCTAATTTTATACCTTTGTGGTCTGAGAAGTTGGTTGGTAGGATTTCAATATTTTACAGTTTACTGAGGTTCTTTTTGTGGCCTAGTATGTGGTCTATTCTGGAAAATGTTCCATGTGCACTTGAGAAGAATGTGTATCCTGCTGCTTTTGGGTGCAGAGTTCTGTAGATGTCTGTTAGGTCCATCTGTTCTAGTGTGTTGTTCAGTGTCTCTGTGTCTTTACTTATTCTCTGCAGAGTTCTGTAGATGTCTATTAGGTCCATCTGTTCTAGTGTGTTGTTCAGTGTCTCTGTGTCTTTACTTATTCTCTGTCTGTTTGATCTGTCCTTTGGAGTGAGTGGTGTGTTGAAGTCTCGTAAAATGAATGCATTGCTATTTCCTCCTTTAATTCTGTTAGTATTTGTTTCACATATGCTGGCGCTCCTGTGTTGGGTGCATATATATTTATAATGGTTATATCTTCTTGTTGGACTGACCCCTGTATCATTATGTAATGTCCTTCTTTATCTCTTGCTACTTTCTTCATTTTGAAGTCTATTTTGTCTGACACAAGTACTGCAACACCTGCTTTTTTCTTCTTGTTGTTTGCATGAAATATCTTTTTCCATCCGTTCACTTTTAGTCTGTGTATATCTTTGGGTTTGAGATGAGTTTCTTGTAGGCAGCATATAGATGGGTCTTGCTTTTTTATCCTTTCTGTTACTCTGTCTTTTGATTGGTGCATTCAGTCCATTTACATTTAGGGTGATTATCGATAGATACGTACTTATTGCCATTGCTGGCTTTAGATTCGTGGTTTTCAAAGGTTCAAGGGTTGCTTCTTTACTATCTAACAATCTAACTTAACTTTCTTGTTAAGTTATTGTAAACACCGTCTGATGTTTCTTTATTTTTCTCCCTTCTTATTCTTCCTCCTCCATTCTTTATATACTAGGTGTTTTATTCTTTGCCTTTAGTTAGTATTTGGATGGTCTGCTTTCTTTGCTATGATTTTATTTTCTCTGGTGACATCATTTTAGCCTTAGGAGTGCTTCCATCTAGAGCAGTCCATTTAAGATATCCTGTAGTGGTGGTTTATGAGAGGCAAACTCTCTCAACTTTCGTTTGTCTGGAAATTGTTTAATCCCTCCATCATATTTAAATGATAATCGTGCTGGATACAATATTCTTGGTTCGAGGCCCTTCTGTTTCATTACGTTAAATATATCATGCCATTCTCTTCTGGCCTGTAAGGTTTCTGTTGAGAAGTCCGATGATATAGTCTGATGGTTTTTCCTTTGTAGGTGATCTTGTTTCTCTCTCTAGCTGCTTTTAATACTCTGTCTTTATCTTTGATCTTTGCCATTTTAATTATTATGTGTCTTGGTGTTGTCTTCCTTGGGTCCCTTGTGTGGGCTTCCGTGGACTGTGAGACTATTTCCTTACCCAGCATGGGAAAGTTTTCAGCAATTATTTCTTCAAAGACACTTTCTATCCCTTTTTCTCTCTTTCTTCCTCTGGTACTCCTATAATGTGAATATTGTTCCGTTTGGATTGGTCACACAATTCTCTTAATATTCTTTCATTCCTAGAAATCCTTTTATCTCTCTCTGCCTCAGCTTCTCTGTATTCCTGTTCTCTGATTTCTATTCCATTAACAGTCTCTTGCATCTCATCCAGTCTGCTGTTAAGCCCGTCGATCGCTTGTCTGATTTCTGCATTGTCTTTCCTCAGTTCCCTCACTTCCTCCCTCAGCTCTTGCACATTTCTCTGTAGGTCCATCAGCATGGTTATGACTTTTATTCTGAATTCTTTTTCAGGAAGACTGTGCATTTCCATCCCTTCAGGCTCCCTCTCTGGGTTTGTCTGGTTGATCTTAGTCTGGACCATATTCCTCTGTCTTTTCATGGCTATAAAAGTGGTCGCTGGTAGTTGCCATGTACGTCAGCTGGGCTCTTTAAGACTTTAAAAAGAAGAAAAAGAAAGAAAAGACAAGAAAAAAGCAAGAAGAAAAAATAAAACAACAAAAAGAAAAAAACACCCAACGGAAGTAGATTCTGTGGGGATGCTGTAGGTGGTGCTGTTGCTCCACTATTCCGCAGCCATGGCCGCGCCCCTCTGCAGGGCCCTTTATAGATCTCGCTGGGGTTGGAACGAATGGGAGGCTGTTGATCTCTGTGAGAAGTCTAAGAGTGGCCACCCTTTCCTAGTCACTAGGTAAGGGGTCGGAAACTCCCCAGGACTCCCAGCCTGCTGGGCTGAGTGTGCCAGGGTGATCCGGCTCCTCTGCTGGGCTCCTGTCTCTTTAAGACCGCTAAAAACACGCGCTTTTCTTTTTTTTTTCCTTACCGGGAGCCGGCTGCAAGCACCCTGGTGCGTTTCCCGCTCAGATCCTGCACCCTCTGTCTCTCCAATCTCTGCTACACCGCGCGATATGTGTCAGCCTTCCCCGTGCAGATCACCGGGGCTGGTTATTTCAAGGGGGGGGTACTTCTACTCCCTCCCGGCTCTGAATTCTCTCCTCCCGCCAGTGCACTGGGGTGGGTGAGTACTCCCGGCTCCGTATCTTATCCGCCTCGTGGGGTGCCATGTCCTCTCAGGTATAGCTGCACGCTGTGTGCTTTCCTGTGTATTCTGGTCTCTATTTTAGGAATAGTTGTATTTGCTCTATTTTCATAGATATTTATAGTTTGGGGAGGAGATTGCTGCCGCCCTGCTCATGCCGCTGTCTTCCCGGAAGTCCTGTTCTAGCATCATTTGTTGAAAATATTATCCTTTCTTCATTGATGTCTATGTTCCTTTGTCATGTATCAGTTGGCTGTAGTTCTGTTTGTTTCTGGGCACTCTGTTCTGTTGATCTATGTGGCTATTCTTTCACTAATACCAAACTATCTTGATCACTATAACTTTATATTGACTTTGGAAGTCAAGTAGTGTTAGTCTTCCAACTTTGTTCTTCCTTGGTATTGTGTTGGTTATTCTGGTTATTTTGCCTTTCTGTGTGAATTTTAGAATCTGTCAGTATTCATAAACTAGACTGCTGGGGTTTTTTTGAAATTGCATTGACTCTATATATCAAGTTGGGAAGAATTGGCATCTTAACATCATTAAATCTTCCAATCATGAACATGCAGTGTCACTTCATTTCTTTAGATCTTTGGTTCTTTTATCAGAGTTTTATGACTTACAGCATATAGATTATATATATATATATATTGTTAGATTTATACATGAACATTTCATTTTTTTATGTTAATGTTAATTGTATTGTGTTTAATTTCAGTTGCCAGTTGTTCATTGCTGTCATAAAGGAAAGCAGTTAACTTGTGTCTTAGCCTTACATTCCACAACTTTGTTATAATTGCTTATTGGTTCCTTTCTTTGGTTGATTTTAAAATCTCTGTGAAGGCAATCATCATGTCATCTGCAAACACAGTTTTATTTCTTCCTCCTCAGTTTATTTACCTTTTATTTCCTTTTCCTGTCTTATTGCATTAGCCAGGACTTCAAGTATAATATTGAATAGGGGTGGTAAAGGGACATAATTGCCTTTTTCCCAGTCCTACAGAAAAAGCATCCAGTTTCTCACTATTAAGTCTCCCGTTATTAATATATCTTCTATAGATGTTCTTGATCGGGTTGAGGAAGTTCCCCTCTATTCCTAGTTTGCTGAGAGTTTTTATCAGGAATGGGTGGTAGATTTTTGTCAATGCCTTTTCTGTATAAATTGATGAATTATGTTTTTTTCTCTTTCATTCATGTGGTAAGATTGTATTGGTTTTCAAATGTTAGCCTTGCTACCTGGAGTAAATTCCACTTTGTTGTGATACATAATTTTTTAATACATTGTTGAATTTTGTATTTCTAATGTTTGTTGAGGATTTGCATCTGTGTTCATAAGAGATATAGTCATAGATATAACTATGAAGTTATAACTTTCCTTTCTTGAAGGTAATGTTTTTAACTGGTTTTATTATGGTAATACTAGCCTCATGCAATAAGTTAGGAAGTGTTCTTTCTGCTTTTATTGGAAGAAATTGTACAGAATTGGTATCAGTTTTTCCTGAGTATTTGGTAGAATTCATCAGTACAACATCTGAGACTGAGGTTTTCTATTTTCAAAGACTATTAATACTTATTCAGTTTCTTTTTTTTAATGCAATCTAACAATCTCTGCCTTTTAATTGGGGCTTTTAGACTATTTACATTTACTGTTGTTGTTGATACGGCTTGGTTTGAATCTATCATCTTCCTGATTGTTTTCTGTCTCATCTATTTTTTTATTTGCTCATTTTTTGCTTTTTAGGGTTGAGTGTTTTTTATGATTCCACTTTATATCTGTTGTTGGCTTATCAGGTATGACTTTGTTATTTAATGGTTGCATTAGCATATATAGTATATATCTCTTATCACAAGAAATTTGTCCCCTATACCACTTCACATGTAGTATAAGAATACTACTGTTATATTTTTCCCTCCCCAGCCTTTATTATTTTTTCAACCTTTTTATTCTCATATATATTATAAACCCACGCCATCTTATTTTTGTTTAACAATTTGTTATTTTTTAAAGAGATTAATAATATAATAAGAAAAAGTCCTATATATTTTCCCATGCAGTTAACTTTTCTAGTGGTCTCCACTCCATATTTCCACTTGATACCCCCTTCCTTCTTCCTTAAGGACATTTGTAAAAACATTTCTTATAGTGCAGTCTGCTGTTGAGGATTTTATTTGGCTTATTTATCTGAAAATATATTTATTTTATCATTGTTCTTTAAAAGTATTCTTACTGGAGCAATAACTTTTGATGCTAATTATTCAGAATTAGGCTAAACTTTACAAGTTATGGGCACAGTCCTCCAAAAACCTATCGTTATTTAGAAATTAAATGCAAGCTTAGGGGTTACCAGGCCATGCATAATAACTCTGACCAACTGGATATAAATTTAAGGGTTCCCACAACCTCTTCAGGCTCAATAATTCACTAGAATGACTCACAGAGATCAGGAAAAACACTATACTTACAAATACGGTTTTATTATAGCAAAAAGGATGTAAATCAGAAGTAGCCAAAAAAAGAGACTTATTGGGCAAGGTTTGGGAGGATCCTACATGTGAAGCTTCCAGTGCCTTGTCCCACAGAAGTCTGGATGTGTCACTCTCTGAGCACACTGATGCGTAACAATATGCAGAGTATTATTAACCTCTATTCCTTGGAGTCCAGACCGATATCAAATGGCCTAAAGTCCCAACCCCCTAATTACATGGTTGGTCTTCCTGGCATTGGCAGCCCCCTCCCTTCCTGAGTCATCTCATACACATAAATAATCAGGCCCCACGAACATACTCCTTTCACTGGAGAAATTCCAAGGATTTAAAGGCTCACTCCAAAGAAGTGGAGATAGAGGCCACCAAATTCTTTATTACACAATAGCTGGGTATAGAATTCTCGGTTTGTAAGATTTGTTTTTCTTCCCCCAATTTAAAGATATTGCTCCATTGTCTTCTTACATTGCTTTCAATGAGAAATCTACAGTAATCCTTGTCTTTTTTTTATTTTGGTATCATTAAAGTACAATTACATGAGCAACATTATGGTTACTAGACTCCCCCCATTATCAAGTCCCCACCACATACCCCATTACAGTCACTGTCCATCAGCATAGTAAGATGCTATAGAACCATTACATGTCTTCTCTGTGTTTTACCTCCTTCCCCGTGTTCCCCACCACATTATGTGTGTTAATCATATGCCCCTTTTCCCCCTTATCCCTCCCTTCCCACCTATCCTCCCCAGTCCTTTCCCTTTGGTAACTGTTAGTCCACTCTTGGGTTCTGTGAGTCTGCTGCTGTTTTAAAGTACCTTCAGTTTTTGCTTTGTTCTTACAGTCCACAGACGAGTAAAATCATTTGGTACTTGTCTTTCTCCACCTGGTTTATTTCAGTGAGCATAATACCCTCTAGCTAAACCCATGTTTTTGCAAATGGTAGGATTTGTTTTCTTCTTATGGCTGAATAATATTCCATTGTGTATATGTACCACATCTTTTTTATCCACTCATCTACTGATGGACACTTAGGTTGCTTCCATTTCTTGGCTATTGTAAATAGTGCTGCGATAAGCATAGGGGTGCATATGTCCTTTTCAAACTGGGCTGCTGCATTCTTAGGGTAAATTCTTAGGAGTGGAATTCCTGAGTCAAATGGTATTTCTATTTTGAGTTTTTTGAGGAACCTTCCATACTGCCTTCCATAGTGGTTGAACTATTTTACATTTCCACCAGCAGTGTAGGAGAGTTCCCCTTTCTCCACATACTCACCAACATTTGTTGTTGTTTGTCTTTTGGATGTTGGCCATCCTAACTGGTATGAGGTGATATCTCATTGTGGTTTTAATTTGCATTTCTCTGATGATTAACGGTGTGGAGCATCTTTTCATGTGCCTGTTGGCCATCTGAACTTCTTCTTTGGAGAAGTGTCTGTTCAGATCCTCTGCCCATTTTTTAATTGGATTATTTACTTCTTGTTTGTTAGGGGTGTGTGAGCTCTTTATATATTTTAGATGTCAACCCTTTATCGGATATGTCATTTATGAATATATTCTCCCATACTGTAGGATGTCTTTTTCTATTGATGGTGTATTTGCTGTACAGAAGCTTTTCAGCTTGATATGGTCCCACTTGTTCATTTTTGCTTTTGTTTCCCTTGCCCGGGGAGGTATGTTCATGAAGAAGTTGCTCATGTTATGTCCAAGAGATTTTTGCCTAGGTTTTCTTCTGAGACTTTTATAGGTTCATGACTTACATTCAGGTCTTTGATCCATTTCGAATTTACTTTTGTGTATGGGGTTACATAATAATTCGGTTTCATTCTCTTACATGTAGCTCTCCAGTTTTGCCAACACCAGTTGTTGAAGATACATTTCCCCATTGTATCTCCACTCTTTTATCGTATATCAATTGACCGTATATGTTTGGGTTAACATCTAGACTCTCTATTCTGTTCCTCTGGTCTGTGGGTCTGTTCTTGTGCCAGTACCAAATTGTCTTGATTACTGTGGCTTTGTAGTAGAGCTTGAAGTTGGAAAGCGAGATCCCCCCTGATTTATTCTTCCTTCTTGGAATTGATTTGGCTATTCAGAGTCTTTCGTGGTTTCATATGAATTTTAGAACTATTTGTTCCAGTTTGTTGAAGAATGCTGTTGGTATTTTGATAGGAATTGCATTGAATCTGTCGATTGCTTTAGGCAGGATGGGCATTTTGACAATATTAACTCTTCCTACGCAAGAGCATGGGATGTATTTCCATTTGTTAGTGTCCTCTTTAATATCTCTTAAGAGTGTCTTGTAGTTTTCAGGGTATAGGTCTTTCACTTCCTTGGTTAGGTTTAGTCCTAGGTATTTTATTGTTTTTGATGCAATTGTAAATGGAATTGTTTTCCTGATTTCTCTTTCTGCTAGTTCATTGTTAGTGTGTAGGAAAGCAACAGATTTGTGTGTGTTAATTTTGTATCCTGCAACTTTGCTGAATACAGATATTCTATTAGTTTTGGAGTGGAGTCCTTAGGGTTTTTTATGTACAATATCATGTCATCTGCAAACAGTGACAGTTTGACTTCTTCCTTACCAATCTGGATGCCTTTTATTTCTTTGTGTTGCCTGATTGCTGTGTCTAGGATCTCCAGTACTATGTTGAATAAAAGTGGGGACAGTGGGCATCCCTGTCTTGTTCCCGATCTTCGGTGAAAAGCTTTCAGGTTCTCGCTATTAAGTATGATGTTGGCTGTGGGTTTGTAATATATGGCCTTTATTATGTTGAGGTACTTGTCCTCTGTGCCCATTTTGTTGAGAGTTTTTGTCATGAATGCATGTTGAATTTTGTCAAATGCTTTTTCAGCATCTATGGATGTAATCGTGTGATTTTTGTCCTTCTTTTTGTTGATGTGGTGGATGATGTTAATGGATTTTCGAATGTTGTACCATCCTTGCATCCCTGAGATGAATTCCACTTGATCATGGTATATGATCCTCTTGATGTATTTTTGAATTTGGTTTGCTAATATTTTGTTGAGTTATTTTTTATCTATGTTCATCAGGGATATTGGTCTGTAATTTTCATTTTTGGTGGGGTCTTTGCCTGGTTTTGGTATTAGAATGAGGCTGGCTTCATAGAATGAGTTTGGAAGTATTCCCTCCTCTTCTATTTTTTGGAAAACTTTAAGGAGAACGGGTGTTATTTCTTCTTTATATGTCTGGTAGAATTCAGCGGTGAATCCATCTGGTCCGGGATTTTGTTCTTGGATAGTTTTTTGATTACCGATTCAGTTTCATTGCTGGTAATTGGTCTGTTTAGATTTTCTGTTTCCTTGGTCAGTCTTGGAAGGTTGTATTTTTCTAGAAAGTTGTCCGTTTCTTCTAGGTTATCCAGTTTCTTAGCATATAGATTATCATAGTATTCTCTAATAGATCTTTGTAGTTCTGTGGGGTCTGTCATGATTTTTCCTTTCTCATTTCTGATTCTGTTTATAGGTGTAGATTCGCTTTTTCTCTTAATAAGTCTGGCTAGGGTTTATCTATTTTGTTTATTTTCTCTAAGAACCAGATCTTGTTCTCACTGATTTTTTCTATTGTTTTATTCTTCTCAGTTTTATTTATTTCTTCTCTGATCTTTATTATGCCCCTCCTTCTGCTGCCTCTGGGCCTCATTTGTTCTTCTTTTTCCAGTTTCAATAATTGTGACTTTAGACTATTCATTTAGGATTGTTCTTTCTTCTTCCAATAGGCCTCGATTGCTATATACTTTCCTCTTAGAACTGCTTTCACTGCGTCCCACAGAAGTTGGGGTGTTGTGCTATTGTCGTCATTTTTCCATATATTGCTTGGTCTCTATTGATCCGTTGTTTATTTAGGAGCATGTTGTTAAGCCTCCATGTGTTTGTGAGACTTTTTTTTTGTACAATTTATTTCTAGTTTTATACCTTTGTGATCTGAGAAGTTGGTTGGTAGAATTTCAATCTTTTTTAATTTATTGAAGCTCTTTTTGTGGTCTTGTATGTGGGGTATGCTGGAAAATGTTCCATGTGCACTTGAGAAGAACATGTATCCTGCTGCTTTTGGTGTAGAGTTCTGTAGATGTCTGTTAGGTCCATCTGTTCTAGTGTGTTGTTCAGTCCCTCTGTGTCCTTACTTACTTTCTGTCTGGTTGATCTGTCCTTTGGAGTGAGTGGTGTGTTGAAGTCTCCTAAAATGAATGCATTGCATTCTATTTCTTCCTTTAATTCTGTTAGTATTTGTTACACATATGTTGGAGCTCCTTTGTTGGGTGCATAGATATTGATAATGATTATATCCTCTTGTTGGACTGACCCCTTTATCATTGTGTAATGTCCTTCTTTGTCTCTTTTAACTTTCATTGTTTTGAAGTCTATTTTGTCTGATACATGTACTGCAACACCTTTTTTCTCCCTATTGTTTGCATGAAATATCTTTTTCCATCCCTTCACTTTTAATCTGTTTATGTCTTTGGGTTTGAGGTGAGTCTCCAGTAAGCATCATATAGATGGTTCTTGCTTTGTTATCCATTCTATTACACTATGTCTTATGATTGGTGCATTCAGTCCATTTACTTTTAAGGTGATTATCAAAAGATGTACTTATTGCCATTGCAGACTTTGGATTCGTGGTTACCAAAGGTTCAAGGGTAGCTTCTTTACTGTCTAACTGTCTAACTTTAACTCACTTATATGCTTAATTATAAAAACAGTCTGATGATTCTTTATTTCTCTCCCTTCTTTTTCTTCCTCCTCCATTCTTTATATGTTAAGTGTTTTATTCTGTACTCTTTTTTGTTTCCTTTGACTGCTTTTGTGAATAGCTGATTTTATTTTTTGCCTTTAATTAATATTTGGTTTATTTGCTTTCTTTGCCCTGATTATATTTTCTCTGGTAACATCTATTTAGCCTTAGGAGTACTTCCATGTAGAGCAATCCCTTTAAAATACCCTGTAGTGGTGGCTTGTGGGAGGCAAATTCCCTCAGCTTTTGCTTATCTGGGAATTGTTTAATCCCTCCTTCAAATTTAAATGATAATCTTGCTTGATACAGTATTCTTGTTTCAAGCACTGTGTTTCATTGCATTAAATATATCATGCCATTCTCTTCCGGCTTGTAAAGTTTCTGTTGAGAAGCCTGATGATATCCTGATGGGTTTTTTCTTTGTTGGTGATCTTTTTTCTCTCTCTGGCTGTTTTTAATATCCTGTCCTTGTCTTTGATCTTTGCCATTTTAATTACTATATGTCTTGGTGTTGTCCTCCTTGGGTCCCTTGTGTTGGGAGATCTGTGGGCTTCCATGGTCTGAGAGACTATTTCCTTCCCTAGCTTAGTGCAGTTTTTAGCAATCATTTCTTCAAATACACTTTCTATCCCTTTTTCTCTCTTTTCTTCTTTTTGGACCCCTATTATGCAAATATTGTTCCATTTGTATTGGTCACACAGTTCCCTTAATATTCTTTCATTCCTGGAGATCTTTTTTTCTCTCTCTGCATCAGCTTCTCTGTATTCCTGTTCTCTGATTTCTATTCCATTAACAGTCTCTTGCACCTCATCAAGTCTGCTCTTACGTCCTTCCATTGATTGTTTCAGTTCTGTTATCTCCCTTTGGACTTCATCCCTTAGCTCTTGCATATTTCTCTTTGGCTCCATTGGCATGGTTATGACTTTTATTTTGAATTCTTTTTCAGGAAGATTGGTTATATCTATTTCACCAGGCCCTTTCTCTGGCATTGTTTTAGTGATTTTGGACTGGACCAGGTTCTTCTGCCTTTTCATGGCAATAGAAGTGATCGCAAGCGAGTGGCACATGTATCAGTTGGGAGAACAAAGTCCCTTCCTGCTTGCTGGTCACCTTGTCCTCCTCCGCTGCTTGTGCCGGTTACCCGCACACAGGGAGCCATTCCTGGGTTAATTCCCTTGGCTACTGTGGGCGGGGTGGCCCTCAGGATGGTCTAGGCCACTGCCGTGGGTCACAGGAGCACAGCATGTGTTCACGTGCGAGAATGCTGCCCCTTCATGCCTTCCAGACTTTGCACTGGCTTCCTCTGTCGTGGGCAGCTGTGTGCTGGCAGCTGCCTCTGGGTCTGTCCCTGTTAGCTGCGTGCTGGGAGAAGACTCTGTGTGGTTGCTGTGGGCGTGGGTGCTCCCTGACTGGTCCACAGCAATGACGGGTCAGCTGGTTTGCTTGCAGTGCCGGTGCGGGAGAATGAATGGCAGGCTGCTTATCGCCATGAGCTTCAGAGCTGTGTTGCCACTCAGTTGGTTAGGGAGCCTGAAGTTCCTTAAGATTCCCAGCCAGCTGGGCTGAGTGTGCCGGGATGATTTTGCCCACCTGTTAAACCCTTGTTCCTTTAAGACTTTTAAAGCACCTGCTTTTCTTTTGTCCCAAGGGAGCTGGCTGTGGGGACCTGCTCGCAGTCTCCATCTTGGATTTTACTTTTCCATTTCTCTTATATCCACTACACCATGCAGTGTGTGTCTGTGCTCCTGGTGTAGATTACTCGGACTGGTTATTTAGCAGTCCTGTGCTTCCACTCCCTCCCCACTGTGATTCTTTTCCTCTCTCTGGTGAGCTTGGGTGGGGGGAGTGCTGAGGTCCCGCTGGGTCACAGCTTTGTATCTCACCCTTTTCTTTAGATGCTGAGTTCTTTCAGATGTAGATGTCGCCTGGCTGTTGTACTACATCTTCTGGTCTCTCTTTTAGGAAGTTGTATTTGCTGTATTTTCAAAATATGTATGGTTTTGGGATGAGATTTCCACCACCCTACTCACACTGCCATCTTGAGCGCCTCCCTCCAGTAATCCTTATTTTTATTCCTATGTATATAACGTGTCTTTCCCACCACCTACCCCCCACCCAGCTACTTTGAAGAGTTTTCTTTTTATCATGAGTTTTGAGCAATTTAATTATAATGTACTTTGTTATAGTTACTTCCTCTTTCTCATGCTTAGGGTTCTTGGAGATTCTTGGATTTGTGGGTTTATATTTTTTTCCATCAAATTTGGAAAAATTTCAGCCATTATTTCTTCAAGTATGTTTTCTGTATCCCCTCTCTCTTCTCTTTTGAGGCTTAGTAGACTGTTTGAAGTTGTCTCACTGCTCAGTGGTACTATTCTGGTGCATTTGTTTTTGGCAGTTTTTTTCCCCTTTTGTGTTTGCTGTTTCTGATGTGTGTGTTCTGTGATTCCCTAGCTTTAAAACCAGCACCATACTTGGTCCTTGTAGGCCAGTCATTGTGGGATACTCATATCCAGGGATTCCCTTGAGGTTTTAGCTGCATATGTTTGGAAATCATCCAAGGGCATCTAGCTTTACATGTCAAAGATCAAACTGTGGGTACTTTTTAATATTTGAGATGACACTATGTAAAAAGAACAGACTTTAAAAAAAGGGGTGGTTGAGATTCTGAGGAAGTGTGATCCTTAAGTGCTGGCTAAGGAAACAACTGCTCCAGATTACTTCTTTCACACCTTGGTCGCCTGTAGTAGCCAGGAGATGGAAATAGTTCATAAGTGCTAGCCCTAGACTCAGAGCACAAAAAACCCAGAGCTGGTACAAGGTTGAGGGCAGATCTACTGCATAAGTTTGTGCACCTCACTGAGGCTTCCAGTCAGCGGGATGAGTGAAAGCTAAAATGCCTCTTTCTAACTAGTACTTCCAAAGAGAGTGCTTTTATGTAACTGATAGAGGGGTGCTGCATAGGGTAGTGGGACATTATTTGAGAGACTGGTTTTTTTCCTAGATCAGTACAGAAAGACACCAAGTGCTATCCAGGCCCTGTTGGGTGGAGATAATGGGAAACAACTAAGCAGCTTCATGGCACCTGGGAACAAGCTGTCCAAGAAGCCAGGGCATACTAACTATCAGACCCCTGGGTAACTGCAATTCCTCATAGCCAGTGTTGGTTCACAGACGTGAGCACAGAAGTGGGGAGGTTAGCAGAGATTGGCACAGTGGTCAGCACATCATGGAGTATAGTACTTGTGTTGACCTGGCCTTTTAGGTAGAGACACATTGACAGAGTCTGCCAGGTTAGGGGCTGCTAAAATCAGTCCCCAGCTGTAAGTTAGACCTGAGAGTTACAAGAGGCTTAGGTTCAAGAACTGTTATGACAAGTGCAAAGGTAAGCGCACAGTTTAGTTCAAAGCTTCTGAGCTGTAAGTTAGCAAGTTACAAGGGGACATGTTAAAACTAATAAAGAGATGGAGATAATTCCTATACTGTGAGGTTGGGTATGCTTTGTAGACTTGTTTATGGACTATTTTAAGGACCACTGCTATCCTAAGCCCCTACCTGAGAACTTCAATTTCCCTTAAGTACATGTATTTCTGGGTTAGCCTCTTCGATGCAGGGTGCATAGATCTATGTACAAGAGACTTTTGGACCCAGGAGACCTGTTGCCCTTTGAGAAATGTTTGAGCATTTGATTGTGCCACCTGCACTGACTGAGTTCTTCAAACCTTTGGAAAGTTGAGATGACTACACTAGGCAGATTGGAGCCTGGGGTGTTCTTAGGAGGGCAGGACATTGTTAAGTTGCTGCTGGATCTAGATTGTATGTCTGAAAGACATAGATGGTGATAAGCAACTTGGAAACAAGAGAGAAACCTCTGGGCTGCCCAACTTTGCAAAGAGAGAATCGCTAAACCAATGGTGGGCCTGAAAAAAATAACCATATGTGCTAATTGCCAAGCTAGGGGAAGATTTCTTCCCTAAAGGTCACTTCAACCCTCCTCAGAAACAAATCTCACAGAGGGTTTTTCTTTTCCCATCCACAGGTAACAGTCCTTTGGATAGCCCCCGGAATTTCTCTCCAAATGCACCTGCTCACTTTTCCTTTGTTCCTGCCCGTAGGTAAGTTAGAAAACCTCTAACTAAATGTGTGACCAAATATGTGGTACTTGCATGAAGGTCAACTAAAGGCCAGCTTCCTCCTCTGAGTCATTGCCCTTGCAAGTATCTTACCTTGGGCTAGCAGCCATCAAAATTCCTTCCCTCTGAATGTAATTATCTTGTTTAAGTTTTGCTTTCTAGGTGCCCTAGGCATTTGGGTTGGAATGTTTGAATGGGGGAATAGATAATAGAATTGGGTTTATTTTTATAATCCTAAATGTAAGTTCCTGGTTTCCTGAGGGTGTATTCCAAAAGATACTCTTGATAGAGAGTTATCCTAGTGTAATCAGTGAGAAAATGGCTTCTTCTCACAGGAGGGCCCAAACTTCTCCTCTTACCTCTCTAACTCAGCTAGTTCCAAGGAGCTAGAAGGGGCCTTGCATGCATCTCTTCTTGGGGATAAAGAGATTACAGGGTCTTCATTTACTCTCCCATAAATTTAGAAAGATTTGTTGCACTACAGAGCCATTCTTACATTCCTCCTCACATTTCATTCCTCTCTGGAAATGATTTAAACTTATCTCTGGCACATGATAGCAATCCAGACAGGTCAGCCCATTGCCAGGACATTGGTAAGTTGCTGCTTTCACCTGGCCTCTGGGAAAGTACCAAGCTGACTGAGATGAGCCCATCCAAACTACATACCAAGGTTCCATAAACAAATGATTTACTTTTCAGAACATTTTCTAAAAGTCTTTCTTGGCAGAGTTCATGTTCTTTGACTTTATTTTTTTATTTTTATTTAAAAAAATAACTTTTGGTTATAGTCAATCTTTGGCATTTAGGCCTCCAAAAAAATCACGACTCCAGTTTTGGAACCTTTAATGGGTGGAGAATAATAGATGCAGCTTGAACCAGAGCAGTTTCTATAGGTAAACTAAATTTTTAAAGAGATAACAGAGCAGATTCTTTGAAACAGCATGAGCTCACTATTCAAATGACAACCCAGAAGAAATCTGTCCCCTTCCTATCCAGGATTCTATGTAGCTGAAAAGGACATGGACAGGTTGGGAGAAGTTGATGTCTGACTTGGGTGCCCCCCTCAACCTGGTTGCCTTTCTCAAAACAAATACTATCTGAGTTTGTCCTGTAGACTCATCTCTCGTACCCTGTGTAACTTCCAATTAGTTAACCAAGGATCTAGATAGGAACCCTTATAAGTATAGGAATATGCTGGATCGGTGCATTTTTATTTCCAGCCCAACTGTAAAGTCTTACTTATCCCAGACTTCCTGCCTTTGTGTGAGCTGTAGTCTCAGTTGGGTCTGAGCTGGGACAGCAGGACTTGTGACTTATTTCTTTAAGTGGCAAGGAGTTACTTTCCATTAATTCAGTAAATATTTACTGAGCATCCAGTATGCCCAGGCACTTAGTTATACAGTGGTAACAAAATAGACACAGCCCCTACTTTCTTAAAACTTAGTAGACCGAGTGGAGTCTGCATGTGCTGCTCCCTTGGTAGGGAACGCTGTTTTCTCAGATCTTCACTAGTGAACACATTCTTGTCTTTCATTTCTCATCCTAAATGTCAACTCCTTAGGCCTTTCCAAACCATGAAGTGTAAATGAGCTCTCTCATCATTATCCATCAAATTATCTAGTTTCATTTTCAAACTAGTACTTCTGAATACCTGATCTTTTACTTGCTTTCTCTCTCACCTCAACCAGAGTCAAATCACCTTTAATAGAGATACCTTAGTATGTTGAAAGCTGTCTTCTAGTAAGTAATAAGTACTTAGTGCTTATGGAATGAATGAGTGGTAGGGAGGAATAATGACCAAGCAAACAAAACAGATACATACTAAACTGTGATAAGCAGCATGAAGGGAAGAAAGTGATCCTGCATGAAAGTATAGGAAGAGAATGAGCTGGAGAATCTACACTGGGTGCTCAAGCTGAGGCCTCTGAAGGATTTCAAACTAAGATCTGAAGAATGTGAAGGAGCCTGCCATGTTGGGCGTGAGGACACAGCTGTGTATACTATTCCAGGCAGAGGGAAAAGCATGTTTTGTTGGTGCCCTTGTGTTGGCTTAATTCCCTGGGCTTTAGAATCAGCTAGGGGACTTTGGGGCCTGGTATTACCCCTGAAATCCAAACAGGTCTGTGCTAGGTGGCATGAAGCATGGTACCCTGGGCTGTCCCCTTATGGGACATAGTAGGAAAAGCAGCTAGATATTGGTGGGGGTGCCAAACAGGATTCTCAGGAAACACTACTGTGTTTCCTAGGTCACTGAAGTCAGGCTCAAGCCTCATAGGGTCACATTAGCTTGAAATACCATGCAAAAGATAGATGTAGTGAAACACTTAGGATAGACTCATCAGTCCTATAATTTCATTTCAAACTTATGCATATTCCTAAACCAAAGGTTTGCCTCTGCCAAACTAGACCAAGCACCAGAGGTCAAACAGGTCAGTCTGGTTCCTTTTGATTCTCACTATAACGTATGTCTTTTCACTACAGCCATGGCCACAGAACAGACAGGTAATGGTGGGTGTGATGTGGAGAGGGGCTGGGACACTGCTGTGCATGGCCAGACAGTATGGTTTGTGATTTTGTGCTTGGTGAGAACCAGGTGTGATAAGTCCTCTCTCCCTGTGGGTATGGACATTTAGCCTTTCATATCTAGCAGAGGGGCCCTAAGGGAGCTTCCTCTTTTGCTGGAACCGAGGCTCAGAGTTCATATGCTTGGAGGCAGGTACTGCTGAATAGTTCTAAGCTTCTGAGCCTAGGGACATGTCACTGTCACTCCCACAAATTTCCTCAGTGAGATAACCAGGCAAAGGAAATGGAGTCATCCTACAGTGACATTTCTTTCTGACTGTGTTGTGGCCCCTGCTCTTTGGTTTAATGAAAAACAGCTGCCATGCAATTGGTTACCATTTCCACCTAAAGGAGGAAAAATCACCTGTGAAGTGTATTTGGCAAGGGTTTGGGAGATCCCTCTTTGAGTTAGACTAGTCCCATCATGGCTGAGCTGTGTTTTCCTGGAATTGACTTGCTTTCTTATGCAGAGCTCCCAGGACCCAAGAAGGAGGTCAGAGAGAACATCATGTTGGAGCAGCCTCCTGGACATTTGTTTGGCTCAGAGACTAGGTTCCAGCAGAGCTGGCTTCCTGGGTGGCATGAAGTTTGAGTCATGTGCATGTGGCATGGAACCCCAGGCTGTCCCTTTACAGGACATAGTAGGAAAAGCTTCTAGGTATTGGTGGGGCTGGAGAGGAGTGCTTCAAAAGGAGAAGTCATGGCAAGATTGATTCCTCTTCTTTCTTCTTCTCCATCTTTCCCCATCCCCCTTAACTGTGAAGCTTGGAACAAATCACTCAAATCTCTGGGTCTTAATGTTTTCTCTGAAGATAGAGGATATTAAACTTCTAAAGGTCCTCCACTGCTAATGTTCAGAGGTACTATGGGTAGCAGCAAAGAAGTTTTTCTCCAACTCCAACCAGAGCAGGCTATGCCCCCAAGCTCCACAAGAAGAAACACTTGTGTTATAGCACATCCCACAGTCCAGGAAAGCATCATTTGTCCATGTCACAGAAGCTCAAATCAGATACCTGCCTGATCTTCCTCCTCTACAGCAAAGCAAATCACTGCAGTTCTCTGGAATAAGAGCGATAGGGTGCATCCTCTCAGGAGCAGCAGGAAGCCTGCCCCAAATATGCAGCCAGGGCTATGCCTTCTCGCTCCTCTTTCATAACGTTACTGTCACTCTTTGGCAGATGTTCTCAAAGACCAGTTTTATGGGTTCTAATGGATCTTAGGTAGCCTTTGACTATTGCCATCTATTGATTCATACTCAGACCCAGATGGTCCACTTCTTCCTGGTTGTCAGCCTAACAGCCTGGGGAAGACCGAAGAGCCCTTCACAGGGAGCCTTCAAAAAAGGAAATAGCTGTATTTCAGGGGCAAGTCTGTCCCTCTGATGATGCCTTTGGTGGGAGTCCTCTGCCATTGGTTCTTTAAAAGTAAATAAATTGAGAATATAGAGATTTTTATTCTAAAACCACAGTATTGTATAACAGATATTCTTAATCAGAGTCATGGGCTCCTGTGTAGTAAGAGATGCCTGTCTTTGCAGTGGAAAATGTACAGTAGGTTCTATTTAAGAGAGAGACGTGAAAGCGTGTACTGACCTGAGTGGTACTATCTTGAGACAAGAAACAGCTACCAGTAAACCAGCTGCCCCCAAAAATGCTGACAGAAAGACAGGCAGGTCTGGGGCTCAGGGTGGGGTCACTTAGAAACTGCCTAATGCCCTTTTCTTAAACAGGACTGATGGACGGCGCTGGTCTTTGGCCTCTTTGCCTTCTTCAGGCTATGGAACCAATACTCCTAGCTCTACTGTCTCAGTAAGTAGCCAATTCTGTGGCAGTCCTTCCTGCACCCCAAGGAAATACTGCCTTACTGGTATTGCTCCCTGTGCCTACAGTGTTGCAAAGTGGTTCTCAGCTTTTTCTCCAAAGCCAAGCTTAAAGAGGTTGCTTAGGTATGAGGCTGAGTGGGGCAGAGGGCTGGTGGCCCTTAATAGCCATAGCCAGATCCATTTAAGCACCTTTGGAAAGAACTAACCAACGTGCTCTCGGTGTGACGGTTACTCTTAGTGGAGTCAATGGAGGACTTGAGGATGGAATTTTGCTTTGCTGCTGAGGCCAGGCACAGGGGC
This sequence comes from Smutsia gigantea, assembly GCA_032199065.1. NCBI lineage: Eukaryota > Metazoa > Chordata > Mammalia > Pholidota > Manidae > Smutsia > Smutsia gigantea. The sequence continues at coordinate 170,123 of JAVSCE010002530.1, read as the reverse complement.
TCCTAAGGAAGGTTCCGTGTACTGCCCCTACCTTATCTAGAGCAAATAACCCCTCCCATGTCCCACATATTTGGTAGAGTCTCCTCCTCCTTTTTTACCTTTTCCTTTAAAAAAAAAAGGGTAGTGGTTATTTGATATTCAAGTTTTTGTGTATTAGTGAAAAAGCCAGACCTGTCTATAAAACTTGTAGCTATGTTTCTGTTAGAGAGGTTTTAGCCTAAAACACAACAGGTGACCTAATTGTTACTATGTACCTAACATGTCCTAATTGCTACTATGCACTCTAACCATGAGTCTCCCTCACTGAGCAACTTTTAATGGAAGCCAGGATGACAGGATTGGTAAACGTTTTCTATAAAGGGCCAAATAGTAAACATTTTAGGCTCTTTGCAAGCCATGTAAAATCAGCCCAGAGTGGATGACCCATTTTCCATGTCATCCACCATTCTCCAGGTCTTCCTAGCTCAGTCTGTCTGCATTCATGAATCCCAAGCAGGTAAAAGGAGTATTTCCTCACTTGACCTAGATACTTCTCTTAAATTAATCCAAAAATCTCATTGGTCTTTGGCAGTTATTAAGCTTCAAATCTTTCCTTAGTAATACCACTTTCCCCATAATCCTTTATACTCAAATATGTGATTTTTTAGACCCAAATTTAGAGCCATATATACATATGATATATATTCCTATTCAGTACATTTTAACAGACTCAACCCATTGCTCCAGCTTATTTTATTGGGATACTTTAAAACACCAATTTTGCTTCATATTAGCTGCATTTAGTAAGGATTCTCTTTGCAGTGTCAGTCATTTATAAAAATGTGGCTAAGACAGAGCCCTGTGGAGACCTCCCACTACTTCCTGTATTATACAACTTGCTGTATTATAGCATTCCATGAGAGAAGGATGCACTGTTAGCCAAGGGAAATTCTGATTTCTCACTTGTATTTAGGCTTACATGTAGTGCTGCAGCTTTAGAGTCATGAAGGGATTTAGATATTTAAACCCAGTTACCATTATCAGTTGGTGAACAAATTGAGCCAATGATGTTAGTCTCGCCTCCTCTTTTAGCTGGTCTCATAAGGATAAAGGGAAATTCGGTGATCCTGGTGCTGAACGGGGCTGCGCTAGCAGGAGCTACATCTGTGGGATGCCTGGAGTGGTAAAGCTCACTCTCCCAAGTGGTCTGTTGTGATGGGCAGAGGGCTCTTGCCTAGAATCTCAGTCATTGGGCCATGTTTAGAATTCTTAACTGTTTTTAGGTCAAGTCTAGTCCTTGGGTTCCAGATCTAAAAGTAATTTTCTTCCCTGATGGATTTTCTTGCCTACTGGTGTCCCTAGAATCTGGGCACAGCCTTCATAGACTCGGCAAAGCCCACTGGCCTCTGGATAACAGCCAAAGGAAACACTGCTGAGCCATCCTAGGGACTCTCCCAAGGTTGTAGGAGGGAAAACCTTTATGGGGTTGTCATTCATAGACTGGGTATACCTAGAATACTTCCTAAGCCAGAGGCAGGATTTATTAATTGTTTGCCATTTCAAGTAGCCAAAAGATTCATTGAGGGCAAGGGGTCCATGCACAAGAACCTGAATTTTGCCCCCTAGAGAGGCTCCCTCAGTAGTTGGAGCTCTCACACATTGTTAGCATCTGGGTCCAACTCCCTGCACAACTGATAAAAAACTGTTGGCTTCCTCAGGACCAAGGGCTCTGAAGGGCTAAAGCTGAACAGAATCATGCACAGAGGAGGCCAGTGGGAGCGATGGGAAGAACGCCTGCTGTGGGCAGACATGGGCTTTGCTTTGCTTGGGAAGGCCCTGCCTGTGCAGTCCTTCTCTGTTGCCGGACTGCCCGGAGACATGTCTTTAGTGCTGCTTTTTATTGTTTTCCCCTCTAGTCATCGTGCTCCTCACAGGAGAAGCTGCACCAGTTGCCCTTCCAGCCTACAGCCGATGAGCTGCACTTTCTGACGAAGCATTTCAGCTCAGAGAGTGCGCCAGATGAGGAGGGACGGCAGTCCCCAGCCATGCGGCCCCGCTCTCGCAGCCTCAGGTGAGCAGTGCTCTCTGCCCCACTGCCTGCTACCCATAGAGCTCGGCTTGTTTGCACAGCACGGGAGCCAACAAACTTACTATATAAAGGGCAAGACAGGAGATAATTCAGGCTTTGTAAGGCCGTACAATCTCTGTGGCAGCTACTTAACTCTGCTGTTGAGGGGTGAAAACATCCATAGACATGTTGTAAACTTGATACACAAAAATAGGCAGTGGGCCAGAGTTGGTCTGTGGGCCTGATTTGCCAATACATGATACAGCATCTTGGCATAGTTCAAATGAGTCAAGTCCAGTGAAATCCAAGCTCTCCTTGGTCTCAGCTCACCACCCCAGCAGGTACCTCATGATGCTGTCAAGCAGTCCTCCTTTTCTTGCCTTTGAAAGTAGTTAGCAGTAGAAATACACTTTAGACTCTGTTCAGTAAAAGGAGGTTTATAGTATCATCCCTTCTAATGATTGATACCTGGCTACAGAACCCACAGGCCCAGAGTATATGAACGATGCCATCTAAAAAAGTTGCTGCTGAGGACATTTGTGGCTGACATGGGGAAGAAGCCCATTTCAGAAGCAGAATTAAATGCCATCTGAATCTATCTCATTTCCCTGAGTCACCTGAGCTCATCAAACCAAACAAGTCTTAGCATCTGATTTATCTGTGAATTCCTTAGATTAATTGGCTGATAAATCTGTGCCAAAATTCTAGGTTAAGGAAGAGGGTGAAGATTAAAATGAGGCTTTAAGGACTGAACTCAGCTTTCCAGGACTCCTAGGAAATAACAAATTGGCTGACATATTCAGGGGGGCCCAGAGGAACAGTTCCTCCTAGGAAGAATCCCCACAGGTCATGTTGGCAAGTGTCAGGGATTGATGTGGGTGATGGCTAGGGCTGCAAGGCAGACGATAAGAGAGAAACACAAGAGAGTGTGGAGGACACATCCCAGTGCCTTTCCTTGTCTCACACAGAGGAATTCCAGGATCTGGGTGCTCTCTGCAGTCCACACCAAGTAAGGTACCTTTCAGGCCATTTGAGATTGAGAGGACTACAGTCCCTCAAGGAAATCCCTGCTGTATTACTCTTAAAATACTTGGTAATGTGCACTGACGTAGCAGGCAGACCATGGCCCACTCCAGGGAGAAAAACTTCTGAACTGAATTCAGCTGGGCTCACATGTCAGGGCACCAAACTGGGTAGGACCCAAATATCCATTCAGTTGTGTGGCTCAAATTTGGAAACCCCTTAAAGGAATGTAGCCACACATGGGCCAAAGGAGGAGAGTTAGACGGCCCAGGCTTATAACTCTTTAGAGCTAGATTGGCCTCATCCATTCCCAGCAGGTCAGAGCCCGAGGTAGTCCCTTAGGTTGCAGCTTGTATGGGAAAAGATGTAGGTAGACACTGTCTTTCTTTGGTTGTTCTGGTGGTGGTCTGATTTGACTTGATTCCTCAAACATGCTGGACTATACCAACCCCACCAGAGAGTCCTGTTCAGGGGGTGGTTATCCCCAGGAAAGCCACCAGTGGGCACAGGAGGTAGTGGTCTGCTCCTTCCTAGGCCTTTTCAGGCCCTGGCAGAGGTCTTTGTAAAGCTGGGTTCCTGACAGAAAGGTAGCCTAGCTCCAGATGGCACCATTTTGAGCCGAACAAGGTATGTTGTCAGCTGCAGGAATAAGGAAGGCTCTGGAACTCTGTCGGTACTGCAGACTCTGGGGATGGCCATTTTTCCCCTTGACAGTTCATGACACTAAAGTGACACCATTGTTTCTTTCCTATTTAGTCCTGGACGGTCCCCAGTTTCCTTTGACAGTGAAATAATAATGATGAATCATGTATACAAAGAAAGATTCCCCAAGGTAAGGATCCATATTACCTTGAGGAGGGCTGCCCCAGTGGCAGTGAGGGGAGGGGAGGGGGTGCTGTGTTCAGAGGAAATCACAAAGAAGTGCAGAAAGGCATTCAGCAGGAGGGGGAGATGGTGCAAGAGCCTCCAGATTGCTGGAGAAGAGGAAGGCAGCAGAGGACTATGAGTTTGGGGTTTGTACTTGCAGAGCCTCTGTTTGTCCACTCCCTGAAGGGAGAGGTATCCAGAGGGAAGTGTCAAAAAGGTATGCTACCACGTGTTAACAGGGAAGGAAAGAGCTAGAGGCCTTGTTTCTAATCGTGGATGCATGAGTCAGGGTCCCCCCAGAATGGGATTTGCCTCTGAGAGCACCTTTGTTTGATGCAGATTTCTTAAGCAGCACCCCATTACCTGTTCATCATATGTAGGGTCTGTGATGTGTGGTTCCCTGCTCCTCTGAGAGTGTCCTTTTTCCAGACTCCAGTGTAGTTTCTTGGAGATTCATGGCAACCAAAGGAAATAGTGTGAAGCCCTTTTGCTTTCCCTCTTGACATACGCAGTAAGGCCTTACAGTAAGGAAGAGCACACGTTTTGAAGCCAAACGGACCGGGGTTCAAACCTGCTTCTGCCTTTTACCAGCTGTATGACCGTGGGCAGATTATTTAACTCCTCTGAACTTCATTTGCCTCATCTGTAACTTGGGAAAATGAGAATATCTATCTTATAGGGAATTTGTGAAGATTAATAAACATCAAGCTTTTCTAATTGTGCCCAGGACATCGTAAGCACCCAGATTAAGTGGTAACTATTATTTTGTTGTTGCCCTGTACTATATGGTCTATGCTTTATTTCTTTGAAGTAAATGCAAGAGAGGAACTAGAGAAAAAGAGGAAGAGGGGTAGAACAAAATGCTAGGAAATCATGTATTTATGGTTGGTCCTTATAAAGAAGTTTGGGAGTGTGTATTGTTTAGAAGTGCATCTCACATATTTTCCCTTCCTCCTTACATATTAGGTGTCATTCTAGCTTTGCATGTTTGCGTTTTATGCATGATTCCAAGTCATTCATGTAAGGTGAATTGTACTTAGAGAAAACATGGTAAGATTCTTTGCCTTCTGTTCCTTCTCCCATCCCCACTCCTCTCTGCCTCTGTCCACACCCCCACATATATAAGTGTGTGTATCTACACATATGTGAGTTTATATACACATAGTCCTAGGTGGTTTCACTGCAAAGATTTTTGCTGCATAACTAATTGGCCATAAGGCAATTTTGCTTTAAAAGAAAGATCACAAAAAATAAAAGAGGGACATTCATTTAAAAAGACATAATGAAGCATGAAAGATGGGTAACAAAATTTAAAAGACTTTATTGTGAAATATGAAATATTTGAATACATTCCAAATGTATACTGTATGGCAGTACTGCACAAGTAACTGATTTTATTTTGTGGATTGTGCCTAAGCACGTGTCCTCAAAAAAGTATTTTTGCTCATAGTATTACACTTTTTTTTTGTCTCCTCATTCTTTTTCTTTTTCTACTAAAATTTCTTCCTTTGTTAAGCAAGGTATCAGTTTCCAAATCCATGCATATTTATAACTGAGCTTTGTATTGCATTGTGGCAGCCTTCTATACTGTTGTTTGTTTTTGGCATATTGTCACGTGTCCATTGATAGATATTGCAAAGTTCTGTGGGAAATGTGGGTTCAAAACTCTGTACCACTGTGTAGACCATTATGAGAGCTAAGATTTATGTAATAGAAAAATGATAGTACGGTGTCAGTGGAGAAATGACACCAAACTGTCCATCAGTTTGGTGAAATCAACCTATCAAACAAAGCTGCCAACCAGTTATTTTTTTATCTTTTATGGCAGAATTGCCTTTAGACCAATTAGTTATGCAGCGAAATGTTTGTGGCAAAAATGCTTACAGTAAAAGTATTTGGATCCATGTGCCTGCTCCCACACACACACCCACCAGCGTATACACGCACTGGCAATCAGAAGTCGCCACCTGGTGGCAAAGGAAAGAAGGCCAAGTCCTAGATAGGCAGCTAGGAACTTAACTGATGTGTGTTTTGTTTTGGCATGACTGTGCACTAGATCGCCAAGAGGCTTCTGAGCCAGACTTCAGTTCTGCTCTGCCAGGACCCAAGGTGTGTGGGCAGTCAGGTCACACCTTCATTAAACACTTTGTAAGCATATTCTTAGTTCAGTTGGGTCCTAAGGTCAAGTAAGAGCATCCTGGGATAAATAAGACTCTCTCTGTCTTGAAGAAGTTCCCAGTCCACAGAAAGGTTTAGAAGTCAGCAGGACCCATACACTTAGGTTTATACAGTTAGAAGGGCCAGTAGAAGCACAGAAGTAGGAAAACCCTACTTTGCCTGGAGGAATCAAAGACTTCTCAGAGGAGATAAGATGCCTGAACTGAGATTAGAAGGGGTAAAAGTGTGTCAGGCAGGGTCAACAGGCTTGGCCCAGGGAACAGCATAAACAGAGGCATGAAGCAGTCTAATAAAGGACGAGAATAGCAAACACTTAAGTGTCCTTAGAGCATGCCTTTAGAGGAGGTAGTGGGGAGAGGGCCTTGATTACAATACTTTGACTTGACTTGAAGATGATCTTTTCACGTTTCTAGTTTTCAGGTTCCCCAGATGCAGCCTCAGGATAACAGAGCCCAGCCAGTTTCTTCAGGCTTAGCTCTAGCTGAGCTGGAACTAGAAGGGAAATGACACTTTTCCTGCTTTTATTCCCAGGCCACTGCACAAATGGAAGAGCGTCTGTCAGAGTTCATTTCCTCCAACACTCCAGACAATGTGTTGCCCTTGGGAGATGGAACCTTGAGCTTTATTCATCATCAGGTGATTGAGATGGCCCGAGATTGCCTGGATAAATCTCAGAGCGGCCTCATTACTTCACACTACTTCTACGAACTTCAAGAGAATTTAGAGAAACTTCTGCAAGATGTGAGTGTCCTTGTGCTGGAACTCTGGTGAATCATCTACAAGGTGGTGGATTATTAGTCTCAAGATAAGATTAAGGCATTAATGATGTTCCCAGACTTCTTAGCCTGCTTCCACCTCCTTGCTAGTGTGCAGGCCCCCCCATCCCCAGGGTTGGTCCACTTGGGTTCCTCAGTCCCCTGTGTTACTGGGAGAAGCCTGCTCAACCTCACAAGAACTCAGTTCTCTGCATCCTTTCTTTTTCTGATGCCAGTTACTCTGCCTGAGGCTCCAACATTAGATCCATAAATATTTGACTAGGAGATGGGTAACCCAAGGCCAAAAAGTGGCCCCAGTGTCTGGGTAGGCTCTCCTCGTATAAGCAGAGCCTTCAGACTTTCTGCTCAGCCAAGGGCAAGCAGGCCTGAGGCTCGCACTCTTGTCTATTTGCTACCATTCTTCTTGCATGGTGAGAAGTTCTCTAGTGGGGACTTGTGTTTAGAGACCTGATCGTTTCCATGTGAAAAGTTTCCAGGAGGTTAAAGGTTAAGTAATACAGAGATGGTCAAGAGCGGAGCACATTGGGTTCTTAACCACTGCTTCATCCTCCGCGCTTGCTTTCCTGTCAACCTCTCCAGTAAGGTGGTCATATACCTTCCCTGTCAAGTCATAGTTGCCCCATATCACACCATTAGTTCAATAGTCTTTAAGGAGAGAAGTGGCTCCTGACTCCCCAGGGCTCTTCATGTCACTCAGGTATTTCCTAGTCCAAACCCCTCTTACATCCAGACCCGTAACCTTGCTCTGGTGTAGCACCAAGGGGCAGGGAATTTTTTTTTTTAATTTAGCAAACAGTTGAATCTAGAGAAAGAATGACTAAAGGTGATCATGATGATTGCTCTCAAATATTGGAAGATTTCTTATATAAAATAGGCAGCAGATTGTTCTCTGTCCCCTGAAAGGCATGCTAACCCAGTGGGCAAGAGTTACAATGAGAAAGATTTTCACTTAATAGATGAAAAAGTACTTCCTTCTACAAGAAGATTTTTTTTCTGACTTCAGAAGAAATACTTAAATTCAAACATTGTAGAAATATGACTTTAGAAAGCTAACATCCCATAAAAATCACTGGCAGCTATTTGTTTCTGTTTAAGAAAAACTCTGACAGCTCTCCAATGATGGATAGGAATCAGAAAAAGGATCAACGTAGAGTGACTTCCAAAGTTGTTTGTAAATCCAAGACTGATGTTCTGAAATGCAGAGTGAGAGCCTTACCAAACACCTTCATGCCTCTGCCCAGACTCACTGCCCCTGGGATAGGTTGTTGGCTGCAATAGGAGGAACACTGAATGTGGGGCCAGTGCACTCTTCCGTTCCCTGATTTGCTAGGCCCTGGGATTGCAGAAAAAAGGTCAGCTCAAGGAATCTGCTGTTGATTAGGGGTTACAGACCTATCAACATGTACTTACAGTAAAAATAACAGCTGTCATTTATTGAATGTAGAAGTGTGCTGTGTCCCAGACACTACACTGAGTGCTCTGGGTGAACTATGTCACTTTTGTCTATTACAGTAAGTGGCTGATGAACACTGAATAGAGGTCAGTTCTGAGCACAGAAGATGAGTGCTGGCTCTGCAGGAGAGTTCAGGAAAAATTGAGTGTTGCCAATAGGTAGCAGTTCACCAGGCACAGGAAACAGTGTAGACAACCTCCAGAGGTATAAAGGAACTTGGTACATTCCAGGAATTGCAGATACAGTCTTTTGGCAGGACTAGTATAAAGGATGCCTTCAGGGGAGTGTTGGCAGATGAATTTGAAGTTGGGGGAAGGTGGGTGGTGATGGCAAAGGCTGAAGGACCTTGTGAGGAACTTTGATACTACCATGAAAGACACAACAAGCACTGAATGGTTTTAAATTGAAAAGTAGCATAGTAAGATTTACACTTAAAATAATTAAAACTACTGTTATTTATAGAGCACTTAAAACATGGTAGATACTACATTATCTCATTTAATTTATCTAATTTACTCTTCAAGACAACACTGTAAGGGAGGTACTAATTACAAAGATGAAAACTGAGTTCTAAAGAATTGAAGACAAACCAGGCCTTAAGAAGGGACCAGAACTAGAAACCAGACCTGCCAAAAGCCCTAAATCTACAGATGAGGAAATGGAAGCATAAAGGGGGCTGAGTTAGCCCAAGGTAACTCACTTCTTAAGTAACAGAGCTAGAACCCCAGCCCAGGTTTGTCTTATTCCAGAGGCTAAGATCATACTATTTTCAAACACTTAGTCAAACAATGGTTGACCAGCCCGACATCTGCTGTATAAGAAGCACTATGCCGGTCTTAGCATATGAGGGAGAACAGAAAGACACCTCTCTACTCACAAGGCCCTGCAGTGTAGCAGTAGAGACAGGCAAGTAGTTACAAAATGACATGATAGCACCATGGGGTGTGAGCCCACAGCCAGGAGAAAAGGGAGCCCTTGTTCTTTTGTGTGGTGGTGTCTTTGGGGTGGGGCAGGGGGATGGAGGTAGGGGACTTAGATGAGACTTCACAGAGCTAATATTTGGGCTGAGTCTTAGAAGAAAAACAATATTTCACCAAGTGCCCGGCCTCTCTCTCCATTTCATAACCAACTTTTTGTAATCATCCTCATTTGATATTTTTCTTCCCTTACAACCCACCCACTGCTCAGTCATCTGCCCTCTACTTTCCCTTCCACCATTTCACCAAAAGTCACCCAGGAACTGATTGGCCAGTTACCCAATCCTGTGGCCTCCTTCAGCCCTGGTCTTTCTCCCCAGAGCATTACCCAGTGAGTGCATCTCCTTCATCTTTTCCCCTGGTTGTCATGACACCATCTAGTCGGGCAGTTTTGCTCCACTTCATAAGTTCCTTCTCTGCTCATCTCTTAAAAGTTGTGTCCCACAGGGCACATTCAGAGTGTCTGCTGTCCCTTTCCATCTCTTCACACCCCCTGATCCACCTCAGGTGCTCCTGTGTCTTTGATTGTTATCTGTACGCCAAGGAGCCCCACCTGTGGCCACCACCCCCCTGTTCTCCTGCCTCCAGAGCAATGTGTCCAGCTGCTTATGGTACTCTTCCACTTTGACATCCCAGATTGGTTACTATTCTTTAGTTGCAGATAATAGAATGCCAACTCAGAATAGCTTAAGCAGGAAAGGAGAACTAATCACAAAGGTGGAAACAGTGGGTCTTAGGGAATTGATGACAGGGATGCAACCAGGCCTTAAGAAGAGACCAGAACTAGAAACCAGTCTGTGGAAAGCCCAGGAAGTGTTCGTCCTCTTTCTCTCACCTTTGTTACCCTCTGTGCTGCTTTTTCCCTATCTCTTTGGTAGATAGCCATCCCTTTTCCCCAAGGAATAGATTCAGTTCTGCCATCCTGGTGTTCACTGTTGTCTTTCCATCCCTTTTTAAAGTCCTCAGGAAGTAATGCACACTGATTAGCTATTGCGGGTGGGAGGGAAGGTGCAGCCACACATTACAGATGCGCCTCCTGGAAGTCAGAGCAGTTCCCATAAAGGGAAAGGCTCCTGGGCTGAGCAAATACCCAGGAAAGAATCTAGTATAGATCTCTCAAACTCTGTGAAAATGGAACTTATCTTTTCCTCCCACCTGCTTTTTCTCTAAAACCAAATGTAATATGGTCTCTAACCTATCTTCACCTAAACTGCTTGTCTTCAATTTCCTGTTTTGTTTATGGCTTTGCAGAAATTTCCCTATAATTGTAATTACAATTACCTTCTTTGCCTGCTTCTTCTACCGTTCAGGTCTACTCAGCCATCTGCCTCTGACGGGACCCCCATCTGTCCATTTCTCCCCATTCTTACCGCCTTGATTCATGCCTTTTTCACCTGTGTTACTGCAGTAGCCTGTTACCAGCGTTCCCTGCTTCCAGGCCTGCCCTCTTAGTACCCCATCCACACTGTAGCCAGAGCGATCTTTCTGAAACACCCATCTGGTCACATCACTCTCCTGCTTTGAGGTCTTTCTGTTCCTTACAGTCTGTCGGGGGTGGAAAGTGAACAGGCAGTGAAGGCTCCTTTGAGAGCTGCCCCTTGAGCTGGGGTCTGGAGGGTAAGTGAAACTTGTTGGATGGAGGAGCAGGTAAAGCTATGTGTCTGTGTGGCATTCCTTGGTGTCATGTAGTGTCCTAAAGCTTCCTCTCACAGCCCACTGGCCTTCTCTGAGGCCTTCGCTTTGCAGAGCTCTTGGTACTACCAAACTCTTTCTCCCCATGGTCAGCTCTGTCCAGCCCAGTCCTGCTTAGCTCAGCCGCACTGGGCCCAGTGGATTGCTTAAGCAGCCTTTGTGTTCTCCACAGGCTCATGAGCGCTCAGAGAGTTCAGAAGTGGCTTTTGTAATGCAGCTGGTGAAAAAGCTGATGATCGTCATTGCCCGTCCAGCTCGTCTCCTGGAATGCCTGGTGCGTGGACTCTGGGGAAGGGATGGGGCTGTTGAGGAAGTATTCTGCCAACAAAGCTGTGGTGGCGCCTACTGCCGTTTCTGCTGCTGCTGAGTCCTTATTTAAATATGACATGCAAGCCCTGGGGGACCAAATAAGTTCCTGTGAGGAAAAATGGCCCATCCTGGGGCTAGGGAGAGGCAGGGAGAGGTGTTAGTCTGGCCCGGCCCACACTGAGCAGGACCTGGGTGGTAGAGGCCTTGGCAGTGGGAGCATAGACCTGTTGTGTTTGCACAAGTTGAATCCTTCAGTTCATTATTCAGCAGCACTTTACTGAGTCTCTGCTTCATGCCACCCACTGGACATACGGACATAAGTAAAGCAGAATTTGTAGTCCTGAGAAGCTCCCTCTAGAATGGATTTAGAGTTAATCTGTTAGTGCCTTGGGTATAAGGCAAGGAGATATGTAGGTAAGACTTACAATGTTGCAAGAGGTGTTGCAGCCAAGATCAGCACAGATGCAATGGGAACACAGTGAAGGAAGCTCTGCCCCTCCTGGGGTGGGCATGTGGTGAAAGCTTCTGGAGGCAAGGGGTGGGGATGACATGATGCTTATTCTGTGACTTGAAGGATGATGATGGGTATGCCTGGGAAGGGGCTTTTGATGAGGTACAGGGTGTGTTTGAGAAACTGGTGAGGGCAGACCTGGAAGGCAGGCATGGCAAGATCCTGGAGAGCACTGAGTTCTTGGCTCAGCAGTCGGCATTTATACTTCTGGCCACTTGGAGCCATCAAAGATTCTAGGTAAGAATGTGACAGGGTCCACTTTACTTTTTTAAACCAACTTTATTTACTGTAATAAAATATAGCCCTTTTGAGTATGCAGTTCTATGAGTTTTAACAAGTATACATACACCTGTATAATCACTGACAGGTGAGGTGGAAACATTTCATCTGAGAAAGTTCCTTTGTGCCCCTTTGCAGTCAGTCCCTTTCCCCCACCTAGCTTCCTACTCCCAGGCAACCACTCACCTGCTCTCCTGCATTATGGGTAAGTTTGCTTTTTATACAGATACATATAAATGAAATTATATAGTATATTTGACTTATTTCAGCATAGTTTTTTTGAGATTCATGCATGTTGTTGCAGGTATCAGTAATAGGTTCCTATTGATGCCTGAATAATAGCCTGTCAGGTTTACTCTGAGTGCAGCATGGGGAGTTAGTTGGAGGAGGAGGGGCAAGATGAGCCAGGGAATCGGTGCAGAGGCACTTAAAACAGTTCACGTGAGAAAGAGGGTGGCCTGAACTAGGACAGTGGTAGGAGAACAGAGAAGAGGTGGCTAGAGAGGAGTTAGGAGGAAGACATTCTGACTAGACAGGGTCTGAGAAAGAACTGAAAGTTAGAAGGACTTCCAGGCCTGACTTAGACTATATCCGGATAGGAAGTGGTATAGTTCTCCAAACAGTGCAAGCAGGTGAACAAGGCAGTGGAGGCTGGAGCTGTGGTGAAGCAGCGGGCCTTCCCCTGAAGAACGGGAAGTCTGTGGCTAAACGGGCGCATGGAGTCAGGCCAGGTTTGACTGCTGGTTTTCTGTCCCTTCCTGCGCCTGCGACCATGAACAGATTGGTGTGTCTCTGGAAACCTTGAGTTCCTCATTGAGGTCATAATTGTGTTATCAGGGTTTAGCACCGAGTTATGGCACTTAATGGGCACTGAGTAAATGGGACCCTTGTTATTGTGTGCTATGGGCAGACAAGCACCGCTGTGCTGTGTTCCACCTGGCTCTCCAGCCCCTAGCACACAGGAGGTGTTGAACAACTATCTGAAAGTATGCGTGCACCGCCAGGGCTGTGACCCATAATTGAAAATGTGCCAGGACTGCAGCTCTGGCCTGGATGTGTAAATGCTCCTGACAATGCCACATGGCTCATGGAAGGCTTTGGACCAGGTGAATAGGCTGAGCTCTCTGGAAACCAAAAGCTCTAGTTCTTATTGCTGGGAAGGCAGCATATGCTTAGGATGTCCAATCTTGAGGTGACCTGTAAGACAGCTTTGAATCTGATGTTTCTGGGTATTCAGGGGAAGGAGTGTCTGGTCACAAGGAGGATCTCGTCTTGTTATCGTACTCTAGGCACGTGCTATGAAACCAAAGAGGCTGGCAACCTTCACTTATAGCTCTCACCACTGACTGCCTCTCTCCCCTGGTACAGGAGTTTGACCCTGAAGAGTTCTACCACCTCTTAGAAGCCGCCGAGGGCCACGCCAAAGAGGGACAAGGGATTAAATGTGACATTCCCCGCTACATCATTAGCCAACTGGGCCTCACACGGGATCCCCTAGAGGGTGAGCATGCTGCCTGGTGGCTGCGAAGCGGCCCCACAGCCCATGAGCTCTTGACAGTGGGGAAGCCACTTGAAGAGGCTTAGATTGGACACAGACACGTCACCGGGCTACAGGAGGGTCTGCCATAAAACAGCCCCTGCTTTGCAGTTGTTCACATCTGCCTGACATGACCCATCCTGGCCTGCTGAGGGCCTGACTGTGTTGGATTTAGAGTCTGAAATCAAAAGAAGTCAACAACGAAGGACCACAATCACATTTTCAAAAATGGTCATCTCTGCTGACACCTTACAGGTCCTCGTGTATCTTTGTGGCGGTCCCAACTCAGGGCCTCAGAAGAGATCTCCATTTCTGAGGGCTTCATGCTGAGCCCCTCCCTGCATGACCCATGGGCTTCCAAGTCCCTGGTCCTGGTCTGCAGTTGTCTTCCCCCTGCTTCCCAACCATCCAGCAGAGCAGAGTTGGCCAGAAGGATAGGGACCGATAGCCCAGCTTCAGGCCTTGTTTTCCAGAAATTGTCCCAAGTTTGAGGGAAGCCTTTTAGAATTTGCCGAGCCTGTGAATGGCACTGGACTTCTAGAAATAGGAGTGGCAGTATTTGGCAAATGAGTCTAAAAGCTGTGACTACACTGAGGATAACATCATAGGACTAGATTTGCCTCCCAGACTGATGCAGAAAGCAGTATTGCGTACCCCACACACCTGTCAGGTGATGTGAGTGAACTGCTGAGGTGCTGGACATTGTCACACATACTTTTCTCTTGTGTTTTGTTTGCTTTGTTTCCAGAAATGGCCCAGTTGAGCAGCTATGACAGCCCTGATACCCCGGAGACAGATGATTCAGTGGAGGTAAAGACCCTGAGCTCCTACCCCAGTCCTGGATCCTGGGCTCTATGAATCAAAGGGCTGTGAATTTAAGAGAGTATTTGAAGGAGGGATGGGGGCGTGGGTGGTTGCATGCACTGTCTGTGAAGCCGTCCAGCTCCTGGGAAGGAAGGGGCAGGAGGCTGCACAGGGCTAAGAGCTGAGCTGCTGCATATGGGCTCTGAGAAGCATGCCTGCCTCCTGCCTTTTCCCTTGTCTTCTAGGGCCATGGGGCATCTCTGACATCACAAAAGACACCCTCTGAAGAGGACTTTGAAACCATTAAGCTCATCAGCAACGGCGCCTACGGGTAAGAGCAGGGGACTGGAGCTAAGTCAGCCTCGGCTCTTCCTTATAAACGTGTAATGCCCAATCCTCTGGGGCAGTAGTGCCTCAAGTCGGACCTCTCCCTCCCTGAAGCTTCCTGGAGAGGCAAGAGTTCAGTTTCCTTAGGCATCTGAGCATTGTTCCTTCCCCAGACAAGATCCCCATTTCTCTTGGTAGCATTCTTCATCTTGCTGAGCACTGGGGGAGGGTTGGGCTGTGTCCTCAGGACCGGGTATATCAGGAAATTGAAGGCAGGGGGCCCAGATCCTTCTCATTGATGAGGCACCGTGCTCCTTCGTTTGGTGCATTTATATGGTGTGAGAGGAGGCAGGCTGGGCACCCCAGCCCTGGGTGGTGGAGAGCGCAGCTCCGGCTCCGAAGACCCAGGGGCACGGGACGGGCTCTGTTTCCCAGGGCCGTATTCCTGGTGCGGCACAAGTCCACCCGGCAGCGCTTTGCCATGAAGAAGATCAACAAGCAAAACCTGATTCTGCGGAACCAGATCCAGCAGGCCTTCGTGGAGCGTGACATACTGACTTTTGCTGAGAACCCCTTTGTGGTCAGCATGTTCTGCTCCTTTGAGACCAGGCGCCACTTGTGCATGGTGATGGAGTATGTTGAAGGTACCCGGGGAAGGTAGTCTGGTGTGGAGGCCAAGAAACAGAGACTTAGCTCTGGGCTGGGACAGCTTTGGATAGAGATGAAGTTAAAGGCCCCAGTTTCCCAACCTCTCTTTGGCATTAGTTTCTGCCTTAGGATCTCAGAGGTCTTTTGGCCATGGTGGGCACCAGCCCCAGCCCCTCCTGGGGAGAGGCTTCTGGAGCAGTAGCTGCCATTAGGCTGCCTGTGCCCAGCGCACTGAGCAGCATTCTGCAGCCGCCACAGACCCCGGCCCACAGCCTGGGCAGCCTCTGCTGCTGGCACTGGGCAGGAAGGAGGAGGCGGCAGAGCCACAAAAGCCCATGAATGGGTGCTGGGAGGTCTAGATCTGACCTCGGTGAAGAGCAGAAAGCTACTACCCTGGCTGTCCACCTCTTCAGACCACAGGAAACGTGCTGGGGGTAGAGGAGAGGAGCACCAGGGCACGGGACTGGAGAGGACAGCAGCTTTGCCCGTGGCCCTCCCTCTCCCCCTCTCTTCACTGTGTAGAGCTTCCTAAGGTTTTCGCCGAAGTCTTGAAGTCGAAGCTGAACAAAACTCCCCTTTTAATTCAGTGGGTACATACTGGGAGTTTACAGTGCTACTCAAAAACTAAAGGATGGCCAACAGGAAGAAATGAACAAATGCTGAGTCTCAGCCAATTGTGTTCACAATGTATAGGATTCCCACCCTAAAAGAGCCTTGTTCTGTCCCTGCAAGTCAACTTACAGGCATAGAGGCCTGGGTTCTTTCCCTCTGTGAACAGAGCAATGGCCTTGACAGCCACTGGCAGACTCATTCGCCTTCCTCCTGCTCCCCTCCACTCTGTAGCTCCCAGCTGTGCCAGCAGTAGAGAGGCTAGGACCATCCTGGCTAGAAGCAGCCTCCTCAGGGGCCCCCGCGGCTGTAAGCCTCAGACCAGCTAAAGCAGGGAACTGGCTCTTCCTTCATGGTACCCTGGGCTTGTTGCAGGAGGAGACTGTGCCACCCTGCTGAAGAACATCGGGGCCCTGCCTGTGGACATGGTGCGTCTGTACTTTGCAGAAACTGTGCTGGCCCTGGAGTACTTACACAGCTACGGCATTGTGCACCGCGACCTCAAGCCTGACAAGTATGCCTGCTCTCTGGCCCCTTGTCCACAGCCTCCCCCCTGGGCCTCTAGATATATGCAGGCAGATGCAGAATGTTTGGATCTATCCCAGACTGGCTGCTAGGAAACAGTGCTCATGTGGTTGTCCATCTAGGCTTAGTATTCTAGCCCCTGACTACCCCAAATGCAAAGATCATTGCCAGCAAGGTCTGGCAGGGCATTGTAAGACTTTGGTGACATGTAAATCACTGAGGAGGTCCATTCAGGAAACCAAGCAGAAACAAAAGAATCAGCACATCTAGTTAAATGGCTGAACATGTGTTCTGACATTTACTGACATCTACTGTGTGCCAAGCACTGTAAAATAGTCCCTGAACTGTAGAACTGAAGTCTGTCTCTGTATAGGCTGCTTCTCATGAGGCATTAATCAAGTGGAAAAAGGTGGGAGGAGCTTTCTGAAGCTGGGAAGCAGGAATTGTAAAGGCACACAGGTGTGCGAGAAGGTGACCTGTTTGGGGACTAAAAGTGTAGTATGGCTGAAGCTGAGATTGTTAGTTGGCCAGAGTAGGAAGAGATAAGGCTAGAGAGATAGGTGGGGATTAGATTATCAAGGATCCTTTTGTGAATTTGGGTTTTATTTTTAAACTCCTAGAGAGTCTTTGAAGGGGCTGTTGATCGAAGGTGTGGTAGGATGACACGCTCAGAGTTTGATTTAGGTTCAGGAAGGCCGCTCTGCCAATGGAAAGAGAGGGTGAGAGGCCAAAAGCAACAGTGCCTGCACCCGAACGGAGTCAGGATGGAGAAGAGGGGAGAGCAGTGGGAAGGCAGAAGGAAAAGATAGGTCGGGATAAGGGTGGACCAGGAGTCCAGTAGTGTCCAGTTTTCCAGCTGGAGACCAGTGCACAGTTTTAAGCGTGTGAAGTGGAAAGTGGCTCTGACATTACACAGACCTGAGTTCAAATGTCCACTCATTAACTCCATGAGCTTGCGTCTATTAATTAAACCTCCCTGAGCCTTGTGTTCCTCCTCTTTCAAGCAGGGATAATACCTACCTTTGTTATGTCCATTACTCTAGAAGACCTTTCAGCAGCTGGAATATTTTTATAAATAATTAATAATGCACTTACCACTGAGGCTAGTAGTACCAGAAATCACTGCTTTTCACTGAGCAAAGGACAGTTAGGAGGCATGAGTTTGTTCTTGGGTCTGTGGTGCCTGTAAGACATCTGACAGGGCAGCGGGGTGCGGCCTTTGGCACAAAATGAACTGCTTGAGCAAGTATGTGAAGGGAGAAGAAAATGACAGTCCTCTCTGAGGTCTTATTTCTAGCTCCTCCCAGCCACCCCTCCTTCACAAACCAGCCGTGGACACAGAACAAGATTGTGTGCCCTTTCTCCTCTCCTGAGTCTGGGCGATTGTGAGCCACCAGGTGAGGACAGGGGACTGAAATGGCTATTGCCTTCTGAGGAGGCAGGTCCCTCTGTGGAAGAAAATCTGTTCCTCAGTTGGCTGAAACCTGCTCCCAGTGGAGAACACAGTTGAGGGGGACTGTATTCTATAGGTAGAAATGAGCTGGGGGAATGGGCAGAAGGTAGGTTAGTTGCCTGCGCAGAGTGCAGTACTTAAAGCCAGAGCTGTTTTTCCTTTCACAGCTGCCCATTTCCCTGCTGCAGCGACCCAGCTTACGGCCCACAGTTACCCCGCCGAAGCCTGAGTGGGAAAATTTGGCAGATACTAAAGTCGACACTCTTGGAAAACCAGGAAATAACCTGTACTTTTGCTTCTCTGGTCTCCCAGCCTCCTGATCACATCCATGGGGCACATCAAGCTCACTGACTTTGGCCTTTCTAAAATTGGCCTCATGAGTCTGACAACAAACTTGTATGAGGGCCACATTGAAAAGGATGCCCGGGAGTTCTTGGACAAGCAGGTAAGGAAGGATGGTTGAGTCCTTAGGAACTGAATTCCAGGCAACAGAATAAGGACGGCGGGGCTACGTGTTTACCCCATAGCTAGATGTTAATGCTGGGAGCGCCTGTCTTTTCCATTTTTTCCACCTTTGATTCCAGGGAGGCATTGTGATAGATAGCACATTTGGAAAATGAGATAGATCATGAGAATCATTTGGATACAAAATCCAAAATCATGTTTCAGCATAAAAGAGGTCATATAACCACGACTCTGAGAGACTGATCAACCATGGGCCACCTAGCCTCAGTCAAGGGCATGCTTTCCTGGAGCCTGTTGTTCTTGGAACACGTTCCAAATTTCCACTGGATTGTGGCCCAGCTTCCTGAGAGTCGCCTGTGGATGTTCCCTGATGTGACATTTCAGGTGGTGACTGTTGGTGGGCCCCTGGGGTAGTCATGTGACTGTGGGGACTGGAAGCCAAAAGGAGGTGTTGAGTCTCAGGGAGTGTTAGTTCCTGACTAGAATTAGATGTTTTAGTTAATTAGGAAATAAATAAACTCACTCAACAGTTTCAGCTCTGGTTTCCTGGGGCTCCTGTTGATCTTGCTCATTAATAAAAGTGAGTTAAGTCTTCATTCAGAGACTTTTCTGTTCCAGCAGTGGGAACATCCCCACTCCTCCAGCCCTCTTGCCAAAGGGCTGCCTCAGGGTGCTGAGCCAGCCTGGTCTCTCTGTGCCCAGGTGTGTGGGACCCCAGAGTACATTGCGCCCGAGGTGATCCTGCATCAGGGCTACGGGAAGCCAGTGGACTGGTGGGCCATGGGCATAATCCTGTATGAGTTCCTGGCGGGTTGCGTCCCTTTCTTTGGAGACACTCCGGAGGAGCTCTTCGGTCAAGTGATCAGTGGTAGGTAGCATCACCTGGCCCACTGGGAAGACAGAGTCTGGATCTGCAAATACAGTTAACCTATGCAACTGTGAGGGTTGCCTGTTCTTGTTCAGAATTCATGTGTGTGTGTTTCGTAAGCTTGCCTCTTAGATGTGTGTGTGCACATGCATACTCTGTGTGTCACCTGGGGCAAGCTGTTTGTTTATGTTCATATATCCCACGTATGTATGTGCATGGATGTATCTGTGTTGTACATGTGCATATCCTGTGAGGGTACATGTGTCTGGAGTTAAGGGCAGGGTGAGCTGGAGCTTCGGGACAAGGGAAGGCATTGCTTTGCATTGCTGGCCATGGATCAAAAGCAAGCCATGCTCTCGTTTATGTGGGACTCCCCTGGAGGACAGGAGCCTACAGAATTTAAGGAACTGGGATCTCAGGCAAGGCTTTCAGGGGCCTTCATCCTATCCTAGGACCCTCTTCTCCCCACTCTTGAGAGTCTTCTCTGACCTTTCCCTCTCACCCACAATGATTCTTCAGATGAGATTGTGTGGCCTGAGGGGGACGATGCACTGCCACCAGACGCCCAGGACCTCACCTCTAAACTGCTCCACCAGAACCCTCTGGAGAGACTGGGTGCAGGTAGGACAGGCCCCACCAGCCATCCTCCCCACTTGGAAGAGGGAGGAGGAAAGCTGAGTCCATGTGTGGGGGTGCAGAGCTTCAGGTGTGGGTAGTGCCTCTGGATCCTGAAACTCTGCCCTGCTCCCTGTGGGCAGAAGAGGAAGGGCCGGAGCTGAGGCCTCGAGGCCCAGCCTCACAAGATCTGGTCTCACTGGTTTTGTGGCCTGGACTTCATGCAGCCCGTCCCTTCCTTGCCCACACCCTCCCTCCCTGTCCACAGGCAGTGCCTGTGAGGTGAAGCAGCATCCGTTCTTTACTGGTCTGGACTGGACTGGACTTCTTCGCCAGAAGGCTGAATTCATCCCTCAACTGGAGTCAGAGGATGATACCAGCTACTTTGACAGTAAGGGCACCAATGGGCCTGGGAGGAGCAGGCATACTGTCCCTTTGCCCAGAAACACCTGTGCACCCTGAACTTGGCCTCAGGAGCAGCTTGTCCTGGCTGTCCTGAGGTCTGCTAGGGTCAAAGGAGGCCCCCAGGGCCTCTGAAGGGGGCTATCCTCTGTGTCTGATCTAGCCCGCTCAGAGCGATACCACCACATGGACTCAGAGGACGAGGAAGAAGTGAGTGAGGACGGCTACCTTGAAATCCGCCAGTTCTCCTCCTGCTCTCCGAGGTTCAGCAAGGTGCGACTGAGGCAGGCCAGGGCTGGAGAATTGGGAGAGGAGGACCTGTCGAGGGCCTGCCTGGGGAGCAGGGGACAGGACTACTCCCAGGAAGAGAGGCAGAAAGGGTTGGGCCTATCTGTGGCAGACACTCTAGAGCCACTCAAGGCACTGACCTAGCTGACAGCAGGGGTGAGGCCAGGTCAGATCAGTGGGACCACTGTGTCCTCGAACATTCAGCTTGTATGGATGGGCAGGGAAGGGGAGAACCAGCTCAAATCCTGGGGGGGAGGTGCGGCTCTTGGAGGCTGTCCTTGGCATGTCCTCTGTGCCCACAGGTGTACAGCAGCATGGAGCGGCTCTCGCTGCTCGAGGAGCGCCGGATACCACCCCCCACCAAGCGCAGCCTGAGTGAGGAGAAGGAGGAGCGTTCAGGCAGCCTGGTGGGGCTGAAGGGCCGAGACTGGAGCTGGGTGATCGGCTCCCCTGAGGCGTGAGTACCAGAGCCCACCCAGCGGGGGCTGCACAGCCATGCATCGTGTTCACAGATCGTGGGCGCGGTTCAGGTGCTGGGCATTGCAGGTGGCAGTGAGGGGGCATTCTCAAGGACTGCTCCTGGATGAATGTCTGAGGAGGAGTTCTGTGATTTCTGACCCTTGTGAGCCTCTAAAGACAACTGGGCCATCTCACCCTAGGCCTTGTGTCTCACAGATTGCGGAAGCGGCTGTCAGTGTCCGAGTCATCCCACACAGAGAGTGACTCGAGCCCTCCACTGACAGCACGACGCCGGTGCTCCGGCCTCCTGGATGTGCCCCGCTTCCCTGAGGGCCCTGAGGAGGCTCATAGCACCCCCAGGAAGCAGCAGCAGGAGGGTACATGGTTTCTGATGCCCCTAACTGGAGAGGGGGTATCTGGGCCTGTCCCTGAATGGCTAGTGGAGCGGCGGCTGAAGCTGGACCAGGAGCCTGTTGGCCAGAGCAGTGGTTCCAGTCCAGGTGTGGCCCAGCAGGTGGCCACAGGGCCTGGGCCGAGGATACTCCGGGGGTGGGGGTGGGGGGTGGAGGCCCAGTGGCATTGCAGGTCTCATTGTTCCTCTGGGCCTGCAGCCATGGAGACCCGAGGAGCCCGGGGGACCTCACAGCTGGCTGAGGGAGCCACAGCCAAGGCCATCAGTGACCTGGCCGTGCGCAGGGCCCGCCACCGCCTGCTCTCTGGGGACTCCATAGAGAAGCGCACCACGTGCCCCATCAACAAAGTGATCAAGTCTGCCTCAGCCACAACCCTGTCTCTCCTTATTCCTGCAGGTGAGGACCCCAGGGAACTAGGTCAAAGCTCACAGGAAGGGCCTTCGGCTGTCAGTTCTATGGGCCTAGGTGTGGCAGGCGTGTCTGCCTTGTGTGTTGAGGACCAGCTATCAGGAGATTGTACATCACCGCTGTCCCTTTGTTGGGAGACTAAAGGTGGGCGTTGGTGTCTGGGGCTGCGTGCGCACTGCCAGAAGGCAGGATGGCACGGTTCAATGAGTGCCGGCTCCGGGGCAGAGTTCATATTCAAGTCCTGCTCCACCACTGAATGGCTCTTAACCTTGAGGAAGATGCTTAGCCCTCTTTTGAGCCTCAAGTTCCTCATCAGATATGTGGGTATTACTAGTGGTAGCTCACTAATTGTGACAGTGTGTACGAGGAGCTTATATAGTCCCTGACACATCTGAGTGAGCACTCAGTAAATGCTCGCTGCCATTTCCTGGACCTCCTTGGGTCTGTGAGGATCTGAGCACAGATGAGGGCTGCGGGCAAGACTCACCTGGGCTCCGGCTCTGTGACCACAGCTGCCCAGGACCAGCAGCCTAGGATCACAGCCAGGCCAGGGTCCTCTGATCGACTGAATCCTGACTTCTTTTCCAGAGCATCACACCTGCTCTCCACTGGCCAGCCCCATGTCCCCACATTCCCAGTCATCCAACCCGTCATCCAGGGACTCTTCTCCAAGCAGAGACTTCTTGCCAGCCCTCAGTGGCTCGAGGCCCCCCATTATCATCCACCGAGCTGGCAAGAAGTATGGATTCACCCTGCGGGCCATCCGTGTCTACATGGGTGACTCAGACATCTACACTGTGCACCACATGGTGTGGGTATGTATGGCCATCCAGATCTGTCTCCCAGCTTCATGACTCTTCTACCTTCCCCTTACTGGGCCTGTCTGTCCTGCCTCTGTCCCTACTCCTGCCCCTGCCCACACTACCCTCCAGGGCCCAAGGGCAGGGGTGTCACAGCTTGATGGGCAGAGCCAGGCCCCACATTTCATGCTCAGGCTCCAGGCTGAGGACTGTTATCTCCCTGGGGCAGCACGTGGAGGATGGCGGTCCAGCCAGCGAGGCAGGGCTTCGTCAGGGAGACCTCATCACTCATGTCAACGGCGAGCCTGTGCACGGGCTGGTGCATACAGAAGTGGTAGAGCTGATCCTGAAGGTCATTACTGACTGTGTGCTGACGGTGGGGGAGTACCTGAGTGACCCCAGCCTTGGGAGTCTGTGACTGGCCATAGGGGAGTGGGAGAGGGGGGTGTACACATGCATACATATGTATGCAGTGAGGACAGATGTGTGCATGTGCAGAACTAAGCTGTAGCCATAGCAGTGGGTTTTCACTGGAAGGCAGCATCCTCGTTACCAAGGCCCAGGGATCCTGAGTGGTGGGTGGGACTGGAAAAGAGGACAGGTGAGCTTCTGTACCTTCCCAAACTCAAACCACTAGGGCTTCAGTTGGAACCATTTCCTTATCTGTGAAGAGGGAAGACTGGTCTGAGTTCAGAAATGTTGATGCAGGGGCAAAGCTAGAGCTGTGGTTCAGCCATGCCCAGGGTAGGTGTGGGGCCAAGACTATGGCTGCCGCCTTAGCCTAGGCTCATGCTCTGTTCCCCAGAGTGGAAACAAGGTGTCTATTTCAACGACTCCCCTGGAGAACACATCCATTAAAGTGGGACCAGCTCGGAAGGGCAGCTATAAGGCCAAGATGGCCCGAAGGAGCAAGCGGAGCCGGGGCAAGGATGGGCAAGAAAGGTGAGCCCAACTGAGCCACCTAGGTGCAAGTGTGTGCTGGGGGCCCAGGCCCTGTGCCCAGTGTATGCTGCAACCTGTGCATGAACTCAGACAGCCTTTGACCCTTGTCTCTGCAGCAGAAAACGGAGCTCCCTGTTTCGAAAGATCACCAAACAGGCATCCCTGCTCCATACCAGCCGCAGCCTTTCTTCCCTTAACCGTTCCTTGTCATCAGGGGAGAGTGGGCCGGGCTCTCCCACACACAGCCACAGCCTCTCCCCCCGATCTCCCACCCAGGGCTACCGGCTGACCCCTGATGCTGTGCACTCAGGTATGAAGGGCCCCTGCAGATCGCAGCGACAAGCCCCGGGGTGGCCTGTGCCTGCTTCTCACCAGTCCCACTCTAACTCTCATTCTGCCCATCCCTGAAAGGTTCAGGAGTCTTGGGGAGGAGGGTCAAGGGTGGAGGGTGACTATTTCTGCAGTCTGGGCTCTTGTTCCCTGGTGGGATAACCTTGTTGATCCTGGGACATTGCTCCCCAGCCACTTCTAACAGCTAACATTACTCTGCCTTTGTGTGTCTGTCTTTCTGTGCAAAGTGGGAGGGAATTCGTCACAGAGCAGCTCCCCCAGTTCCAGCGTGCCCAGTTCTCCGGCTGGCTCTGGGCACACACGGCCCAGCTCCCTGCACGGTCTGGCCCCCAAGCTCCAGCGCCAGTACCGCTCTCCACGGCGCAAGTCAGCGGGCAGCGTCCCACTGTCGCCCCTGGCCCACACCCCGCCTCCACCACCAGCAGCTTCACCCCAGCGTTCCCCATCTCCCCTATCTGGCCATGGAGCCCAGGCCTTCCCCACCAAGCTTCATCTGTCACCTCCCCTAGGCAGGCAGCTGTCACGGCCCAAGAGTGCAGAGCCACCCCGCTCACCTCTACTTAAGAGGGTGCAGTCCACTGAGAAACTGGCAGCTGCACTTGCTGCTTCTGAGAAGAAGCTAGCTACTTCTCGCAAGCACAGCCTTGACCTGCCCCACCCCGAAAAGAAGGAGCTGCCACCCAGGGAAGTCAGCCCTCTGGAGGTGGTTGGGAGCAGGAGTGTGCTGTCTGGGAAAGGTGCACTGCCAGGTAAAGGGGTGCTGCAGCCGTCTCCCTCACGGGCCCTAGGCACCCTCCGACAGGACCGGGCTGAACGGCGAGAGTCACTGCAGAAGCAGGAAGCCATCCGTGAGGTTGACTCCTCGGAAGATGACACTGATGAGGGGCTGGAGAATAGCCAAGCTGCACAGGGGCCACACTTGGTCTCCAAACCAGAAGTGGGCCAGGATCCACCCCTCAAAGGAGGAGAGGGCAAAGGAAAGGATGCTTTCTTGCCCAGGGACCCTAGGAGCCAGGGCCCAGTGGCCCCAGGCCTATTGACAGGGGTCATCCTGGGACCTGCCAGAATGGAAGGCCACAGTGTCCCTGAGAGGAGGCTTGGGATCCCACAAGCCTTCGAGGAGGCCGCTAGCTCCTCACCAGGCCCCAGCCTGGGTCAGGCCAGACCCACAGACTCCGTCCCCCCTGAAGACTGCTGGAAGGCCCGGCACCTCCACACCCAGCCACTTGCAGCACTTTGTACCAGCTCTGCAGGACTCACCCCTACCCATTGCTCTGCTGCCTCCTCCACCCCTGGAGAGCCAGGCCCATGGGCCTGGAAGTTTCTTACTGAGGGCCCAGGCAGAAAGGCAACAGTTGAAGGTGGGCTGGCCAGCTCCCAGGATTTGGAAACAACTCCAGCCCACCCTGGGAACCTGTCTCCCAGGCAGGAGGGGAAGTCATGGCCACCCAGTGGCCCTGGGCTGGCCCTTCCACCTTGTGAGTTTCCCAGCCAAAGCTGGCTATGGGAGCCTGAGTGTACAAAAATGGAGAAAGAAGAGCCATCCCTGGGCATCACCAAAGTGCCTGATGCCTCCAGGGACAGGAAACAGGACATTCCATGCAGAAGCTGCCCCCTCACCCAGGAGCCTGGGCCCAGCCTGCTCCAGAGGGGCCGAGACCCAGGAGGCCCTCGTAAGCGTCAGGACTTGGGATTGGCACCGGATGAGCTTTTAAAGCAAACGTAGCAGTTGTTTGCCATTTCTTGCACTCAGACCTGTGTAATACATGCTCTTGGAAACCATCTTTATGTCTTTTGCTTGCTTGCTTTTCTTCGGTCAGCATAAATGTAATATGGTCCTATGTCACTGCGGAGAATATAGTGGTGAATAAGACAGTTTCCACTGTTGGGAAAGGTGTAACCAGCTTGGCTTCCCAGAGACAAAGACATCTGAGCTCAACCTGAAGGATAGGTGACAAGTAGTAGTTTGCTGGATCTGAAGGGTCAGGACTAGTGTAGGAAAATAATGTCCAGGCAAAGAGTGCAGCATATACCACACACCTGATATATTCAAGGAACTGAAAGTACTTCAAAGTAAAAATGAACCTACAAATTAGGCAAGGGCCACACCTAATGATCTTCCAGTTTAGGCTTTCTGTAGCTAATAGGGAGCCACAGAAGGCCATGTGATAACTAATACTCCTGCTTTGAAGGTAAAGGAACTCTAACATGCCCAAGATCACTCAGGTCTCTCAACTCCAGAACCCACATTTATCTCCTATCTTGGTGTGCCTCTTAGCCAGAAAATGAGGACAAGAGATGGAAGGAAGTGAAGCGTTGAACTTGAGATGTATTTAATTTGAGGTACTTGTGGGACATTCAGAAGGTAAACTGGATGCATGGGTATGGAACTCAGTAGGAAATCTAGACTGAAGATAGAAATTTGGGGGCCATCACTGAGGAGCACTAGCATTTAAGGCAAAGGAGATGTAACAACAGCCAGAAGAGAATCTTAAAACCCAAGAGAGGAATTGAGTTTTTAAAGTGGAGAAGTTGTAAATACTGAGAGGCCAGGGGAGGTGAAAACAGGAAACCGCCTTCTCTACTCAGCAGCAAGTCCTTAGCGTTTGTGGGGCTGCTGTCAGGTAGGCCTCTGGCCAGAGATAGGCACTGCCAAGGTGGGCAGCCGCAGCAACTGCACTTGGTGGGTGGGGGGAAGGGGAGGACATCTGTGGGACCACTGTAAGGGAGCATTGCAGGAGCAGGGAGCAGGGCTGTGGTACAGTGCCAAGGCTAGCAGGTGAGTGCTGCCACGGGGATGTGGGCCTTGGGAAACTGCTGTCCTGCACCAGCTGTCCCATAATCTAATGCCTAGGATGAAGGAGAAGCATCCAGAGGCCTGGAGACAGGAAAATGCCTCTGGACCACTGGCTGGGTACCTCCGACACCCTCTAGCCCTTCGTTGTCCGAGAAGGCTGTAGCCGCCAGAAGGCGCACCCTGCCCGTGGTGGCAGAGTCCACAAGTAGGACTTCTGTTTCCTCAGCCTTTGGTTCCCTCTTGAATGCACTTCCTCGCTTCAGTCTTTCAGTGACTGCAGATCCTTGGCCAACCTATTCTGGACACCAGGAACAGGTAACTGGTTGCCTGGGAGAGCCCCCCGTGTATCTCAGGATCTGGTTAGAAGCAGTAGACCACAGGTGAAGGGGTAGGGCAGGTATGTCTTGTAGCAGTCCATGGGAGGCAGGAATTGCCCCCTAGGAGGCTGGGAGTGGGGGCTGCGGGGATGGGAGTAGGCACAGAGACGCCAAGCATCCCATAATGCACAGGGCAACTGCCCCAAGGCCCAGTGGTGCTACCCTTGAGAAACTGCCAGATTAGCCTGGGGGCAGTGAGAAGTTCCTGAAAAGTAACTGCAGGGAAGTAGTAAAATTAGATTCATGTTTAGGAAGATCACTCGTTGCAGTGTAGAGAGGCCTGAGTGGAATAAGCAGACCAGAGAAAAGATGTAGTGACTTGTTATGGTGGTCTGAACTAGGACAGCAAGAGTGAGGAGGTGGCCCAGAAGGAGGGAAGTGTAAGCAGCTAGACACAGATTTGGCAGCCATCAGCAAAGAGATGGTAATTAAAGCCAAAGGTGTAGGTGGTATTGTATAGAGAACATATGCAGAGGGAAAAAGGCCCAAGACGTTGGGTTAGCTGAGGGGAGGGAGCCAATGAAGAGTAACTGAAGTGGGGGAGGAGATGCTGAACTTGGGAGAATCCAGACCATTGTAAGAATTTTGTAGTTTATCCTAATTGAAAGTTATTTAATGGTTTTACACAGGTTCAGATCTGTATTTTGAAAACAGATCCTCTCTGTAGTTACCACACATCTGGGGGAGGCTGAGAGACACGGATGGTAACTGCAACATCCTCTGCACGCAGAGGTTGTCACACATTTGTTGATTATGTTCCCAACACAAACCTCAATGAAGTGCTGTGGCGTAAGGGAGACGGGCCTGGGGCAACAAGAGGACAGACTAAATCTGAGCCTGTTTCCCTTGCCCCAAGAATAATGTGGAAACATTCATTTCCTGTCAGAAAAATGTGATGAGAGTCACTAAGCTGGGCTTTAACAGTCAGGAATGGGGTGATGAACTGACTGTCACATTTTTCTCAGGGTCTGTTTCTGTCTCCCTGTTACTGTTTTGGGTGGACAGAATTCTGGCATCAAGCTTGGGGGCCCCATTTCAGCCACAGGATGGAACTGCTGGGGCTCATGGGAGAGGTTTGGGCATTTCAGGGTCTTTCAACCCATCGTCTTTTGGCCCCCACCCCAGCCCACCCCTCCACAGCATGAGGACAGAAAGGTGCTTTATTGCAATGTCTTTATTGCATTACTGGAGCAAGTTGACCAGACTGTCCCCTCTTGGGGAAAGTAAAAAACAGACCAAAATATATGTCCCCTTACCCTCTCCCCACCCTCCCCCACAACTGCACAGCAATGTCTGAGCACATCTGGTGACAAGAACAATTTGCAAAAGTGGTCTAGGAACTACATTATGGACTGTCCCAACACAAGACATATAGTTGGCTTCCTTGTGAATCAGATATTTTTACGTAAACTACGTGAATTTTGACTACATCAAAGACAGCAGAATAGGTTTTTCACAAGTAACAACAGTACCAAAGTCACAAGCTGGGATTTGTAAGGAAACAAGGTTATGTGTCCCAAGTGGCTGCAGCTAGAGCAAGGCTGAGCAGTTGGCAGCAAAGGGCCCAGCCAGGCTCCCATCTGGACCCTCTGCTTTGAGGCCACTGAAGCCTCACAGAGGCCTCCCCTGGAGTCATAACTGGCAACAGAGACCACCTGGAAAACAGGAATTTCCCAGATGCAATTCTTGGCCCAAGAGGACCTGTGAGGCTGGTTCCTTGCGCAAGAGGAGCCCCATGGAAGATACCACATTGGCTATCAATCAAAGCTGCTTCAGAGCACATGAGGGCCAAAATAAGTGGGAAGTCCCATCAAGGCTTAGAGATGGGCTAGGGGAGGTATTAGGAAGTCCTCGACCTTGGCCAAATCAGTGGTAAGGACACAGCCTATATAGGCATGGCCAAGGTTTAGAATCTATGGACCAGGTGGAGACAGCATTGTTCTGTGATGAGAGCTCCACCTTGAGATGCTGGGCCTAGGCCCTGTGTCCAGCCAGCCCCAAGCTGCTTCCATGTTGGCAGCTGGCTTCTCTGGCCAGGAAAACAATGAGCCCCTCCGGCTTTGATCTGTCTCTTCACCCTCTGTCTCTGAAGCTGCAGTTAAGATGTCAAGAGAGAATCCTAGGGCCCCAGATTATGGGACAGGACACAGAGCAAGGCTCAGATGAAGGAGGCCAAGACTTGCTGCCAAGACCATGGAGTGAAGGAGCCGGCATACCACACCTCCAAGTGGTTGTAGGCTGGTCCCTATGCCATTTCCACTGGCTCAGCATCAAGCAAATCACGTGGCAACTGGCCAGAGAAGATACTTTTGCAATTTCTGAAATGATCCCTATGTCTTAGTTCCCTTTAAAGCAACTAATTCAAGAATTGAAAAACAGGAAAGAAAAAGTGAAGGAATGTAGGACTAAAAAAGAGCAGCCAGTCTCCACAAGCCAGCCCAAGTCCAGGCAGGAGATGGTGCTAGTTCTCTCCAAGCACACCACACCCTTAACGTCTGCCTGACAAGGGGGCACACGGTTCAACATTACAGGCATGTATCCTTATTCCCATTCTCGTGTTTTTAAAAGGAAACATTCAGAACACACTAAATTTTAGTACCAGAAAGAAGGGATTCCTTGCACCCAATGTTGAGCATCTAACTGCATAAGCAGGCTCCACAGCAGGTGCAAGGCCACCCAGGTGTGCCTAGCAGCAGTTAGCTTGGTTACTTGGTAAAACTTTCAGCAAGATTTCAGTGTGGCAGTCTGGGGAGGGATGTGCAGCTGGCGGTCAGTTAAGGGCTTAAGTCCAAACAGTGACACTGAAGGGGGTTCATTTGTCTGCCTTCCCAACCCAAAACTGCTATGTAACCAAGAAAAAGCCAAAGGTAAGCCCTTTCTATCATCGTTGAAGAACTCTAGTTTTCCCAAATTTTTTAATCTGTCAATTCCTACATCATGGTCCATTGTAGACCCTGTCACCAAGGTAAGTGCTCAGGGAGAGCAATACTTGTTTCTTTTATGAGCTTTAGAGCTTTCCTAGCTTTAAGCTTTACATACCAAGACTCGGGTATTGGCTTCTCTAGCTCAGCCAGGAGGCCTGCCTGCACAACTTTGGGCTCAAACAGCTGACTCACTCTGAACCTACTGTGGTTCCAGGATTGGCCCAGAAGCAGCTAGACTCTCTTTGTCAAATGAGTGTTGACTGGTGGGTGTGGGGCCTAAGGGAGGTAGCAGTAGAGGCGTGCCTCCAACTCCATTTGCCTAGTTTCACTCAACTGGAAGGTTTAAACCACATGGAGCAGAAGATTCCTGGGCCACTGGAAACTACCATCAGGGCCACTGGAGCATGAGGACAGTCTCTGCACATCATCTCAATGGTGAGATCACAAAAAAGGCAAAGAGAAAAGCTAAAGATGGCTTCCACTAACAGTCTAACACCAAGCTATCTTTTCCTCTCCTTGCAAAAGTTTCAGAAACCACTATATGGAAGCACATGGATAATGTCCTCTCCCTGGACACCCAAACCCCTGGGTCTGATTTACTGAGGTCCCTGACCACAGTCTGGCTCGCTCCCTGCTATAGCCTTTGCCACCTATGGCTCCCCTAAGCCCTACCCAGCAAAGGACAGGGAGATGAAGGTAGATGAAACCATTTACTGTTTCTGCAGGGCCTTTAAGCTTGGGGAAGCACACAGAAGAATGTTGTTCTGTCATTATTTGGTATATCAAGCCATCTAAAAGCACTGGATTGCACCTTATCTTTACTCATACAAACAAGTTACAAAGGATCCAAACAACAGATCATTCTTTAGGCTAAGGAAACACCACACAAGCGCCAACTTCATTTTAGGATTCAAAGCTCACCATGCCCACAAAAGAAGACTATTCCTCATCTCTGGCCTAAAATCAGGGCAAAGGAGTTACACTGATCAATTTTAGTGTTTGCTAAATCTAACAAATTCTAGCTTTCCTTTTCAAGTTCTGGTGCAAAAGTGTGCATTCAGATACTGATGCCACCTTCTTCAGAACTTACTCTGGCAACAAACATTGTTTGGCTGAGATCAATTTGGTTTCTAAACATAATTCTTTAGAGGGAGGGGCTAGCTACTGAGATGCTGACACCTAAATTCTGTTAGTTAAGAAATAAAGTACCTTCAGTTGAAGGTTTTTTACCCCCTTGACTAGGACTCTCTAAATGAAACCCCTCATCTCCCGTTTTCCTTTGGTTGTCTTTTTCACCAAATGCTATTCTACCACAGAACCAAAAGAACCTTCTTTTTGGAGGAAGTTAAGAGAGACTGCCAGGTCGAAACAGAGCTCCCCACAGAGCCATGCCCCTGATGAATTCTCAGAGTTGAAGACCAAAAGAGGACATGGATTCTTCAGAGGCTTCCAGATGCTACCCCATCAAGCCAAATGTGTTCTGTTGATGGTGCCTGGATAAACAAAACAAAAACCCAATGAATCAGACTTTCCAAAAAACATCCGCTTCCAGCTTCCTATTGTCAGCACAGTGGTGCAGTGAGTCCCAGAGAACCTCAGGCCCCTTACGTCCCATCCTGGCCGGCTGCTGCTTGGCTCTTCCATTTCACATTCACAGAACCACTTCTTGTGCAAAACAAGCAGTCTATGTAGAAAGAATGCCCTCACAGTCTAGTAAAAACTGTAGAAAAAGATACTAGAGAGCCACCTCTCTTCCCACGCTCTCCTCTTTATCTGCAGAGCGAGGGCATCTGTGCGTGGACAGGGTAGGCAAGCCTGACGTTGAGGGAGTCGTTGTGCTGTACAAGGGATGTCTGCTGGTAGTGGAGCACCAGCTCCTTCAATGAGCTGTACAGGTTGTAGGGCTCTGCAAAGCCGTAGCCCCGAGCAGTGCTGTAGATCACACAGTGCTTCACTTCCCCATCGGCACTGCAATGACACAAACGCCACAGGGAATTAAGGCAGATGACAACAGATAAGGGACCCTCCGTGACCAGAGGTCTGAGAGCAAAGGAAGAGCAGCAGAAGTATTTCTCTATCAAGCATGTAAAATGTCACACCCATGAGTGTGTCCCTCTCTCCTTAGAGACTCATCACAGAGATACCCTGCATTTCCCACCAAGACTGGAGCTAAAACAGATGGCATCACTCAGCTCTGGAACTTCATTAAGCAAAAGTGCACTGGAGAGGGGCAGAACAAGTGTGTGTGTGCATGCACGTGTGTGTGTGTGTGTGCGCATGTGCGCCAATCAGTGGTTTTTAGTATATTCACAAGACTGTATAACACTCACCACTATCTACTTCCAGAATATTTTCATCACCCTAAAAGGAAACCATGTACCCATTAGCAGTCACTCTATCAAGGCCCCTGCAGACCTTGACAACCAGTAACTTCCCTTTTTGTCTGTATGTATTTTCATGTTCTGGACATTTCATATTAATGGATTCAAACAGTATCACACAATCTTTTGTATCTGGCTTCGTTCACTCAGCACACTATTTCCAAAGTTCTTCATGTTGTAGCGTGTGCTGGTATACTTCATTTCTTCTGAAGGCTGAATAAATAATATTCCATTTGTGGAATATTTGTGGATATACCACTTTTGTTTATCCATTCATCAACTGACGGACACTTGGGTTGTCTCCACCTTCTGGCTATTAGGAATAGTGCCGCTCTAACTTTCAAGTGCAAGTTTTTGAATGGACGTAGGTTTTCAGTTCTCTTGGGTGTCTATCCAAGACTGGAACTGCTGAGTCATGTGGTGACTCTGTTTAACCTTTTGAGGAACTACCAGACTTTTTCCAAAGTGGTTGCACCATTTATATTCCTGCCAGCAGTATATGAGGGTTCCAATTTCTCTACATCCTTGTTTACACTTATTATTGTCCATCTTTTTTATTATAATCATCAGGTGGTATCTCACTATGGTTGTGATTTGCATTTCCCTCATGAATAATGACATTGAGCATCTTGTCATGTGCTTACTGGTATTTTTAAACTGGGGCATTTGTCTTTGTTAAGAGTTATGTATTCGACACTCGTCCCTTAAAGATACATGACCTGCAAATATTTTCTCCCATTCTGTGGGTTGTCTTTAACTTCCTTGATAGTGTATGGCGTTTCCCTTGCATATAACTAGTTGCTTTCCTCTTGCTGCTTTGAAGATTCTCTATTTTTAATCCCTGATATTTTAATTATTCTGTGCTTCGGTGTAGACCTCCCTGGATCATCTTATTTGGGGCTCTCTTTGATTCGTGACCTGGATGTCTGTTTCCTTCCCCAGGTTAGGGAAGTTTTCAGCTATTATTTTTTCAAAGAAATTTTCTACCCCTTTCTCTCTTCTCCTCCCGAGACTCCCATAACGTGAACATTGGTTAAAACGTTACTACCTTAACCTATCCTCATTTTTTTATTCTTTTTTCTTTCTGCTCTTCAGCTTGAATGCTTTCCATTATTACCCTCCTTCTTGAGTTCATCCACTCTTCTCTCAAGTCCAGTGAGCATCTTTATAATCATTACTTTGAACTCTATCGGGTATTTTTGTTTAACTCCATTTCATTTAGTTCTTTCTTAAGTTTTGTTCTTTCATTTGGAGTTTATTCCTCTATCTCCTCATTTTGTTTGACTTTCTGTGGTTGTTTCTATGAATTAGGCAAAACAGCTACCTCTCCCAGTATTGAAGGAGTGGCCTCATGTAGTAACATCCCCTGGGTAGGCTGTGTGGGCCTGGCAACTTGGCTGGCTAGAGGCCAGGCCACTGTGGGCTGTGAGCCTCAGGGTGCTCTGCACAGGAGGCACCTTAGAGGAGGGCCAGAGGGTGCTGAGGCATGTCTGAGGAGCCCCCAGTGTGCACCACACTGGTGCCACCATGGTGAGACTGCTGGAACTCAGACAGGCACATCTGGGCGCAGGCAGGGGTGGCCACCCTGGGAGAAGTCTGGAGCTGGTGTGGGCTAGGGTGGCAGCTGGCTAAGGTGTCCAGACCCTACTTCCAACCATGCTATTGATGTGGGGGGACTGGATGAAAGCAATGGCCCTCTCTGGCACTTCTGATGCTGGACGGAGTTTCTGCAGTTCCCCCACTATCTGATAGGTGCTCTAGTTTAATAAATTAGTTTCCTTCAGTTATCAGCTAGTTGCTCTTTAAAACATGTTTTCTTTTCCCTCTGTGCCCTAGAACACGCAGATTTACACAGGTCCCTTGGTGAGATCCTCCCTGTTGCAGGGCTGCGCTGGGAATGGGATTCCCTTCATTACCACATCTGTCTCTTCTGCCATCTTTTAGTGGTCTCTCTACCCTTTGTTGTGTAGAAGCTGTTCGCTTAGCCCTCAGTTCCTCAGGAGGAATTGCTCTGTGTGTAGGTGTAGATGTAGATTTGATGTGTATATGGGCAGATGTGAGTCAGGCCCTTTTCATGCTGCCATCTTGGACCTCCTTCCTCCAACTTCATTATTTGGCATGTGGCTTACGAGTTGTCCCAGCATCATGTGCTGGAATGACTATTTTCCCCTATTGAATGGTCTTGAGACCCTTGTTGAAAACCAACTGACCATAAATGTAAGGGTTTATCTCTCAACTCTTAATTCTATTCAGTGATTCACATGTTTATCCTTATGTCAACACCTTACAATTTTGATTACCAAAGCTCTGTTGAAAGTTTTGAAATTGGGAGGTGTATGTCAACTTTTTTTCTATTCTTTCAAGATTATTCTGGCTTTTCTGAAGTCCTTGCATGTTCACAGAAATTTTAGGATGTCAGTTTTTACAAAAATTGAACTGGAATTTTTGATAGGGATTTCATCAAATATGTAGATCAATTTGGGAAGTACTTCCATCTTACCAATATTAAGTGTTTTGACACATGAACACAGGATGTCTTTTTACTTATTTAGGTCTTAAGTTCTTTCAACAATGTTTTATAGTTTTCACTAGTCTTATTTATTGCTAACATATAGAAATAGAGTTGATCTTTGTATCCCAATCTTTTAATCTGCAACCTTGCTGAACTCATCTATTAGCGTTAATAGTTTGCTTCTTCTTTTCCAATATAGATGCCTTTTAGTTCTTTTTTCTAGCTAGAACCTTCTGTACTGTGATGATTAGAAGTGGTGAGAGTGGACACCCTTGCCTTCTTCCTGACCTTAGGGGAAAGCATTCAGTCTTTCACCATTAAGTATGATATTAGCTATAGGTTTTTCACAGAAAAACCCTTTATCAGTTTGAGGAAGTGCCCTCCTATTCCTCATTTGTTCAGTGTTTTTAACATGACAGAGTGTTGGACTTTCACACATACTTTGTGAATCTACTAAAATAATGTGATTTTTTTTCCCTTTATTAATATGGCGTTTTACATTATTTTTTTAATGTTGAACTACCCTTGCATTCCCACATGAACCTACTTAGTCATGGTATATAACCCTTACATGTTGCTGCAGTTACTTTGCTAGTATTTTGTTGAGGATTTTTATGTCTATATCTATAAGGGCTATTGATTGGTCCATAGCTTTCTTTTCTTATGATATCTTTGGTTTTGGTATGAAGGTGATACTGCTCTTGTGAAAGTGAGTTGGGAAGTGTTTTCTATTTTACAGAAGACTCTTCTATTCATGAAAGACTTGTGCTAATTCTTTTTAAAATTTGGTAGAATTCACCAGTGAAGCCAACTGGGTCTAGGATTTTCTTTGTAGTCTTTTAAGTTAATAATTCATTTTCTTTACTTGTTATAGTTCTATTCAGATTACCTATTCCTTCCCTCTTAAGTCAGATTTGGTAGTTGTGTGTGTCCAGGAATTTGCTCATTTCATCTAGGTTATTTAATTTGTTGGCATATAAAACTGTTCATAGTATATCGTTATCTTTTTTTATTCCTGTAAGGATTATAAGTAATGTTCCCTGACTAGTAATTTGTGTCTTCTCTCTTTTTTGTGTGTCAGTTTAGCTAGAGGTTGTTAATTTTCTTCATCCCAACTTTTGGTTTTACTGATTTTCTCAACTGTTTTCTATTCTCTATTTCATTTGCTTCCATTCTAATCTTTATGATTCCCTTCTTTCTGATTGCTTGGGTTTAGTTTGCTCTTCTTTTTTATAGTTTCTTAAGGTATAAAAAAGGCTATTGATTTGAGATCTTTTTTAATATAAGTGTGTACACTTATAAATTCCTTCTAAGGACTGTTTTAACTGCATTCGAAAAAGTTTTGGTATGTTGTGTTTCTTTTTTTACTCATCTCAAAATATTTTCTAATTCCCCTTGTTTTGTGTTTTTGATCCATTGGTTATTTATACATATGTTGTTTACTGTCCACATTTGTCAATTTCCCAAATTTCCTTCTGTGTTTGATTTCTGATTTCTTTCTATTGAGGTTAGAGAACGTATTTTGTATGATTTCAACCTTTTAGAATTAATTGAGACTTGTGGCCTAACCTGTGGTCTATCCTGAATAATGTTTCATGTGTACTTGAGTTGAATATGTATTCTGCTTCTGTTAGGTGAAATGTTCTAGAAATATCTGTTCGGTCTGTAGTTTTATAGTATTGTTCAAGTCTTCTGTTTCCTTCTTGAGCTGTATAGTTTTAGTTTTATCTCTAAGCATTTTCTTATCAAAAGGGCCACAACAATAAGAATCACAAAGGCTCGCTACCTGACTCCCTGACCTAGTGGAGAATATGCATTGTTGGCTAAAGATGTTTAGCCTGAGAAGGCTATGGAGTTAAGCAATTTTTTCTTAGGCTTCTTTATGATGTTATTAACAGAAATTAAAATGGAAAAACAAATGAGTTCCATTCCTACTACATGATCATTTGAATTTTGCTATGAAGGTCTCCTAAAAAAACTAAACTTATTCATATCTCTCCTTCAGCAAAAGTCCTAAGTATAGTGGGAGATCACTGCAGGCAGATTCCTTTAGCCAGAGTGCCTGGCAAGCAAGCGGATGTCTTTGGGGTGCCAGACTTTTTGCTTCCAACTAGCCTCAATGTGAACATGACTGCACTTGGTTTTGATAAGCAAGGGAAATCCATACTGCTGTAAACTTGAGTCTGGTCAAATCTGTGGCTAAAGGAAGGAGGAAAAGATACTCAAGCTGCTCCTTGGTCTCCCAAGAAATAGCTGAGCTGCCAGGCAGTGCCTTCCACAGCCAAGTCCTAACCACAGGCTGCTAATGACCTCAGTGAGGGTGAGGGACCAATTGGGCTTATTGCCTTCCTTCTTTTTATTGTTCTTATATCAAATCCTGCCAGAGTTATCCCTTCAAAGTCCACCTTGAATTCCACCTCTTCCAAAAACCTCCCAACCCTCTCTTTCTTCACCAGAATTAACAGTTCTTCATGTGCACAGCCTACTAATGATCCCTATTCATAGTGATTCTATTTATCTTGGATGTTTAACTGTGAAATGAAGAAAGGATGGTGCATAGAAAAATGTATCCTCTGAAACCAGGTAAACTTGGATTCAAACTCTGACTCCATGGTGCAGGTACACCACAAAGGACAACCTGATCAAATAAAACACTGAGCACTCTGTTAATATGAGTGTTTTTTGTCCATCCTCACCACCTTGTCCTCTTTGAGGGCAAAACCATTTTGTCATCTTTGCTTGCTCTCTTCCATGTACACATCAGCAGCATCATTACCGAACTAACATTAGTAGGTAACATTTACTTAGTATGTGCCAACCTGATCAAAAGCACATTACATTACATATATTACCTCATTTAATACTTAAAAACCCTCAAATTGCTATTATTATTATCATTACTTTTCAGATAAGGAAACTTGGCAAAGGAAAGTGAAGCAACTTTCCCTAGGTCATACATCTGGTAAGTAGAGTCAGGATTTGGATCCAGTATATCTGGCACTAAAGCTTGCTCTCATAACCATCACACTCTATACACCTCCACTCTAAGTACGGTCTTTGTCAATGAAGTAATTTGCCTTTTTAAGGAATATACACGACATTTAGGCAAAATCTGACTGAGGGATTATGAACTGTCCCCAGGATTTCACTTTCCACTCAAAGGAAAGTCCCCTTTCCAAAGTTGTAGTCTACCTTACAGGAAACACCCACCCTTTTTTTTTTTAATCACTATACCAACAGAATACTGTTTAAGCACAAAATTTAGACAGTTTTTCTTCTGAAGTAAAAATTCTATTTAATCAAGCCTTCCTTAATCTGACAATGAAGACCAAGGCAGGCATGCAGGAGCCTACTAAAAACCTAAGCGATCTTTTCAATTGAAGATTCCACATTGCTTTTCACAGATACCTGAAATCCAATAGCAACACTGCAGGGCTCAATCTGCTTACCATTTAAATTAAAATCTCCAAAATAATTTCAGGTATCATTTCTCCTAAAGCAACTGGGTTTTGGGGTTTTTTTTGTACAAGTATTAATGGTCTAAGCTATAGGTCCTTATTACTGTACTTCAACTAATTTAGTCTGAATTCTATAAGGGGTTAATTTTCTATCAATGCAGTTCTCAAAAGGTCATGCCCCCAGAGAAGACTTACACCACAGAGCAGGCATAGCATCCTCTCTTGCTACTCTCACGAATCAAGAATGCACCATCGGGTTTCCCAGAAAGCAAGTCCTCTGCTTGTACTCGATTGATATCCTCAACAAACCAGGTTTTCTCATCATAATGGGGCAGGTTTTCATCTTCCTCATTGATAAAATAGGTCCTAAAAATTAAATGTTAAAATATTATTCTAACAATCACCTTAGTTACATCTAAAAGCAAATTCACAAATAAAACTTCTAAATGCTTAACCACAAAATGACAAAGTGAAATTACAATTAACTGGATTTTTTTAACTTAATTACTTGCCATGGGACAGAAAGCACAGAATTCACATCTCATCCAATAACTTGACACATGTATGTCAGAATGAACAATGCTTATGCATTCAGGTTTCATGTAGTTCAGTCTTTGAACTCAAGTGCTGACAGAAAATTCAAAAAAGGTACAAAGTTCTCAATTCAGTGTCCTCAAGTGACAACGAGAACCAACATTTAGCACGTCTGAAGAAAGAAAGTTCATGTCTCACGTTGGGAACAAAGCCCTCCAACAGAAAGGCACAGAGAACTTACTCATCGGCATCCTCATTCTTGATTCCCAGCCAGGCATTTAGGCGCTTCTGTCTCACCCCTTTGTGATTGAGCCATCTGCCAGAGGGAAGACGCCAGTGTCAGTGTCTGTGCAAACCCTGCTGGGAAAGCCAACCAAACAGAGTCCAGCAACTTCTTATTTTCCCCAGTCCCACTAAGGATGGCCAGAGAGTTTCCTAAACTAGTTTCTCCATTACCTTTTCTTCAACTTCCGGCAAAAAGACAGAAACAGAGAAAGCTACTTGAAATCAGGCACGACCCTCCCTTTTCATTTCCCTCCTGGGAAGTTGCCCATCACAGGCAGACACACAGTGGAGCACTTTTTCTGAAATCCTTAGTAGGTGAGTTGGTGTCACATGTGCAATTTCCACTAAGCCAGAGGACTCAATTTCTGTGTGGCCTACTATACTGAGTTTAAAAATCTAAAACAGAATTTCAAGCCATATGAAATTCAAGGTGGCAATCTCAGTAACTAATAAGAATTTACTTCATCACCAAGCAAATCATAGTATTTTAAAATATACCAACTTTTTTATGTAAAATGATACAAATCATTACAGTTAGTTCCACTGAGATGGCTGATGGTCTAAAATTTGAGTGGAGTGTAAAAACCGTTTCCATTCATCACCATCCCCCAACCAGCTCCTGAACCCTCAGGTCTCAGCATAGTATCATCTCATCAAAATAATCATTAGGCGGACTATCCTAACTGTCCCAATAAGGCAGTCCCCAGTCAATCTACATTTCACCTTATTTTATCATCTTCGTAGTTCTTGCCTGAAATTCATTATTTTATGTTTTCCCTTATGTTTATCTCCCCCAGTACATGTAAAGCTGCTTTAAAGGAAGGGGTCTGTCGTGCTCATTGCTACTCCTAATGCTGAAAACAGTGCTGGCACATAGTAGATATTCAATAAATAGTAAAAAGTTTAACAAAATCTTCAGGGTCAACTATAAGGTCTCTTGCATCTCTCCCTGACCCCAAGTACACTAGATAACTTGGCCTCGCACCTAATTTTAAAGTTCTTTGAGACAGATTACATAGCCTTTTTCATTAAGACATGGACTTCAGTTAACCTGGATTTCATTTTTTATGCTTAGCGAAGCTGGAAAACAAAGGACCCTGATAGAATTTATTTAGGAACAAAGCGCCCCTCCTACATCATCATCACTTCTCTTTGCAAAATATCCAGACACCCTCCTCTAGGCATTCTTATCGCCCAAAGTTTTCTAGCCTTAAAGAACTGATCTTTCCTTTATTAAAGAGACAAGCACACTGGGTAAAAGGCCTGAAATGAACAAACTGTGCCATATTCTGTCGAGTCCCCATTTCCTTTAACTATCAATCTCTTTAACCTGAGCACCCTCTAAGAGGAAAAGAGCTTGTATTTCAGTCCAAGAAAGAGGATTAAACTGGGCAGCCTGAGGGAAGGCCTAAGAAGAAGTACTCTGAAGCTGAGGCAGTAGTCCCAGAGGAACATTTATGCTTCTCTACAGCCTGGCCAAAGTACAAAATGGGTTGACAGAAAAGGGTTCCCCACACCCAAGGAACCCTGGATGGAGAACAAGAAAGTTTTTCAGTGTACAGTCTGTTGGTGGCCAATGAGATCACTATGCAAAACACCTGTGAGTTTTCTGGAACAGCCGTATTTAATCAGATGGCAGGACTCAATGATTAGCAGCAGAGGAATCATGCAGTGATAGCAGTAATGAGGGACAGTGGACTTATGCTCCCCTAGCCTCCTGGCATTACTTCATGATGACAGTCTGTGTCATCCAGGTGTGTTTGTGTGTGTGTGTGTGTATGTGTAAGAGGTGCAAAGAGCCCTGATCATAACTGAGATAAAATACTTCTCATATAACCATGCAGGTGGGAACTTGGAATCCACTGATTTTAAGAAAAAGAGGAATACAACTTGTACCAAGTTTTAGGGACAGAACTCCACACTCCCTACATAAGGGTGAAGTGAGATAATACATAAGATATATTTAAAAGAAAAATTAAATTTATAAGCAATAAATTAAGGAGTGATTCACTAATTGAAAAACCCAGACCATCACTGAGGGAAATGTAAAGTAGTGCAGCCCCTTTGGAAAGGTCTGGCAGTTCCTCAGTTAAACCCAGAGGTACACATGACCCAGCAACTCCACTCCTTGGCATATACCGAGGAGAACTGAAAACCTATGTCCATATAAAAACTCGTACATGGATGTTCAGAGCAGCCAAAGGTGGAAACCACCCAAATGTCCACCAACTGAATAAACAAGATGTGGTACATAACCATACAACAGCATTATCATCTGACCATAAAAAGGAATGAAATACTGATACACGCTACATATGGGTGAACCTCAAAAACATCATTATTCTGAGTGAAAGAAGCCACTCCCAAAAGACTACATACTACACGAGTCTACTTACATGACATGTCCAGAACAGGCAAACTCACAGAGACAGAAAACAGATTGGTGGTTGCCTAGAGCTGGAGGGGAGCAGGGATAATAGGGGGATGACAGGTAAAGAGAACTTGGTTTCTTTTTGAGGTGATGAAAATGTTCTAAAATTGTGGTACAGCTGCGTATATCTGTGACTATACTAAAATCACTGAATTACACACTTTAAATGGGTGAGTTGTATGGAATATGGACTATATCTCAACAAAGTTTTTTAAAAAACCAAGAGAGACTACCTTCCAAAGAACTCCTTTAGCTGCAAACTCCCCTACTACATACTATGCAAAACTTATCATTAATCCACCTATACTGTTATGGCCAAGAATTCTTCATTTTGAATTTATGAAGTTGAGTTTATAAATACCAAGAAAATTAAATGGTAATCATGAAAACTGATTTAAAAAATTGCACATGAACAACCAAATTCTTTTTTTTGAAAAGGAATTTTAAAGGATTTTATATTTAAGAAATTTTTAATTCTATATTTAAGAAATTAAGTCCTTTAGTCTTTCAGGAATATTCTAGAAGCAGTATATGGGATTTCAGCAGAGAATCTCATAAAATCCTGTAGGCGATACAGTGGGATGTCAGGGAACTCTCCACACCCAAAGGGGGCTTGATGAAAGAATGATCATCTCTAGCTGGGTACTGTAGAACTCTTAACCTGTTCCAACTTAGAATTCTAACCTATTCCAACTTCAAAAAAAAAAAGAGGACCAAAAAGAGCTCATATTCAGTCTCATGAAACAACGCTTATATGCAGCACACATTTTACAACCACTCTCCTTCAGACTGACTATATAATTTCAGCATTGGAACCAATCGAGTCCACCAAGCTTAGTATTGTCTTTGTTAGAAACATCAAAGCATGGACTATAAGACACTGGTCCACTGAACCATCCTCCCTGAAGCAAGCCTTTTCTGTGTCTCCCTAAACATCCTAGTTGTCTTTACTAGCAGGTCATGCATGGCTTATCATCCATGATGTTGCATAAATTCTCTTTTATATTCAGCTTATATAACTCGTTAAAGGAACTTTTAAGGAATAGTTTGCCACACTGATTCATGCCCTTTGGGATGGTATACCTCTTAATATCTCATTGTTTTCTAGGGCAAAGAAGTGCTTCCATTCATTCCTTTGGTCCTTTGTCTTGGGCCTTTCTTCAGGTTCATTATGTGACTGGAACCATATAAG
This sequence comes from Smutsia gigantea, assembly GCA_032199065.1. Classification (NCBI taxonomy): domain Eukaryota; kingdom Metazoa; phylum Chordata; class Mammalia; order Pholidota; family Manidae; genus Smutsia; species Smutsia gigantea. The sequence goes on along the minus strand of JAVSCE010002530.1, from coordinate 127,206 downwards.
CTTTTCAACAGCAAACGCACCTGGATTTTAGACAAGGACACATCCTTGCCCCTTTTCCAAAGCTCTCCTGACTTTTTTTGGCTACAATAGTAAACAGAAGTGTTCTCTAGAGAAGAGTGTTACTGAAAACTACTCAGCATAGTGTCTTTCTGTTTTTTTGTTTTCCCCCCAAAAAATCACCTTTAATTTTCCTCTAATGAAACTCAACAGCCACTGCTCCAACCTCTGAGCTTGTATTTTATCACTTTTTCACACAAAGAAACCCTGAAGTCTATGGAAAACCCAGTCAGAGCATTTTACTCTGTCTTCTCTTGCCAGGAGTTTGAACTGAGTTGTGTTACATGCATGGAAGTCACCTATAAACATATTTTGTAACAGTCTATTTATTACCTAGGACTAATCCTAATATATTTTTCTTATAGTTTTTCTCCTTTTATGAAGCAGTCATTTCTCCTTCTAAAAATCTAATACACATCTTGTTCTGATAATATATATTTCAATCTATATTTGGGTAATATCTCTATATCGAGCTAAATCATATAGTTTTCCATAATATTAAAGAGTTGATTTCACTCCACAGGTCAAATTATCTTTCATGCCTGCTATGGACACATTTCTATTACTTAATAAACACAGAATTTCATTTCTTAAATATAAAAACCCTTTAAAAGATTGTTCTGTATACTTATTTGTAGGCCTCCACCATCAATGTCCTTCCTTGCCTATGCCTATGAAGGGTAATTTCTATTTCTATGGTTCTACATTGTAATAAAAGATTCTGGTTTTTGTGTTTTAAACAAACATTACTCCAGACTTTAAGCTGTATCACTTTGCCCATGCATTAACCACTCTCTGAGATTTCCAAGGCATCTGTATGGATTAGAGTTCTGAGTCTAACCTACTACTAAGAGGACTGCTTTCCTAAATTCTTACGCTCTCACTGGCCAGTTCTCTTCTTCTATCTCTATTGTCTCTAGTGCTAACAGTAATCTAGCGCTGGTGGTTTCCTTCCATACAGGCCCAGACGACTTACACAAGGTGCTGATCTCGGATCTTGCGCAGCTGGATCAGGTCAGGTTTGATACTGTTCATTTTTTTATCTATTTCCCTGTTGTCCAAAGCTTGTTTCTTCAAATCTTGTTCCAGACGCATTTTGCTATCATGAATCTCACCCAGACGAGATTTCAATTTGTCATAATTCACCATAATTCTGTGAAAATATTTGACATATTAAGGCTAAATAGGAACCAAGGAGAAGCATTCCAAGTATAAGCATAGTCCTACTACCTTAGGTGTGGTGGACATCTGTTATTTTGCCTGGCTCATATCCATTCTCACTCTTCTGGTAATAGCACCCTGATGTTCCTTGGAGATAAGGGTTCCCCCAACACACCCATCTCAAATTCACAGGGGAAAATCCACACAACCCCCTTGGCCAATAAGTATTCTATTTCATCCCATCCCTACCCTCAGACCACAGTGACTGGTTCAAGAATGGAAATAAAACTCCAATGGGAGTCAGTTCTAGGACTTGGGCTATAACTACTGTAAACAGAGGTTCTTTCCACTGGGATTACCAAGGTATGAGTATGTGTTCTAGGACTCCCAGGAACGGCATTGCCATCCCATAGGGAAAGCCTGATCGAAGATGAAGCCAGCACAGAGAAAAGCTGAGCCAAAAGACAGAGTATGAGTGAGAATCCTGATGACTTTGCTTGGGCCCTGGATCCAGCCATGACTGAACGAGTAAAGCTATAGGTATGACATTGAAGAGGTAGCACAACATAGCAGTTAAGAGCGATGGCTTTGTAGTAAACTGCCTAAATTTGAATCTTTGCCCTGCCATTTACTGTGTGGCTATGGCCAAGTTATTTAACTTCTCTGTGCCTTCATTTCCTCATCTGTTTAAAATGGGTACCCACAATAGTGCCTACTTCACAGGGTTACTGTGTGACTTAAATGGTAATACATGTAAAGAACTAAATAGTGCCTGGTACATCTTGGTAAACACTCAGAAGATGATGGCTATAGCTTTTCTAGCACACAAAGTTTTGCTGTGCTCTGAACCCTGAAAGCAACTGTCTGCAAGCCTCATGCTACTCAGTGATATGTGGTCTTATATTACTATTAAAACTTCATCATGCTAGTTTACTTCCCTTCACAACTAAACTACACATTCTTTTCCATTTCTTCATTATTAATAATAATGGGTACTTACTGTTATCATATACCAGTATACGCACACACACACACACACACCGTTCTCTACTATGAATGTGTATTTGTGTATCACTTAACTCTCACAGCATTTCAACAAGATATTACCCAGTTTATGGAGGAAAAAACAGGCTCAGACAGTTAAATAACACAGCTAGCAAATGGTTAATACAGAATGCAAGCCCATGGTTTTAGCCATTAAGCATATTATACTGCTTCACAGCACTTGGTCCTTTGTGAAGCACACAGGTGTTCACTAGCACTTTTTGAGGCTAAAACAAGAAATAATTTTGCTTTTCCCTTGCATATGATTCATTTTTATTTATGACCCATTTTTTCTCTCCTTAACCCCACCGTTTTCTGGCTCAGTCTTCCAATACTACACTAACTTTGCTTTGATAAAAGTTTCCAATATCTTTTAGTTGCCAGACCCAAACTTCTCACGGTACTTACTCTCCCTGTGTAATCTCATTCTTAGCATCTACAATCACCTGTATATTTATGCCTTCCAAATTCTTTTGTACCCTGAGTTTCAAATCCAGATAACCAGCTGCCTGCCTCTCAGACAACTCCATTTCGGTTCTCACTCAAACTCACTGGTTCCTACCCTGAACTTTCCTCATGTACTTCCTATTTTGGTGAATAATACCATCCCTTGTCCCTCAGATCAGAAATCTAGGAATAGTCCTTGACTTCTCACACCATGATATAGGTTGTTAGCCATCAAGTTCCCACCATTCGAACTCGCCCTCCTTCCCAGCTGTTGCTATGGGTTCAGGCCCTGGCCATCTTTTAGCCTGATGGCCACAGAGGCTGCAGTCACCTGCAACAGCAGGCTGGTCTTCCTGCCCATGGTCCTGTTCTGCCTCCACTTTGTTCTCAGACTGCTGCTGCTGCTTTTCAGGCCAACAGATATTCAGTGAGCACTATCATGTACTTTCAGGCACCATAACAGATGCTGAAGCTATTATGGAAAATGAGCCACCCATCCTTATTCTAAACAAGCTCCAAGTTTAGTGAGTAGGACATTCAGTAAATGTTACAGTAGGGATCAAGAACAGACAATGCAGGGATAGGGACAAAAAGCATCTAAACCAGTCTAGGGAATAAGAAAATATTTTCCAGAAAAAACTATGTCCAAGTTGAGTCCTAAAGGATTAGTAGTAGTTAACAACTTAAGAGAATGGACAAGGAACACAGGCCTTTCAGTGTGGTGCCATCAGTGGGCACAGCAAGTAGTTCCACATAGTAGTGTTAGAAAGAAAAACAGACATGGGCAGCTGGGAGAAGGGGAAGACAAAGGTCAAGGAAAAACTGCCCAAACTGCCCAAACTGCCCAGGCAGCGGGTCCCATGTAAAGACAACAAAGGCATTACAGGGAAATAACTTCTTTGCCTATAGAGACCAGGCCAAACTGGTCCCAACCTGATCCCAACATGGGCGCAATCAAACAAAAACAAGGACTGCCCAAAACATGCCTCATTGTAGGCAAGGACAGATGCACTGAGAAGGATGGCTACATAGGTGGACCCGTCAAATAAGCCCACCTTGTCAATCAAAGGGGCGCCTCAAAGCCAGAATGGAAGAGACAGGTCTCCCGCCTAAGGGATCAAGGCCTTTGTCCACCTTAACTCTGGCCCGCTCCTCCCTCTGAGTGTGTTCAAATAAAACTTTCACTCTGCTTCACTATTGTGTCTCTACCTTTCAATTCTTTGTTGTGGGGGGGCTGAGGGGGGTGAGAACTAAGAAGAATGAACACAAACCGTAACAACAGGACTGTGAAATGTGAAGGGGAAAAGCAGACACAACAGAGATTATTGAGGAAGAAAAGAAGGCTTGTCTTACTGATGCAGTTGAAGGTATTAGGTATATTTACCGCTCAATTTCCTTTTCATTCCCCTCTCTGCGAAATCGCTCAATATATTCTTTGCTATGTTGTTCTTGTGTGTGACACTGCTCTTCAAATATTTTAATTGTTTCATTAAAAGCTTCAATTGCAGTTCTCTTCATCTGTATTTCCTACAAGAGAGAAAAAGAAAAGACATCACTTCATTATCTTTTTTTTGTAAGCTTGGTCTTAAAACAATTCTTTTAATTCTAGTTATAATTCCATTAAAGGCCAAATTAAGAGACCTAAAACAAAACCCTTTATTTAACTCCTACTCTTATTACTTATATGCAAAATACATCATTCAAGCTCTAAAATATAAGAAAAGAACTATTACCCGAAATACAGCTGGGAACCATAAAAAAGCCTCTGAGTTGCTGAGAGAGCTTAACCCTGACCACCTTAAAGGAAAGGACACAGTCTGCTTTTGCACCTATTTTAAGTGCTAACCCCAAAACATGCTGAAAGAGTGAACAAAGCAAAGGAGTCCATGCACCAGCGTGCAAAGCCTTATTCCCAGAAAAGCCCTATAGAGTTGATTTATTCTTACTTTCATTCCTAAAGCATCTAGTCTCTCAACAGATTAATCAGCAGATTAATCTCATTAGATGGAGGAAATGAAAAGGGCAAGAACAAATTCTAAAATCAGACACAGAATAAGATGAAAAACTAAAATCTCCATAAAACAAAAGCCCAGTAGACTAAGCCACTCAGCACTAGGACACGTAGATCCACATTTTGATAAACTGAGGGTCTTTGTAGATTTTAGCATCTGAATCCCGATTCCCCTAAAATCCTCAAAGAGGCTTAAATTTTATTGAATTTACTTCAGAAAGCTAAGAAATATGTGTAAAGCTATAGAAAGATTATATCCTGAATGATCACAATTTTTAAAGTTTTGGTGCTTCGGGTGCAAATCCTCAACTTATCCAGCATTGATTGATTTCAACAAATGATTACTGAGACTCCACTATATGGAAAGTACCATCTGGTAACAGAGATATTCATAAAAAATTCTTACCAAAGATATTCTGGGCACATATGAAAATACATCACCCTCCACACTCTTTCTTTAACCACAAATGACACTATATTACATACATTTGTCTGCATCATGATTTTTTTTATAATTTATTTTGGTATCATTAATCTACAATTACATGTGCAATACTATGGTTATTAAACTACCCCCTTCAACAGGTGCCCCCACGAACCCCATTACACTCACTGTCCATCAGCGTAGTGAGATGCTATAAAATCACTACTTGTCTTCTCTGAGTTGTACAGCCTTCCCCATGCCCCCCCCCCAACCTTACGTCTGCTAATCAATCGTAATGCCTGTTTTTCCATCTTATCCCTCCCTTCCCACCCATCTTCCGCAGTCCCTTTCCCTTTGGTAACTATTAGTCCATTCTTGGGTTCTGTGAGTCTCCTGACGTTTTGTCCTTCACTTTTTTTCTTTGTTCTTATACTCCACATATGAGTGAAATCATTTGATACTTCTCTTTTTCGGCTTGGCTTATTTCACTGACCATAATACCTCTAGCTCCACCCATGTTGTTGCAAATGGTAGGATTTGTTTTCTTCTTATGGGTGAATAATATTCCATTGTGTAAATGTACCACTTCTTCTTTATCCATTCATCTACTGATGGACACTTAGGGTGCTTCCATTGCTTGGCTATTGTAAATAGTGCTGCGATAAACATAGGGGTGCATCTGTCTTTTTCAAACTGGACTGCTGCAGTCTTAGGGTAAATTCCTAGGAGAGGAATTCCTGAGTCAAATGGTATTTCTATTTTGAGTTTTCGGAGGAACCTCCATACTGCTTTCCACAATGGTTGAACTAATTTGCATTCCCACCAGTAGTGTAGGAGGGTTCCCCTTCACCCACATCCTCGCCAACATTTGTTTTTGTTTCTGTTTTAATGTTGGCCATTCTCACTGGTGTGAGGTGATATCTCATTGTGGTTTAGCCTGCATTTCTCTGATGATTAGCGATGTGGCCCATCTTTTCATGTGCCTATTGGCCATCTGAATTTCTTCTTTAGAGAACTGTCTATTCATGTCCTCTGCCCATTTCTTAATGGGATTATTTGCTTTTTGTTTGTTAAGATGCATGAGTTCTTTATATATTTTGGATGTCAACCCTTTATCAGATACGTCATTTATGAATATATTCTCCCATACTGTAGGATGTCTTTTTATTCTACTGATGGTGTCCTTTGCTGTACATAAGCTTTTCAGCTTCATATAATCCCACTTGTTTTTTTTTTGCTTTTGTTTCCCTTGCACCGGGAGATATGTTCATGAAGAAGTTGCTCATGTTTATGTCCAAGAGATTTTTGCCTATATTTTTTTCTAAGAGTTTTATGGCTTCATGACTTACATTCAGGTCTTTGATCCACCTTGAGTTTACCTTTGTATATGGGGCTAGACAGTAATCCAGTTTCATTCTCTTACATGTAGCTGCCCAGTTTTTCCAACACCAGCTGCTGAACAGGCTGTCATCTCCCCATTGTATATCCAAGGCTCCTTTATCAAATATTAATTGACTGTATATGTTTGGGTTAATGTTTGGATTTTCCATTCTGTTCCACTGGTCTGTGGGTCTGTTTTTGTGCCAATACCAAATTGTCTTGATTCCTGTGGCTTTGTAGTAGAGCTTGAAGTCAGGGAGCGAAACTCCCCCTGTTTGATTCCTCCTTCTCAGGACTGATTTGCCTATTTGGGGTCTTTTGTGGTTCCATAGGAATTGTAGAATTATTTGTTCCAATTCATTGAAGAAAGCTGTTGGTAGTTTGATAGGGATAGCATTGAATCTGTAGATTGCTTTAGGTAGTATACCCATTTTGACAATATTTATTCTTCCTAGCCAAGAACATGGGATGCATTTCCATTTGTTAGTGTCCTCTTTAATTTCTCGTAGGAGTGTCTTGTAGTTTTCAGAGTACAGGTCTTTCACTTCCTTCGTTAGGTTTATTCCTAGGTATTTTATTCTTTTTGATGCAATTGTGAATGGAATTGTTTTTCTGATTTCTCTGTCTGTTACTTCATCATTAGTGTATAGGAAAGCAACAGATTTCTGTGTGTTAATTTTATATCCTGCAACTTTGCTGAATTCCAGTATTAGTTCTAGTAGTTTTGGAGTGGAGTCTTTAGGGTTTTTTATGTACAATATCAGGTCATCCGCAAATAGTGACAATTTGACTTCTTCTTTACCAATCTGGATGCCTTGTATGTCTTTGTTTTGTCTGATTGCTGTGGCTAGGACCTCCAGTAGTATGTTGAATAACAGTGGAAAGAGAGGGCATCCCTGTCTTGTTGCCAATCTTAGATGAAAAGTTTTCAGCGTCTCGCTGTTAAGTATGATGTTAGCTGTGGGTTTGTCATATATGGCCTTTATGATGTTGAGGTACTTGCCGTCTATACCCATTTTGTTGAGAGTTTTAATCAGGAATGGATGCTGAATTTTGTCAAATACATTTTCAGCATCTATGGAGATGATCATGTGGTTTTTGTTCTTCTTTTTGTTGATGTGGTGGATGATGTTGATGCATTTTCGAGTGTTGTACCATCCTTGCATCCCTGGGATGAACCCCACTTGATCATGGTGTATGATCCTCTTGATGTATTTTTGAATTCAGTTTGCCAATATTGTGTTGAGTATTTTTGCATCTATTTTCATCAGGGATATTGGTCTGTAATTTTCTTTTTTTGTGAGATCTTTGCCCGTTTTTGGTATTAGAGTGATACTGGCTTCATAGAATGGGTTTGTAAGTATTCCCTCTTCTTCTATTTTTTGGAAAACCTTAAGGAGAATGCATGTTATTTCTTCTCTATATGTCTGGTAGAATTCAGAGGTGAATCCATCAGGTCTGCAGATTTGTTCTGGGTAGTTTTTTGATTACTGATTCAATTTCGTTGCTGGTGATTGGTCTGTTTAGTTTTTCTGTTTCTTGCTTGGTCAGTCTTAGGAGGTTGTATTTTTCTAAGAAGTTGTCCATTTCTTCTATGTTTTCCAGCTTGTTAGCATATAGATTCTCATGATATTCTCTTATAATTCTTTGTATTTCTGTGGGGTCTGTCGTTATTTTTCCATTCTCATTTCTGATTCTGTTTATGTGTGTAGATTTTCTTTTCCTCTTAATTAGTCTGGCTAGGGGTTTATCCATTTTGTTTATTTTTTCAAAGAACCAGCTCTTGGTTTCATTGATTTTTTCTATTGTTTTATTCTTCTCAGTTTATTTATTTCTTCTCTGATCTTTATTATGTCCCTTCTTCTGGTGACTTTGGGCCTCATTTGTTCTTCTTTTTCCAATTTCTGTAATTGTGTCTTTAGACTATTCATTTGGGAATGTTCTTCTTTCTTTAAGGAGGCCTGGATTGCAATATACTTTCCTCTTAGAAATGCCTTTGCTGCGTCCCACAGAAGTTGTAGCTTTGTGTTGTTGTTGTCATTAGTCTTCATATATTCTTTGATTTCTGTTTTGATTTGGTCGTTAAACCATTGATTAATTAGGAGAACGTTGTTAAATCTCCATGTATTTGTGAGCCTTTTTGATTTCTTTCTAAAATTTATTTCTAGTTTTATACCTTTGTGATCTGAGAAGTTGGTTGGTAGGATTTCAATATTTTTTAATTTACTTAGGTTCTTTTTGTGGCCTAGTATGTGGTCTATTATGGAATATATTCCATGTGCACTTGAGAAGAATGTGTATCCTGTTGCTTTTGGGTGCAGAGTTATGTAGATGTCTGTTAGGTCCATCTGTTCTAGTGTGTTGTTCAGTGCCTCTGTGTCTTTACTTATTCTCTGTCTGGTTGATCTGTGCTTTGGAGTGAGTGGTGTGTTGAAGTCTCCTAAAATGAATGCATTGCTGTCTGTTTCCTCCTTTAATTCTGTTAGTACTTGTTTCACATATGCTGGCACTCCTGTGTTGGGTGCATATACATTTATAATGGTTATATCTTCTTGTTGGACTGACCCCTTTATCATTATGTAATGTCCTTCTTTATCTCTTGCTCCTTTCTTCGTTTTGAAATCTGTTTTTACTGATACAAGTACTGCAACAGCTGCTTTTTTCTCTTTGTTGTTTGCATGAAATATCTTTTTCCATCCGTTCACTTTTAGTCTATGTATATCTTCGGGTTTGAGGTGAGTCTCTTGTAAGCAGCATATAGATAGGTCTTGCTTTTTTATCCATTCTGTTATTCTGTGTCTTTTGATTGGTGCATTCAGTCCATTTACATTTAGGGTGATTATTGATAGATATGTACTTATTGCCATTGCTGGCTTTAGATTCGTGGTTACCAAAGGTTCAGGGGTTGCTTTTTTACTATCTAACAATCTAACTTAACTTTCTTGTTAAGTTATTGTAAACACCATCTGATGTTTATTCCTCTCCCTTCTTATTCTTCCTACTCCATTCTTATATACTAGATGTTTAATTCTTTGCCTTTAGTTAGTATTTGGATGGTCTGCTTTCTTTGCTATGATTTTATTTTCTCTGGTGACATCTTTTAGCCTTAGGGGTGCTCCCCTCTAGAGCAGTCCGTTTAAGATATCCTGTAGTGGTGGTTTATGACAGGCAAACTCTCTCAGCTTTCCTTTGTCTGGAAATTGTTTAATCCCTCCGTCATATTTAAATGAAAATCATGCTGGATACAATGTTCTTTGTTCCAGGTCCTTCTGTTTCATTACGTTAAATATATCATGCCATTCTCTTCTGGCCTGTAAGGTTTCTGTTGAGAAGTCGGATGATAATCTGATAGATTTCCCTTTGGAGGTGATCTTTTTTCTCTCTCTAGCTGCCTTTAATACTCTGTCTTTATCTTTGATCTTTGCCATCTTAATTATTATGTGTCTTGGTGTTGTCTTCCTTGGGTCCCTTGTGTTGAGAGATCTGTGGGCTTCGGTGGACTGCGAGACTATTTCCTTCCCCAGCATGGGAAAGTTTTCAGCAATTATTTCTTCAAAGACACTTTCTATCCCTTTTTCTCTCTTCTTCCTCTGGTACTCCTATAATGTGAATATTGTTCCATTTGGATTGGTCACACAATTCTCTTAATATTCTTTCATTTCTAGAGATCCTTTTATCTCTCTCTGCCTCAGCTTCTCTGTATTCCTGTTCTCTGATTTCTATTCCATTAACAGTCTCTTGCATCTCATCCAGTCTGCTGTTAAGCCCGTCGATCGCTTGTCTGATTTCTGCATTGTATTTCCTCAGTTCCCTCACTTCCTCCCTCAGCTCTTGCACATTTCTCTGTAGGTCCATCAGCATGGTTATGAGTTTTATTCTGAATTCTTTTTCAGGAAGACTGTGCATTTCCATCCCTTCAGGCTCCCTCTCTGGGGTTGTCTGGTTGATTTTAGTCTGGACCATATTCCTCTGTCTTTTCAGGGCTATAGAAGTGGTCGCTGGTAGTTGCCACGTATGTCAGCTGGGCTCTTTAAGAGTTCAAAAAGAAAAAAGAAAAAAAAGATAGAAAAGAAAAGAAAAAGAAAGAGAAGAAAAAACAAAAAATGAAACAAAACAAAAAGAAAAAAGGAAAAAAAACACCCACCAGGAGTAGATTCTGTGCGGATGCTGTAGGTGGCGCTGTTGCTCCACTATTTCACAGCCGTGGCCGCACCACTCCGCAGGGCCCTTTATAGCTCTGGCCAGGGTGGGAACGAATGGGAGGCTGTTGATCTCTGTGAGAAGTCTAAGTGCAGCCACCCTTTCGCAGTCGCCAGCTAAGGCGTCCGAAACTCCCCAGGACTCCCAGCCTGCTGGGCTGAGTGTGCCGGGGCAATCCATCTCTTTAAGACCACTGAAAAAAGCGTGTGCTTTTCTTTTTTTTTTTTCCTTCCCAGGAGCTGGCTGCAAGCACCCTGGCGTGTTCCCTGCTCAGATCCTGCACCCTGTCTCTCCAATCTTCGCTACACCGCGCGATGTGTTTCAGCGGTCCCCGCACAGATCACCGGGGCAGGTTATTTCACGGGGTATACTTCCACTCCCTTCCGGCTCTGAATCTTCTCCTCCCACCAGTGTGCTGGTGTGGGTGAGTGCTCGGGTCCCGCTGGGTCGCGGCTCCGTATCTTACCCGCCTCGCAGGGTGCCATGTCCTCTCAGGTGTAGCTGCACGCTGTGCGCTTTCCTGTGTATTCTGGTCTCTCTTTTAGGACTAGTTGTATTTGCTGTATTTTCATAGATATATATAGTTTTGGGAGGAGATTTCTGCCGCCCTGCTCACACTGCCATCTTCCTGGAAGTCCTGCATCTTGATTTTTTTAATATATCTTAGGAATCACTCAAAATCAGCAAACCTCCCTCATTCTTTTTTTGATGGTTTTAGAATAATTTTATTTTGTTTTTAAAAAGATAATTTTTGTTATAACATACACATACTGTTATTTCCTTCTTCCTATTTTAACTGTATTTTTCCCAAAGCTCTTGAATTCCATCACCCAAACATTCCAGCATATTTTCATAAAAGTCTTCCCTTTAGGTGAGTGGGTCATACCTTAGTTGAAATCACACTGCACACACAATTCTATATGCTCTCTTCTTTACCTACATCACAAGCATTTCTTAGGTTATCAGGAATTCCTAAGAAGCACTTAAAAATAGCAGTTGCCTCTGGGGAATGGGGACTTTTACTTTGAATGCTACAATTCATACATATTTCAGCAATAATTTATATTGAAATTTAACATTCATATTTACATAATTTTTAAACTTTCAATGAGTTTAACATAGACACTGAGAAGTGACTGGTGGTTATCAGGGGGTAGGGGTTGAGGCTGGTACATTGGGAGGGTGAGGGGGCTAAAGGAGCACAAAAATTCTCAGTCATAATATAACTTGGTCACCGGGATGACAGCACAGAGCATACAGCCAATGATTCTGTAACATCTTTCTATGTTGACAGATAATAGCTGCACTAGTTGGGGTGAGGATTTAATAATATGGGTACATATTGAAGCATTGTGTTATATACTTGAAACTAATGCAAGATTGTACATCAGTGATACTTTTAACAAAATCAAAGAGTTTAAAAGTAATTTCTAAAAAAACATTTTAATAGTTACATGGCATTCTATTATATGTATGATAATTTCACCATCCCCTAATGTTGACCACTTATGGCAATTCGATCTGAAGAAGTCCCAGTAACTTTTTCCCCTTTCTACCCTAAACACTGAACTCATCACAGATAAATCACCAGGAAGAGCTAAAGCAATAGAGAAGTTTGCATTGTAAAAAATGTATACACACACAGATACACCACAGACACAGCACAAGATCAGGCAGAAAGAAAAAAAAGTTATTAAAGTCATTCCGAATAACTAGTTAACTAATAAAAGAAAACCTGAAAAAAAAATGGAATCAAATATCTCACATCAGAAAATGGACTGTTACAGCATATCTGGCCACTTTAATCCCACACCTTTTCCCAATCAGTACTATATCTCAATAGCCAAATATACCCAAATAAGCCCCACCACTCCTGAGGTTCCTGAGGCAATCTCTACCTTTATACTGCCCACCACAGGCACTAGTTTGGAAATAACATCAAGGACATTGAGGCTGGGAAAATCAAGAACATAAATACTAGCGTCAAAACAAGGCATCATGAGTTACAGTATACTGGAATAGGTCATTGCTGACTAACCCTTCCACAACTATCATAAACTATAGACAAAAATATAAAAAACAAGTATTTCATATTACTTCATATTACAGTCAGATTGTCAAAAGACAAAAAGAGAATCCTGAAAACAGCAAGAGAGAAGAAATTTGTCATGTGCAAAGGATCCTCAATAAAATTAACTGATTTCCCATCAGAAACCATAGAGGCCAGAAGGCAGTAGAGGCATATTTAAAGTCCTGAGAGAGGAAAAAAATTACCAGCCAACAATTCTTTATCTAGCAGTACTATCCTTCAATCATGAAGGAGAAATTAAGATAGTCCTAGAAAAACCAAAGCTGAAGGAGTTCACTACCACTAAAACAGCCCTAAAACAAATGCTAAACAGACTCCTTTGGGTGAAATGAAAGGACACTAGACAGTAACTCAAAGTCACATGAACAAATGGCACTGGTAAAGGCAACTGCCTAGGTAAATATAAAAGCCAGTATTATTTTATTTTTGGTTTCTAACTTTTCTTGTTTTCTATATGATTTAAAGGAAAATTGCAAAAAACAATAATTATAAATCTATGTTAATGGATAATCAATTTATAAAAATGTAACTAGTGATACAGGTGTTTAGAAGCACAGTGTTTATATGCCATTGAAAAGTTACCAAATAATAAGCTGGCATTATTCAAATTAGGTTATGTGGTTGAGACGTTAACTGTAATCTCTGAATACCTAGTAAGTAAAACTAAAAATACGTAGAAAAGGAAACGATTAGGGCATCAAAAAGGTACATTACAAAAAAATCAATTAAATACAAAAAAAGTCAATAATGGAAGAACTGAAGAACAAAAACACTAAGACACACGGAAAACTAATAGCTAAATGTGAGAAGTCAGTCCTTCCTTGTAGTTATTCACTAATTATTTCAAATGTAAATGGATTAGACTTTCTAACTAAAAAGGGAGAGACTGGCAGATGGATTTTTTTTTTAAAGCCATGATACAACCATATGCTGTCTGCAAGAGACTTGCCTCAAATGCAGGCACAAGAGGTTGAAAGCAAAATGATGGAAAAAGATATTCCATGCAAATAGGAAACTAAAGAGAGCTGTGGTTGTTATATCAAACAATACAGACTTTAAGTCAAAAGAGGTTACAAGAGGCAAAGAAGGACATTATATATTGATAAAGGTTCAATATATCAAGAAAATAAAACAATTATGAGCAAATATGTGGAGGACTTCTGGTTTCCAGTTCTCTTGGAAAGGAGCTTGAAGTCACCACTCCATCCAAAAAACACGTAAAAAGCTAAAAAGACTAAAAAGCAACAACTCTTCTAGGATCTGTAACAAAGGTGAGGACAAACTGCGCCTCCTATGATTCCCACAACTGGACAGGTAGACAGGCATATACATGAATTACCAGAGCAGACTCATACAAGCAGAAACGACTACAGGAACCAGTACCAGGGTAGGAAAACTTGAACTGTAATGGACAAAATTGCTGGAGGCTCAGTGTAGACAACTCAAACAGATAAAGGTTCCAGGGGAACCCAGTCAGAGGTGGGTGTTCCCAAAATTTTGTGAGATTTTCCTCTAGTAGCTCACTTTCATAGTAAATACTAGAGAAAAATCCCCTTAGACTTCCAGCACGGAGGAGGGAAAAAAAACTAATTTGAAATACAACAGAGCACTTCCGGGAATATGGCGGCATGAGCAGGGTGGCAGAAATCTCCTCCCAACACTATATTTATCTACGAAAATACAGCAAATACAACTATTCCTAAAAGAGAGACCAGGATATACAGGAAACCTCGAGAGGACTTGGCACCCCGCGAGAGGACTTGGCACCCCAAGAGGCGGGTAAGACACAGAGCCGCAAGCCGGCGGGACCTGGGCACTCACCCACCCCAGCGTGCCGACGGGAGGAGAGGATTCAGAGCCGGGAGGGACTGGAACTAACCTCCGTGAAATAACCAGCCCTGGTGATCTGCGAGGGGAACGCTGACACACATCGCACGGTGTAGCGCAGATTGGAGAGACAGAGGGTGCAGGATCTGAGTGGGGAACACACCAGGGTGCTTGCAGCCAGCTCCCAAGAACAAAAAAAAAAAAAGAAAGAAAACGCGTGCTTTCTTCAGTGATCTTAAAGACACAGGAGCCCAGCAGAGGAGCCAGATCGCCCTGGCACACTCAGCCCAGCGGGCTGGGAGCCCTGGGGAGTTTCGGACCCCTTGGCTAGCGACTGGGAAAGCGTGGCCGCACTTAGACTTCTCACGGACATCAACAGCCTCCCATTCGTTCCTACCCCAGCCAGAGCTATAAGGGGCCCTGCTGAGCTGCGCAGCCGCATCTGTGGAATAGTGAAACAACAGCGCCACCTACAACATCCCCACAGAATCTACCCCCAGTGGGGGTTTTTGTTTTGTTTTGTTTCTTTTCTTTCTTTCCTTTTTTTTTTTCTCTTTTTGAAGTCTTAAAGAGCCCAGCTAACATACGTGGCAAGTACCAGCGACCACTTCTATAGCCATGAAAAGACAGAGGAATATTGTCCACACTGAAATCAGCCAGACAACCCCACAGACGGAGCCTGAAGGGATGGAAATGCACAGTCTTCCGGAAAAAGAATTCAGAATAAAAGTCATAACCATGCTGATGGACCTGCAGAGAAATATACAAGAACTGAGGAAGGAAGTGAGGGAAGTGAGGAAAGACAATAAAGAAATCAGACAAGCGATCGACGGGCTTAACAGCAGACTGGATGAGATGCAAGAGACTGTTAATGGAATAGAAATCAGAGAACAGGAATACAGAGAATCTGAGGCAGAGAGAGATAAAAGGATCTCTAGAAATGAAAGAATATTAAGAGAATTGTGTGACCAATCCAAATGGAACAATATTCGCATTATAGGAGTAACAGAGGAAGAAGAGAGAGAAAAAGGGGTAGGAAGTGGCTATGAAGAAATAATTGCTGAAAACTTTCCCGCGCTGGGGAAGGAAATGGTCTCACAGTCCACGGAAGCCCACACATCTCCCAACACAAGGGACCCAAGGAAGACAACACCAAGACACATAATAATTAAGATAGCAAAGATCAAAGATAAAGACAGAGTATTAAGGCAGCTAGAGAAAGAAAAAAGATCACCTCCAAAGAGAAATCCATCAGACTATCATCGGACTTCTCAACAGAAACCTTACAGGCCAGAAGAGAATGGCATGATATATTTAACGTAATGAAACAGAAGTACATGGAACCAAGAACATTGTATCCAGAATGATTTTCATTTAAATATGACGGAGGGATTAAACAATTTCCAGACAAACGAAAGTTGAGAGAGTTTCCCTGTCATAAACCACCACTACAGGATATCTTAAACGGACTGCTCCAGAGGGGAGCACCCTAAGGCTAAAAGATGTCACCAGAGAAAATAAAATCATAGCAAAGAAAGCAGACCATCCAAATACTAACTAAAGGCAAAGAATAAAACATCTACTATATAAAGAACGGAGTAGGAAGAATAAGAAGGGAGAGAAATAAACATCAGATGGTGTTTACAATAACTTAACAAGAAAGTTAAGGTAGATTGTTAGATAGTAAAAAAGCAACCCCTGAACCTTTGGTAACCACGAATCTAAAGCCAGCAATGGCAATAAGTACATATCTATCAATAATCACCCTAAAGGTAAATGGACTGAATGCACCAACCAAAAGACACAGAATAACAGAATGGATAAAAAAGCGAGACCTATCTCTATGCTGCTTACAAGAGACTCACCTCAAACCCGAAGATATACATAGACAAAAAGTGAACGGATGGAAAAAGATATTTCATGCAAACAACAAAGAGAAAAAAGCAGCTGTTGCAGTACTTGTATCAGTAAAAACAGACTTCAAAACGAAGAAAGGAGCAAGAGATAAAGAAGGACATTACATAATGATAAAGGGGTCAGTCCAACAAGAAGATATAACCATTATAAATGTATATGCACCCAACACAGGAGCGGCAGCATATGTGAAACAAGTACTAACAGAATTAAAGGAGGAAACAGACAGCAATGCATTCATTTTAGGAGACTTCAACACACCACTCACTCCAAAGGACAGATCAACCAGACAGAGAATAAGTAAAGACACAGAGGCACTGAACAACACACTAGAACAGATGGACCTAACAGACATCTACATAACTC
Organism: Smutsia gigantea; assembly: GCA_032199065.1. Taxonomy (NCBI): domain Eukaryota; kingdom Metazoa; phylum Chordata; class Mammalia; order Pholidota; family Manidae; genus Smutsia; species Smutsia gigantea. The sequence goes on along the minus strand of JAVSCE010002530.1, from coordinate 110,286 downwards.
TGCACCCAAAAGCAACACGATACACATTCTTCTCAAGTGCACATGGAACATTTTCCAGAATAGACCACATACTAGGCGACAAAAAGAACCTCAGTGAATTAAAATATACTGAAATCCTACCAACCAACTTCTCAGATCACAAAGGTATAAAACTAGAAATAAATTTTAGAAAGAAATCAAAAAGGCTCACAAATACATGGAGACTTAATAACATTCGCCTGATTAATCAATGGTTTAACGACCAAATCAAAACAGAAATCAAAGAATATATGGAGAATAATGACAACAACAACAACACAAAGCCACAACTTCTGTGGGACTCAGCAAAGGCAGTTCTAAGAGGAAAGTATATTGCAATCCAGACCTATTTAAAGAAGGAAGAATATTCCCAAATGAATAGTCTAAAGACACAATTACTGAAATTGGAGGAAGAAAAACAAATGAGGCCCAAAGTCACCACAAGGAGGGACATAATAAAGATGAGAGAGGAAAGAAATAAAATTGAGAAGACTAAAACAATAGAAAAAAATCAATTAAACCAAGAGCTGGCGCTTTGAAAAAAGAAACAAAATAGATAAACCCCTAGATAGACTCATTGACAAAAAAAGAGATTCTACACACATAAACAGAATCAGAAATGAGAAAGGAAAAATCACGACGGATCCCACAGAAATACAAAGAATTATAAGAGAATACTATGAGAATCTACATACTAACAAGCTGGAAAACCTAGAAGAAATGGACAACTTCTTAGAAAAATACAACCTTCCAAAACTGAAAAAACAAGAAACAGAAAAACTAAACAGACCAATCATCAGCAACAAAATTGAAGCGGTAATCAAAAAACTACCCAAGAACAAAAGCCCCAGACCTGATGGATTCACCTCTGAATTCTACCAGACATATAGAGAAGAAATAACACCTATTCTCCGTAAAGTTTTCCAAAAAATAGAAGAGGAGGGAATACTTCCAAGCTCATTCTATGAAGCCAGCATCACTCTAATACCAAAACCGGTAAAAGACTTCACCAAAAAAGAAAATTACAGACCAATAACCCTGATGAAAATAGATGCAAAAATACTCAACAAGAGGGACTTCCGGGAAGATGACGGCGTGAGCAGGGCGACCAAAATCTCCTGCGAAAACGATATAAATCTACGAAAATACAGCAAATACAACTATTCCTAAAAGAGAGACCAGACATTAGACTTCTGGGAATATGGCGGTGTGAGCAGGGTGGCAGAAATCTCCTCCCAACACTATATTTAACTACGAAAACACAGCAAATATATCTGTTCCTAAAAGAGAGACGAGAATACACAGGAAAGTGCACAGTGTGCAGCTACACACGAGAGGACTCGGCACCCCAAAAGGTGGGTAGGTCTTAGAGCCCAGATGACATACGTGGCAACTATCAGTGACCAATTCTATAGCCATGAAAAGACAGAGGAATATGGTTCAGACCAAAATCAAACAGAGAACCCCAGAGAGGGAGTCTGAAGGGATGGAAATGCACAGTCTTCCTGAAAAATAATTCAGAATAAAAGTCATAACCATGCTGATGGACCTACAGAGAAATGTGCAAGAGCGGAGGGACGAAGTGAGGGAAGTGAGGAAAGACAATGCAGAAATCAGACAAGCAATCGACGGGCTTAACAGCAGAACGGATGAGATGCAAGAGACTGTTAATGGAATAGAAAACAGAGAACAGGAGTACAGAGCAGCTGAGGCAGAGAGACATAAAAGGATTTCCAGGAATGAAAGAATATTAAGAGAACGGTGTGACCAATCCAAACGGAACAATATTCGCATTATAGGAGTACCAGAGGAAGAAGAGAGAGAAAAAGGGATAGAAAGTGTCTTTGAAGAAATAATTGCTGAAAATTTTCCCTCACTGGGGAAGGAAGTAGTCTCGCAGTCCACCGAAGCTCATAGATCTCCCAACACAAGGGACCAAAGGAAGACAACACCAAGACACATAATAATTAAGATGGCAAAGATCAAAGATAAAGACAGGGTATTAAAGGCAACTAGAGAGAGAAAAAAGATCACTTACAAAGGAAAACCCATCAGACTATCATCAGACTTCTCAACAGAAACCTTACAGGCCAGAAGAAAATGCCATGATATATTTAACGTTATGAAACAGAAGGGCCTCGAACCAAGAATATTGTATCCAGCACGATTATCCTTTAAATATGATGGAGGGATTAAACAATTTCCAGACAAACGAAAGTTGAGAGAGTTCGCTTCTCATAAACCACCACTACAGGATATCTTAAACGGACTGCTCTAGATGGAAGCACACCTAAGGCTAAAAAGATGTCACCAGAGAAAATAAAATCATAGCAAAGAAAGCAGACCATCCAAATACTAACTGAAGACAAAGAATAAAACACCTATTGTAGAAAGAATGGAGCAGGAGGAATAAGAAGGGAGATAAATAAAGAAACATCAGACTGTGTTTACAATAACTTAACAAAGTTAAGTTAGACTGTTAGATAGTAAGAAGCAACCCTTGAACCCTTGGTAACCACGAATCTAAAGCCAGCAATGGCAATAAGTACATATCTATCAATAATCACCCTAAATGTAAATGGACTGAATGCACCAATCAAAAGACACAGAGTAACAGAATGGATAAGAAAGCAAGACCCATCTATATGCTGCTGCCTACAAGAAACTCACCTCAAATCCAAAGATATACACAGACTAAAAGCGAAGGGATGGAAAAAGATATTTCATGCCAACAACAAAGAGAAAAAAGCAAGTATGGCAGTACTTGTATCAGACAAAATAGACTTCAAAACGAAGAAAGTAACAAAAGATAAAGAAGGACATTACATAATGATAAAGGGGTCAGTCCAACAAGAAGCTATAACCATTATAAATATATATGCACCCAACACAGGAGCACCAGCATATGTTAGATAAATACTAACAGAATTAAAGGAGGAAATAGAAAGCAATGCAAACATCTTAGGAGACATCAACACACCACTCACTCCAGAGGACAGATCAACGAGACAGAAAATAAGTAAAGACACAGAGGCACTGAACAACACACGAGAACAGATGGACCTAACAGACATCTACAGAACTCTACACCCAAAAGCAACAGGATACACATTCTTCTCAAGTGCACATGGAACATTTTCGAGAATAGACCACATACTAGGCCACAAAAAGAACCTCACTAATTTCAAAAATATTTAAATCCTACCAACCAACTTCTCAGATCACCAAGGTATAAAACTAGAAATAAATTTTAGAAAGAAATCAAAAAGGCTCACAAATACATGGAGACTTAACGACACTCTCCTAATTAATCAATGGGTTAACGACCAAATCAAAACAGAAATCAAAGAATATATGGAGACTAATGACAACAACAACAGAAAGCCACAACTTCTGTGGGACGGAGCAAAGGCAGTTCTAAGAGGAAAGTATATTGCAATCCAGGCCTATTTAAAGAAGGAAGAACATTCCCAAATGAATAGTCTAAAGACACAATTACAGAAATTGGAAAAAGAAGAACAAATGAGGCCCAAAGTCACCAGAAGGAGGGACATAATAAAGATTAGAGAAGAAATAAATAAAATTGAGAAGAATAAAAGAATAGAAAAAATCAATAAAACCAAGAGCTGGTTCTTTGAAAAAATAAACAAAATAGATAAACCCCTAGCCAGACTCATTAAGAGAAAAAGAGAATCTACACACATAAACACAATCTGAAATGAGAAAGGATAAATCACGACGGACCTCACAGAAATACAAAGAATCATAAGAGAATATTATGAGAATCTATATGCTAAGAAGCTGGAAAACATAGAAGAAATGGACAACGTCTTAGAAAAATACAACCTTTCAAGACTGACTAAACAACGAACAGAAAAACTAAACAGACTAATCACCAGCAACGAAATCGAATTGGTAATCAAAAGCCTACCCAGGAACAAAACCCTCGGGCCTGATGGATTCACCTCTGAATTCTACCAGACATATAGAGAAGAAATAACACCGATTCTCCTTAAAGTTTTCCAAAAAATAGAAGAGGAGGGAATACTTACAAACTCATTCTATGACGCCAGCATCACTCTAATACTAAAACCGGGCAAAGACCTCACCAAAAAAGAAAATTACAGACCAATATCCCTGCTGAACGTACATGCAAAATACTCAACAAAATATTAGCAAACTGAATTCAAAAATACATCAAGAGGATCATACACCATGATCAAGTGGGGTTCATCCCAGGGATGCAAGGATGCTACAACATTGGAAAATGCATCAACATCATCCACCACATCAACAGAAAGAAGAACAAAAACCACATGATCATCTCCATAGATTCTGAAAAAGCATTTGACAAAGTCAAGCATCCATTCCTTATTAAAACTCTCAACAAAATGGGTATAGACAACAAATACCTCAATATCATAAAGGCTATATATGACAAACCCACAGCTAACATCATACTTAATGGCGAGACGCTGAAAGCTTTCCATCTAAGATCGGGAACAAGACAGGGATGCCCACTCTCTCCACTGTTATTCAACATAGTACTGGAGGTCCTAGCCACGGTAATCAGACAAAACAAAGACATACAAGGCATCCAGATTGGTAAAGAAGAAGTCAAATTGTCATTATTTGCAGATGACATGATACTGTACATAAAAAACCCTAAAGACTCCATTCCAAAACTACTAGAACAAATATCTGAATTCAGCAAAGTTGCAGGATATAAAATTAACACACAGAAATCTGTTGCTTTCCTATACACTAACGATGAACTAACAGAAAGAGAAATCAGAAAAACAATTCCATTCACAATTGCATCAAAAGAATAAAATACCTAGGAATAAACCTAACGAAGGAAGTGAAAGACCTGTACTCTGAAAACTACAAGACAATCCTAAGAGAAATTAAAGAGGACACTAACAAATGGAAATGCATCCCATGCTCTTGGCTAGGAAGAATAAATATTGTCAAAATGGCTACACTACCTAAAGCAATCTACAGATTCAATGCAATCCCTATCAAACCACCAACAGCTTTCTTCAATGAACTGGAACAAATAAATTTAAAATTCATATGGAACCACAAAAGACCCTGAATCGCCAAATCAATCCTGAGAAGGAGGAATAAAACATGGGGAATTACACTCCCTGACTTCAAGCTCTACTACAAAGCCACAGTAATCAAGACAATTTGGTATTGGCACAAAAACAGACCCACAGACCAGTGGAACAGAATAGAAAATTCAAACATTAACCCAAACATATACAGTCAATTAATATTTGATAAAGGAGCCTTGGATATACAATGGGGAGATGACAGCCTCTTCAGCAGCTGGTGTGGGAAAAACTGGACAGCTACATGTAAGAGAATGAAACTGGACTACTGTCTAGCCCCATACACAAAGGTAAACTCAAGGTGGATCAAAGACCTGAATGTAAGTCATGAAACCATAAAACTCTTAGAAAAAAACATAGGCAAAAATCTCTTGAACATAAACATGAACGACTTCTTCATGAACATATCTCCCCGGGCAAGGGAAACAAAAGCAAAAATGAACAAGTGGAACTATATCAAGCTGAAAAGCTTCTGTACAGCAAAGGACACCATCAGTAGAACAAAAAGACATCCTACAGTATGGGAGAATATATTCATAAATGACGTTTCTGATAAAGGGTTGACATCCAAAATATATAAAGAACTCATGCACCTTAACAAACAAAAAGCAAATAATCCAATTAAGAAATGGGCAGAGGACATGAATAGACACTTCTCCAAAGAAGAAATTCAGATGGCCAACAGGCACATGAAAAGATGCTCCACATCGCTAATCATCAGAGAAATGAAGATTAAAACCACAATGAGATATCACCTCACACCAGTGAGGATGGCCAACATCCAAAACACAAACAACAACAAATGTTGGCGAGGATATGGAGAAAAGGGAACCCTCCTACACTGCTGGTGGGACTGCAAATTAGTTCAACCATTGTGATAAGCAGTATGGAGGTGCCTCAAAAAACTCAAAACAGATATACCATTTGACCCAGGAATTCCACTCCTAGGAATTTACCCTAAGAATGCAGCAGCCCAGTTTGAAAAAGACATATGCACCCCCATGTTTATCGCAGCACTATTTACAATAGCCAAGAAATGGAAGCAACTTAAGTTTCCATCAGTAGATGAATGGATAAAGAAGATGTGGTACATATACACAATGGGATATTATTCGCCCATAAGAAGAAAACAAATCCTACCATTTGTAACAACATGGATGGAACTAGAGGGTATTATGCTCAGTGAAATAAGCCAAGCCAAAAAAGACAAGTATCATATGATTTCACTCATATGTGGAGTATAAGAACAAAGAAAAAAACTGAAGGAACAAAACAGCAGCAGACTCACAGAACCCAAGAACGGACTAATAGTTACCAAAGAGAAAGGGACTGGGGAAGGTGGGTGGGAATGGAGGGATAAGAGGGATAAAGGGCCATACGATTAGCAGACGTAATGTTGGGGGGGCACGGGAAGGGCTGTACAACACAGAGAAGTCAAGTAGTGATTCTATAGCATCTCACTATGCTGATGGACAGTGACTGTAATGGGGTTGGTGGGGGGAACCTGATGAAGGGGTAGTTTAATAACCATAATATTGCACATGTAATTGTATATTAATGATACCAAAATGAATTATATAAAAAAAAAGAAATACAACAGAGCACTCTGTTCTTCTTAACAAGGCCTGACCTCAGGAGAAACTATTTAATAGGCGTGTGGCCTCCTGCAGTATTATCAGAGCCTAACTGAGTCGGAGGAGGGAAATAACCCAACTCTACCCAGCTCTAGCCATCCTCTCCCACCTAATGGTGGTGAAAAAAGCTCTGAGAAACACTTGTGAAGTTCATAGTCCAGAGGCACAGGCTCACTAAAGGCTGAGACCTATGACTAGGTGCTATAAAGACCTAGTCAGTGTTACAGAATACTTCCCTTCCCCTCCCTCCCCTACACCTCAACACCACACTACTAAAGGTCTAGTTACAACAGTTTGTTTTACCCAGTATATATTTTCCAGCTATTAAGAAAAATTACAAAGCATACCAAAAGCGAAAACACACAATTTGAAGAGACAGATCAAGCATCAGAAGCATACATGGTAGGGATGTTGGAATTATTAGACGGGGAATTTAAAATAACTAAGATTAATGTGCTAAGAACTCTAACGAATAAAGAAGACCACATGCAAGAATTGACAGGCAATGTATGCAGAGAGGTGGAAACACTAACTGGACACAGCTGAGGAAAGAATCCCTGAGCATGAGGATGTCTCAACAGAAACCTCCAAAACTGAATGCAAAGAGAACAAAGGCTGAAAAAAAAACCAGAATATCCAAGAACCTGGGGACAACTAAAAAAAGGTATAACATACATGCAATGGGAATAGCAGGAGAAGAAAAAGAGAAACATATTATGTACCCAACAATACAGTACCAAAATGTCTGTAGCAAAAATTCACAAAATTGAAGGGGGACTATACAATTCAACAGTTGTAGAATAATAGTTGGGAGAATTCAATACCCCACATTTAATAATGGATAGAACCAGTAGACAGAAGATGAATAAAGAAATAGAGGACTTGCGCAAATCTATAAACCAATTTGACATAAAGGACATATACAGAAAACTCTATGCCTCAGCAGAATACATCTTCTTTTCAAATACACATAGAATATCCTGCAGAATACATTATGTTAGGCCACAAAACAAGTATTAATGAATTTTAAAAAACTGAAATCATACAAAGTCTTTTCCAACCACAATGGAATGAAAATAGAAATCAATAACAAAAGGAAAACTGGAGAAGCCCACAAATTTAGAAACGAAGCAACAAGTTCTTAAAAAACCAATGGGTCAAAGACAAAACAATATGAGAGATTATAAAACACCTTGATTAAAAAGAACTAAAACATAGCATATTCAACCTTATGAAATGCAGGAAAACTAGTATTTGAGGGAAATTTATACCTGTCAAACATCGACATTTAAAAGAAAAGATGAAATCAATAACCTAACTGTATACCTTTAAAAACTAGAGAAATGATAGCAAAGCTAGAAGGAAGGAAATAACCATCAGAGCAGAGGTAAATGAAATACAGAATGGAAAAAGAGAGAAAAATCTACAAAACCAAAAACTGCTTCTGTGGAAAGATCAACAAATTTGTCAGATCTTTAGATTGACTAAGGAAAAAAGAGAAGACTCAAACTACGAAATCAGAAATTAAAGAGAGGGCATACTACCAAGTTTACAGAAATAAAAAGGATTATAAAAGAATACTACAAGGGAGGGAGAAGGGGAATAAGGGGCATTACGATTAGCACACATAAAGTAGGGCGGAGCACAGGGAAGACACTATAGCACAGAGAACACAAGTAATGACTCTATACCATCTTACTACGCTGATGAACAGTGACTGTAATGGGCTATGTGGGGGGTACTTGATAATGGGGGGAATCTAGTAACCACAAAGTTGCTCATGAGATTGTATATTAAGGTACCGAAAAAAAAAACAGGGAGTTAGGAGGTAAGATTCCTAACATATTCTTTGGTTATCAGACAATAATCCACCCTACTTTAGGGCAGGGCAAGCAGTCTTAACTGATACATTCACAGTGCTTGAGGGAAACACTATCTTGGAGAAGAACAACGTCAATGAATTCCTCTGTTAAGTTTATCTTTTTTTAATATAATTTATTTTATTATCATTAATCTACAATTACATGTGCAATATTATGGTTATTAAACTACCCCTTCATCAGGTCCCCCCCACCAACCCCATTACAGTCACTGTCCATCAGTGTAGTGAGATGCATAGAATCACTACTTGTCTTCTCTGAGTTGTACTGCCGACCCCGTGCCCCCCCAACATTACATCTGCTAATTCTAATGCCCCTTTTTCCCTCTTATCCTTCCCTTCCCGCCCATTTTCCCCAATCCCTTTCCCTTTGGTAACTATTAGTCCGTTCTTGGGTTCTGTGAGTCTGCTGCTGTTTTGTTCCTTCAGTATTTTTTCTTTGTTCTTATACTCCACATATGAGTGAAATCATTTGATACTTGTCTTTTTCGGCTTGGCTTATTTCACTGAGCATAATACCCTCTAGCTCCATACATGTTGTTGCAAATGGTAGGATTTGTTTTCTTCTTATGGCTGAATAATATTTCATTGTGTATATGTACCAAATCTTCTTTATCCATTCATCTACTGATGGACACTTAGGTTACTTCCATTTCTTGGCTATTGTAAATAGTGCTGCAATAAACATAGGGGTGCATCTCTCCTTTTCAAATTGGGCTGCTGCATTCTTCAGGTAAATTCCTAGGAGTGGAATTCCTGGGTCAAATGGCATTTCTATTTTGAGTTTTTTGAGGAACCTCCATACTGCTTTCCACAATGGTTGAACTAATTTTCAGTCCCAGCAACAGTGAAGGAGGGTTCCCTTTTCTCCACATCCTCGCCAACATTTGTTGTTGTTTGTGTTTTGGATGTTGGCCATCCTCACTGGTGTGAAGTGATATCTCATTGTGGTTTTAATCTGCATTTCTCTGAGGATTGGCGATGTGGAGCATCTTTTCATGTGCCTGTTGGCCATATGAATTTCTTCTTTGGAGAAGGGTCTATTCATGTCCTCTGCCCATTTCTTAATTGGATTATTTGCTTTCTGTTTGTTAAGGTGCATGAATTCTTTATATATTTTTGATGTCAATCCTTTATCACATACGTTTTTTATAAATATATTCTCCCATACTGTAGGATGTCTTTTTGTTCTACTGATGGTGTCCTTTGCCGTACAGAAGCTTTTCAGCTTGATATAGTCCCACTTGTTCATTTTTGCTTTTCTTTCCCTTGCCCAGGGAGATATGTTCATGAAGAAGTTGCTCATGTTTATGTCCAAGAGATTTTCGCCTATGTTTTTTTCTAAGAGTTTTATGGTTTCATGACTTACATTCAGGTCTTTGATCCACCTTGAGTTTACCTTTGTGTATGGGGCTAGACAGTAGTCCAGTTTCATTCTTACGTGTAGCTGTCCAGTTTTTCCAACACCAGCTGCTGAAGAGGCTGTCATCTCCCCATTGTATATCCAAGGCACTATAATCAAACATTAATTGACTGTATATGTTTGGGTTAATGTTTGGATTTTCTATTCTGTTCCACTGGTCTGTGGGTCTGTTTTTGTGCCCATACCAAATTGTCTTGATTACTGTGGCTTTGTAGTAGAGCTTGAAGTCAGGGAGTGTAATTCCCCATGTTTTATTCCTCCTTCTCAGGATTGATTTGGCGATTCAGGGTCTTTTGTGGTTCCATATGAATTATAGATTTATTTGTTCCAGTTCATTGAAGAAAGCTGTTGGTAGTTTGATAGGGATTGCATTGAATCTGTAGATTGCTTTAGGTAGTATAGCCATTTTGACAATATTTATTCTTCCTAGCCAAGAGCATGGGATGCATTTCCATTTGTTAGTGTCCTCTTTAATTTCTCTCAGGAGTGTCTTGTAGTTTTCAGAGTACAGGTCTTTCACTTCCTTCATTAGGTTTATTCCTAGGTATTTTATTCTTTTTGATGCAGTTGTGAATGGAATTGTTTTTCTGATTTCTCTTTTTGTTAGTTCATCATCAGTGTACAGGAAAGCAACAGAGTTCTGTGTTTTAATTTTGTATCCTGCAAATTTGCTGAATTCAGATATTAGTTCTAGTAGTTTTGGAATGGAATCTTTAGGGTTTTTTATGTACAGTATCATGTCATCTGCAAATAGTGACAATTTGACTTCTTCTTTACCAATCTGGATGCCTTGAATTTCTTTGTTTTGTCTGATTTCTGTGGCTAGGACCTCCAGTACTATGTTGAATAACAGTGGAGAGAGTGGGCATCCCTGTCTTGTTCCCGATCTTAGATGAAAAGCTTTCAGCGTCTCGCCGTTAAGTATGATGTTAGCTGTGGGTTTGTCATATATAGCCTTTATGATGTTGAGGTACTTGCCCTCTATACCCATTTTGTTGAGAGTTTTAATCAGGAATGGATGCTGAATTTTGTCAAATGCTTTTTCAGCATCTATGGAGATGATCATGTGGTTTTTGTTCTTCTTTTTGTTGATGTGGTGGATGATGTTGATGCATTTTCGAATGTTGTACCAGCCTTGCATCCCTGGATGAATGCCACTTGATCATGGTGTATGATCCTCTTGATGTATTTTTGAATTCGGTTTGCTAATATTTTGTTGAGTATTTTTGCATCTACGTTCATCAGGGATATTGGTCTGTAATTTTCTTTTTTGGTGAGGTCTTTGCCCGGTTTTGGTATTAGAGTGATGCTGGCTTCATAGAATGAGTTTGGAAGTATTCCCTCCTCTTCTATTTTTTGGAAAACTTTAAGGAGAGTGGGTGTTATTTCTTCTCTATATGTCTGGTAGAATTCAGAGGTGAATCCATCAGGCCCGGGGGTTTTGTTCTTGGGTAGTTTTTTGATTACCGATTCGATTTTGTTGCTGGTGATTGGTCTGTTTAGTTTTTCTGTTTCTTGCTTGGTCAGTCTGGGAAGGTTGTATTTTTCTAAGAAGTTGTCCATTTCTTCTATGTTTTCCAGCTTATAGATTATAGATTAGCATATAGATTCTCATAATATTCTCTTATGATTCTTTGTATATCTGTGGGGTCCGTCGTGATTTTTCCTTTCTCATTTCTGATTGTGTTTATGTGTGTAGATTCTCTTTTTCTCTTAATGAGTCTGGCTAGGGGTTTATCTATTTCGTTTATTTTTTCAAAGAACCAGCTCTTGGTTTCATTGATTTTTTCTATTGTTTTATTCTTCTCAATTTTATTTATTTCTTCTCTAATCTTTATTATGTCCCTCCTTCTGGTGACTTTGGGCCTCATTTGTTCTTCTTTTTCCAATTTCAGTAATTGTGTCTTTAGACTTTTCATTTGGGAATGTTCTTCCTTCTTTAAATAGGCCTGGATTGCAATATACTTTCCTCTTAGAACTGCCTTTGCTGCGTCCCACAGAAGTTGTGGCTTTGTGTTGTTGTTGTCATTAGTCTCCATATATTCTTTGATTTCTGTTTTGATTTGGTCGTTAACCCATTGATTAATTAGGAGAGTGTCGTTAAGTCTCCATGTATTTGTGAGCCTTTTTGATTTCTTTCTGAAATTTATTTCTAGTTTTATACCTTGGTGATCTGAGAAGTTGGTGGATAGGATTTAAATATTTTTGAAATTAGTGAGGTTCTTTTTGTGGCCTAGTATGTGGTCTATTCTGGAAAATGTTCCATGTGCACTTGAGAAGAATGTGTATCCTGTTGGGTGTAGAGTTCTGTAGATGTCTGTTAGGTCCATCTGTTCTCGTGTGTTATTCAGTGCCTCTGTGTCTTTACTTATTTTCTGTCTGGTTGATCTGTCCTCTGGAGTGAGTGGTGTGTTGAAGTCTCCTAATATGAATGCATTGCTGTCTATTTACTCCTTTAATTCTGTTAGTATTTGTCTCACATATGCTGGCCCTCCTGGGTTAGGTGTATATATATTTATAATGGTTATAACTTCTTGTTGGACTGACCCCTTTATCATTATGTAATGTCCTTCTTTATCTTTTGCTTCTTTCTTCGTTTTGAAGTCTATTTTGTCTGATACAAGTATTGCCACACCTGCTTTTTTCTCTTTGTTGTTTGCATGAAATATCTTTTTCCATCCCTTCACTTTTAGTCTGTGTATATCTTTGCGTTTGAGGTGAGTTTCTTGTAGGCAGCATATAGATGTGTCTTGCTTTTTTATCCATTCTGTTACTCTGTGTCTTTTGATTGGTGCATTCAGTCCATTTACATTTAGGGTGATTATTGATAGGTATGTACTTATTGCCATTGCTGGCTTTAGATTCGTGGTTACCAAGGGTTCAAGGGTTGCTTCTTTACTATCTAACAATCTAACTTAACTTTCTTGTTAAGTTATTATAAACACCATCTGATATTTCTTTATTTCTCTCCCTTCTTATTCCTCCTCCTCCATTCTTTCTATACTAGGTGTTTTATTCTTTGTCTTTAGTTAGTATTTGGATGGTCTGCTTTCTTTGCTATGATTTTATTTTCTCTGGTGACATCTTTTTAGCCTTAGGTGTTCTTCCATCTAGAGCAGTCCATTTAAGATATCCTGTAGCGGTGGTTTATGAGAGGCCAACTCTCTCAACTTTCGTTTGTCTGGAAATTGTTTAATCCCTCCGTCATATTTAAAGGATAATCGTGCTGGATACAATATTCTTGGTTCAAGGCCCTTCTGTTTCATAACGTTAAATATATCATGCCATTCTCTTCTGGCCTGTAAGGTTTCTGTTGAGAAGTCTGATGATAGTCTGATGGGTTTTCCTTTGTAGGTCATCTTTTTTTTCTCTCTAGCTGCCTTTAATACCCTGTCTTTATCTTTGATCTTTGCCATCTTAATTATTATGTGTCTTGGTGTTGTCTTCCTTGGGTCCCTTGTGTTGGGAGATCTGTGGGCTTCGGTGGACTGCGAGACTATTTCCTTCCCCAGCATGGGAAAGTTTTCAGCAATTATTTCTTCAAAGACACTTTCTATCCCTTTTTCTCTCTCTTCTTCCTCTGGTACTCCTATAATGCGAATATTGTTCCGTTTGGATTGGTCACACAGTTCTCTTAATATTCTTTCATTCCTAGAAATCCTTTTATCTCTCTCTGCCTCAGCTGCTCTGTACTCCTGTTCTCTGTTTTCTATTCCATTAACAGTCTCTTGCATCTCATCCATTCTGCTGTTAAGCCCGTCGATCGCTTGTCTGATTTCTGCATTGTCTTTCCTCAGTTCCCTCACTTCCTCCCTCAGCTCTTGCACATTTCTCTGTAGGTCCATCAGCATGGTTATGACTTTTATTCTGAATTCTTTTTCAGGAGGACTGTGCATTTCCATCCCTTCAGACTCCCTCTCTGGGGTTGTCTGGTTGATTTTGGTCTGAACCATATTCCTCTGTCTTTTCATGGCTATAGAATTGGTCACTGATAGTTGCCACGTATGTCAGCTGGGCTCTTTAAGACTTTAAAAAGAGAAGAAAAAGAAGAAAGAAAGAAAAGAAAAACAAAAACAAAACAAAAAACAAAACAAAACAAAAAAAACGCCCACCGGACGTAGATTCTGTGGGAATGCTCTAGGTGGCGCTATTGCCCCACTATTCCACAGCTGTGGCTGCGCCGCTCTGCAGGGCCCTTTATCGCTCTGGCAGGGGTGGGAATGAATAGGAGGCTGTTGATCTCAGTGAGAAGTGTAAGTATGGCTACGCTTCCTCAGTCGCCAGCTAAGGCGTCTGAAACTCCCCAGGACTCCCAGCCTGCTGGGCTGAGTGTGCTGGGGTGATCCGGCTCCTCCGCTGGGCTCCTGTCTCTTTAAGACTGCCGAAGAAAGCGCGCGCTTTTGTTTTTTTTCCAAGCACCCTGGTGCGTTCCCTGCTCAGATCCTGCCCCTCTTTCTCTCCAATCTCCGCTGCACTGCGGAATGTGGGTCAGCGCTCCCCGCGCAGATCACCGGGGCTGGCTACTTCGCAGGGTGTGCTTCCACTCACTCCTGGCTCTGAATCCTCTCCTCCCGCCGGTGCGCTGGGGTGACGGAGTGCTTGGGTCCCGCCGGGTCGCGGCTCCGTGTCTTACCCACCTCTTGGGGTGCCGAGTCCTCTCGGGTGTAGCTGCACGCTGTGCGCTTTCCTGTGTATTCTCGTCTCTCTTTTAGGAATAGGTGTATTTGCTGTGTTTTCGTAGATAAATATAGTGTTGGGAGGAGATTTCTGCTGCCCTGCTCACACCGCCATCTTCCCAGAAGTCCTGTTACGTTTATCTTACAGAATGATCTAGATGACTGATTGTGAATAGTGATATGTCTTTAACCAGAGAGAGACATCATGAAACCACATGTCTTGCCTATGCCCCGCACCCCCGCTGCCCTTCGGTCCATTGAAAGCCTTAAAAGACAGAATCCTAAGCCCTTTAGTGAGCCTCCTCTCTGAGGTTGCCCACACTCCCTTTCTTTGACTGTGTACTCTTTTCTTTTGGTATCATTAATATAAAATAACATGAGCAACATTGTGGTTACTAGATTCCCCCCATTATCAAGTTCCCACCACATACCCCATTACAGTCACTGTCCATCAGCATAGTAAGATGCTATAGAATCACTACTTGTCTTCTCTGTGTTATACTGCCTTCCCCGTGCCCCTCCCCACGTTATGTGTGCTAATTGTAATGCTCCTTATTCCCCTTCTCCCTTCCTTCCCACTCACCTACCCCAGTCCCTTTTCCTTTCGTAACTGTTAGTCCATTCTTGGATTCTCTGAGTCTCCTGCTGTTTTGTTCCTTCAGTTTTTGCTTTGTTCTTATACTCCACAGATGAGGGAAATCATTTGGTACTTGTCTTTCTCTGCCTCGCTTATTTCACTGAGCATAATACCCTCTAGCTCCATCCATGTTGTTGCAAATGGTAGGATTTCTTTTCCTCTTAACGCTGAATAATATTCCATTGTGTATATGAACCAAATCTTCTTTATCCATTCATCTACTGATGGACACTTAGGTTGTTTCCATTTCTTGGCTATTGTAAATAGTGCTGCGATGAACATTGGGGTGCATATGTCCTTTTGAAATTGGGCTGCTGCATTCTTAGGGTAAATTCCTAGGAGTGGAATTCCTGGGTCAAATGGTATTTCTATTTTTAGTTTTTTGAGGAACCTCCATACTACTTTCCACAATGGTTGAACTAATTTACATTTCCACCAGCAGTGTAGGAGGGTTCCGCTTCATCTGCATCCTCGCCAGCATTTGTTGTGTTTAGTCTTTTTGATATTGACCTTCCTAACTGGTGTGAGGTGGTATCTCATTGTGGTTTTAGTTTGCATTTCCCTGATAATTAGCGATGTGGAGCATCTTTTCATGCGCCTCTTGGCCATCTGAATTTCTTCTCTGGAGAAGTGTCTGTTCATATGCTTTGCCCATTTTTTAATAGGGTTATTTGCTTTTTGGGTGTTGAGCTGTGTGCATTCTTTATATATTTTGGATGTTAACCCCTTGTTGGATATGTCACTTACAAATACATTCTCCCATACTGTAGGATGCCTTTTGTTCTGCTGGTGGTGTCCTTTGCTGTACAGGAGTGTGTACTTTTTAAATAAAGCCTTCTTACTGCTCAAAAAAAAAGAATGCTAAAAACTGTATAATAACAAATTGGATAGCCTAGATGTAATGGACAAATTCCTGGAAGCACACAAACTACCAAAACTGACTCAAGAACAAACAAAAATCTCAATAGACCTATAACCAGTAAGGAGATTGAATCAATAATCAAAAACTTCCCAACAAAGCAAATCCCAGGACCTAATGGCTTCAGTAGTGAATCCACTAAACATTTAAAGAATTAACACCAATTCTTCTCAAACTCTTCAAAAAATAGAAGAGGAAGAAACACTTCCTAACTCATTGTTACAAGGCCATCATTACTCTGATACTGAAGCCAGACCAAGAGAGTACAGGAAAAGAAAATGGCAGAACAATATCTATTATGAATATAGAAGCAAAACTCCTCAACTAAATACTACCAAACTAAATTCACCAGTGTATTAAAGGGACTTGAACTATAAACCATTACCACATGGAATTTATCCCAGGAATACAAGAGTGTTTCAATATACAAAAATCAGTCAATATAACACACAACATTAATAGAATGAAGGAAAAAATACATGATCATCTTTGCAGAGAAAGAATATAACAAAATCCAACATCCTTGAATAATAAAAACATTGAATAAACAAGGAATAAAGAGAAAGCTTTTCAACTTAAGAGCCACTGTTAAAAATTTCACTGTGTTCCCAAAGAAGATATGTTCAAGTCCTAACTCCCAGGATTTTAGAATGTGAACTTATTTGGAAATAAG
Source organism: Smutsia gigantea (assembly GCA_032199065.1). Lineage (NCBI taxonomy): Eukaryota > Metazoa > Chordata > Mammalia > Pholidota > Manidae > Smutsia > Smutsia gigantea. The sequence goes on along the minus strand of JAVSCE010002530.1, from coordinate 93,310 downwards.
GCCTTTTCAGATGTAATTAGTAAGTTAAAATGAAGGCATACTGGATTAGGGTGCACCTAACTGGTATTATTATAAGAAGGAAAACAGAGAGACAGAAGAAGAATGCCATTGATATTGCAGGCAGAGACTGGAGTGATGCACCTACAACCCAAAGAATGTCAAAGATTGCCAGCAACCACCAAAAACTAAAAAATAGCAATGGAGGATCCTCCCTAAAGCCTTCAGAGAGAGAATGGCCCATCTAAACACACCTGTTTTTTTTTGGAGAAATAGCCTCTAGAACAGTGAAACCATAAATTTCTGTTGTTTTAGTCTACCCAGTTGGTGGTACTTAGTTATGGCAGAGTTGTGAAATTAATACAGCCATATTTGAAAAACCCAAGGCTAACATCATACTCGGTGATTAAATGGAGAGCTTTCTGCCAAAAATCAGGAGCAAGACAAGGATGTCCACTTTTACCACTTTCATTCAACACAGTACTTCCAAGTTCTAACCAGAGCAATTAAGCAACAAAAAGAAAAGACATCCAAATTGGAAAGGAAGAAGAAAACTATCTAAAATCACATAATCTTATGTGTACAAAGCACTAAGAACTCTACAAAAACTGTTAGAGCTAAAAAATTCAGCAAAAAGTTGCAAATATAAAATCATTGCACAAAAATAGTTGTATTATATAGCAATGAATAATCCAAAAATGAAATGAAGGGAACAATTCCATTTACAACAGAATCAAATAGAAAAAACACTTAGGAATAAATTTAACCAAGGAGGTGAAAATCTCATTCACAAAACAATGTTGAAAGATATTAAAGACGACATAACTAAATGGAAAGATATCCTGTGTTCATGGGTTGGAAACTTAATATTAAGATGATAGTACTACCCTAAGTGATATACAGATTTAATCTCTATCAAAATCCCAACTGTATTTTTACAGAAATGGAAAAACAGATCCTCAAATTCATATGGAATTTAAAGGGTCCCAGAATACCCAAAACAATCCTGAACAGGTTGGAAGAGTATCACTTCCTGATTCCAAAGTTTATTGCAAAGCTACAGTAATCAAAACAGTATGGTACTGACAGAGGAAAGACATAGATGAATGGAAGAATACAACAGAGAGGCCAAAAATAAACCCCCACATTTATGGTCACTTGATTTTCAGCAAGTGTCTCAAGACCACTGAATGAGGAAATGGTACTGGGACCCCAGTGCAAGGAAAATGGATTTCCACATGTAAAAGACTTAAATTTAAGAGTTAAAACAATAAACTCTTGGAAGAGAACAGTGGAGAAAATCTTAAGACATTGGATTTGGCAGCAATTTCATGAATATGATACCAAAAACATAGGCAATAAAAGAAAAAATAAACAAATTGAACTTTATCAAAATTATCAATGCTTGTACATCAAAGGATACTGTCAAGAAACAAAAAGAAAACCTACAGAATGGGGAAAATACATGAAAATCATAATTCCTGATAAGGGATTACTGCCTAGACTGTATTTTAAAAAACTCCTAAAACCCAAAAGTAACAAAAACAATGAGATATTACACAACTATTAGGATGACTATTTAAAATAATTAAAAAGAAAATAACAAGTCATAGAGAATATGTGAAAAAACTGGAACCTTCATGCATTGCTGGTGGGAATGTAAAATAGTTTGGCCAGTGTGGAAAATAGTTAAGCAATGTTTCTTTAATTCTTTTCATTTCTATTGGATCTATACCTGTTTTCATTTCTATTGGATCAGTAGATGAATGGATAAAGAAGATGTGGTAAATATACACAATGGAATATCATTCAACCATAAAAAGAAAACAACTCCTGCCATTTGCAACAACAATTAACCTTTCTCAAAAGGTAAAACATATATCTACTCTATCACCCAGAAATTCCACTCCTTAGATCCAATAGAAATGAAAACAGACTTGAATAGATCATTGTACACCAATGTTCATAGCAGCATTATTCACAATAGCCAAAAACCAGAAATGACCCAAATGTCTACCAACAGATGAAAAGAAAAACATAAGGTATACGTATACAACAGAATATTATTCAGACATAAAAAGGAATGACATTTTGACATATGCTGCAACATGAATTTGCCTTGAAAACATCTTAAATAGTAAAATAAGCCATAGGATAAATATTGTTTGATTCCATTTATATAAGTTACCTAGAATAGGCAATTCATAAAATCAGAAAGTAGAGATTACCAGGGGTTGGGGAGTTATTGTTTAATGGGTATAGAGCTTTTATTGAGGATGATGAAATCATTTTGGGTAAAGAAAATGGTGGTGGTTACACAAAATTGTGAATATATTTAATGCAACAGAATTACATACTTACGAACAGTTAAAATGACAACTATTTTGTATATTTTACGACAATTCAACAAAAACTTTCATTAAAAAAGTATATATGAAAGAAAAAAATGAATGTAAATTACCTACATCACATTTTCAGTTAAATGAAAGCTGAGAGTGTTTGCTGCCACATGTCCTGCCCAACAAGAAGTATTATAATGTTTTCAGGCTGAAGTGAAATGACACCAGAGGAAACCCAAGATTTATACGAAAAAATAAAGGATACCAGAAACCATAAGCCTGTGAATAAATAAAAAAGACTTTTTTCTTCTCTAAAATTATTTTAAAGATAATGGAATGCTTAATGCAAATATACCATTGAATTATGGGGTTAATATATGCAGATATAAAACATGACAACAATATGACGTGGAAGTAAAAGTACATAGTTGCAAGGTTATTACATTTACATGATACATGGTACACTATGAACTTAAGTAACGGTGATTAATTAAGACTGCATATTGTAATCCTTAGAGCAACTACCTTTAAAAAGAACCCATAGCTATCCTACAGTACGGGAGAATATATTTGTAAATGACTCATCTGATAAGGGGTTAACACCCAAAATATATAAAGAACTCATGACATAGAGGATTAAAGATGGCAGCATAAGAGATGAGACAGAAGCTTCCTCCTAAAACTGCATATAATATGAAAATATAATTAATACAACTACTCCTGAAAGAACAACAGGAAAGAGGACTGCTCCAGACTGCATACACCTGAAGAAAAGAGCAGGCCTAACGGAACAGGGTAAGTACCAAAGCTATAGCCCGGCAGGACCCAAGCCCTTCCCCCATCCCAGCTCTCCTGCGGGAGGAAGAAAAACAGAGCAGGGAGGGAGTGGAAGCCTAACTCTGCTGAATACCTAACTCCAGAGATCTGCTCTGGGAGAACAAACCTACATCTCATGAGTAGGGGGTTGGAAAGCTAAGACAGGTAGAATTCCTGGAGAGACTGAGATTCCAGCGGCTTGTGGAAAGCAGGGATCCATATCCGGCTGCTCTGGGACAAAAGAAAGGTGGGCAGTGTGAGAGACTTCCTAACAAGGAAGCACCATCTTCAGGTGCTCCAACTCCCTAGCTGGTTACACAACTCCAACGACCCCCGCCCCCAGGGATACGCAGCCTACTGCGCCTTTCTTCTGGCCAGGCCCACCTGGCTCACAACCAACAAACCCTACCCTGGCATTAGGCCAGCCAGAGGGAATATCTGTCTACAGACTCTACAAACACAAAGCATAGAGGCTTATACCTGTGTGCTCGGCCCACTGGTTCAGGCAAAGGAGAAAGGTATAGCAGCTGGGAAGCAGGAAACAGCTCTTTCCTCCCCCCAGGCACCAATACCACTCCCTTGCAATGCCTAACATTGCTTCAGGAGCTGAGCAGGTCCAGAGGGTAGAGCTTCTGGGCACTACAGGGTGTCATATACAAATATGAAACGCCAGAGGAACCTGGTTCAGAGTAAATTATTAATACACTCCTGAGAAATATTTAAATGGCACTGACCTCATGACTCTTCCTGAAAGGGAGTTCAAAATAAAAATCACTAACATGCTCACGGAGGTACAGAAAGACATTCAAGAACTCAGGGATGAATTCCGGTCAGAGATCCAATCAATGAAGAGCAAAATGGAGGGTATTAAAAGCAGATTAGATATGGTGGAGGAGACGATAAATGAAATAGAAACTAGAGAAGAGGAATACAAAGAAGCTGAGGCACACAGAGAGAAAAAAGGACTCTAAGAATCAAAGAATATTGAGAGGACTGTGCGACCAATCCAAACAGAGCACTATTCACATTATAGGGGTACCAGAAGAAGAAGAGAGAGAAAAAGGGAGAGAAAGTGTCTTTGAGGAGGTAATTGCTGAAAACTTCCCAAATCTGGGGAAGGAGATAGTCTCTCAGGCCATGGAGACACAAAGATATCCCAACACAAGGGACCCAAGGAAGACAACACCAAGACATACAGTAATTAATATGGCAAAGATCAAGGATAAGGACAGACTATTAAAAGCAGCCAGAGAGAGAAGTAAGATCACATACAAAGGAAACCCATCAGGCTATCACCTGACTTCTCAACAGAAACCTTACAGGCCAGAAGGGAGTGGCATGATATATTTAATGCAATGAAGCAGAAGGGCCTCGAACCAAGATTACTTCATCTGGCAAGATTATCACTTAAATTTGAAGGAGGGATTAAACAATTTCCAGATAAGCAAAAGCTGAGAGAATTTACCTCCCACAAACCACCTCTACAGTGTATTTTGGAGGGATTGCTATAGATATAAGTGTTCCTAAGGTTTCAGAGCTGTCATGAGAGGTAATAAAACCACAGTTAAGAAAGTAGAACAGCTAATTACTAAGCAAATGAAAAATTAAGTTAACTATCCACAAAGTCCATAAAGGGATAGATGAAGAGTAGAGAATATGATACCTAATATATAAAGAATGAAGGAGGAAGAAAAAGGAGATAAAAAAAAAGAGACCCTTTAGACTGTGTTTGTAATAGCATATTAAGTAAGTTAAGTTAGACACTTGGAAGGAGGTTAACCTTGAACCTTTGGTAACCATGAATCTAAAGCCTGCAATGGCAATAAGTACATACCTATCGATAATCACCCTAAATGTAAATGGTCTGAACACACCAATCAAAAGACATAGAGTCAGTGAATGGATAAAAAAGCAAGACCCAACTGTATGCTGCCAACAAGAGACTCACTTTAAACTCAAAGACATACACAGACTAAAAGCGAAGGGATGGAAAAAGATATTTCATGCAACTAATAGGGAGAAAAAAGCAGAGGTTGCGGTCCTTGTATCAGACAAAATAGACTTCAAAACAAAGAAAGTCACAAGAGACAAAGGACATTACATAATGATAAAAGGGTCAATCCAACAAGAAGATATAACCATTATAAATATCTATGCACCCAACACAGGATCACCTACATATGTGAAACAAATACTAACAGAATTAAATGGGGAAACAGAATGCATTGCATTCATTCTAGGAGACTACAACACTCCACTCACTCCGAAGGACTGATCAACCAGACAGAAAAGAAGTAAGGAGACAGAGGCACTGAACAACACAATAGAACAGATGGACCTAACAGACATCTACAGAACTCTACACCCAAAAGCAGCAGAATACACATTCTTCTCAAGTGCACATGGAACATTTTCAATAGACCACATACTAGTCCACAAAAAAAGGCCCAGTAAATTATAAAAGACAGAAATTATACCAACCAGTTTCTCAGACCACAAAAGTATGAAACTAGAAATAAATTATTTAAAGAAAATGAAAAATCCCACAAACACATAGAGGTTTCACAACATGCTCCTAAATAACCAATGGACCAATGACCAAATAAAAACAGAGATCAAGCAATATATGGAGACAAATGACAACAATAACTCAACACCACACAAAAAAAAAAATGCAGCTAAGGCCGTGCTAAGAGGAAAGTATATAGCAATACAGGCCTACCTCCAGAAAGAACAGTCCCGTATGAGCAGTCTAAACTGACAATTAATGAAACTAGAAAAAGAAGAAGAAATAAGGCCCAAAGTCAGTAGAAGGAGAGACATAAAAAAGATTAAAGAAGAAATAAAATTGAGAAGAATAAAACAATAGAAAGAATCAATGAAAGCAAGAGCTGCTTCTTCGAGAAAATAAACAAAATAGATAAACCCCTAGCCAGACTTACCAAGAAAAAAAGAAACTCTACACACATAAACAGAATCAGAAATGAGAAAGGAAAAATCACTATGGAAACCACAGAAATACAAAGAATTATTAGAGAATACTATAAAAAATTATATGCTAACAAACTGGATAACCTAGAAGAAAGGGAAAACTTTCTGGAAAAATACAACCTTCCATGGCTGACCCAGAAAGAAACAGAAAATCTGAACAGACCAATTACCAGCAACAAAATTGAACTGGTAATCAAAAACCTACCGAAGAACAAAACCCTGGACCAGGTGGCTTCTCCGCTGAATTTTATCAAAGATTTAGCGAAGACCTAATACCCATTCTCCTTAAAGTTTTCCAAAGAGTAGAAGAGGAGGGAATACTTCCAAACTCATTCTATGAGGCCAGCATCACTCTAATAACAAAACCAGTCAAAGACACCACAAAAAAAGAAAATTACAGATCAATATCCCTGATCAACACAGATGCAAATACACTCAACAAAAAATTAGCAAACAGTATTCAAAAATACATCAAAAAGATCATCCATCATGATCAAGTAGGATTTATTACAGGGATGCATGGATGGTACAACATTCGGAAATCCATTAACATCATCCACCATATCAACAAAAAGAAGGAGAAAAACCATATGATCATCTCCATAGATGCTGAAAAAGCATTTGACAAAATTCAACATCCATTCATGATAAAAACTCTCAACAAAATGGGTACAGAGGGCAAGTACCTCAACATAATAAAGGCCATATATTACAAACCCACGGCCAACATTATACTTAACAGCAAGAAGCTGAAAGCTTTTCCTTTAAGATAGGGAACAAGACAACCTAGTACTGGAGATCCTAGCCATGGCAATCAGACAACACAAAGAAGTAAAAGGCATCCAGATTGGCAAGGAAGAAGTTAAACTTTCCCTGTTTGCAGACAACATGATATGATATTGTACATAAAAAACCCTAAAGAATCCACTCCAAAACTACTAGATCTAATGTCTGAATTCAGCAAAGTTGCGGGATACACAGTTAATACACAGAAATCTGTGGGCTTCCTATATGCTAACAATGAACTAGCAGAGAGAGAAATCAGGAAGACAATTCAATTCACTGTTGCATCAAAAAGAATAAAATACCTAAGAATAAACCTAACCAAGGAAGTGAAAGACTTATACTCTGAAAACTACAAGACACTCTTGAGAGAAATTAAAGAAGATACCAATAAATGGAAACACATCCCATGCTCATGGATAGGAAGAATTAATATTGTCAAAATGGCCATCCTGCCTAAAGCAATCTACAGATGCAATGCAATTCCTATCAAAATACCAACAGCATTCTTCAACGAACTAGAGAAAATCGTTCTAAAATTCATATGGAACCACAAAAGACTGGGAATAGCCAAAGCAATCCTGAGAAGCAAGAATAAAGCTGGGGGATTATGTTCCCCAACTTCAAGCTCTACTACAAAGCCACAGTAATCAAGACAATTTGGTAGTGGCACAAGAACAGACCCATAGATCAATGGAACAGACTAGAGAGCCCTAATATAAACCCAACCATATATGGTCAATTAATATATGATAAAGGAGCCATGGACATACAATGGGGAAATGAAAGCCTCCTCAACAGCTGGTGTTGGCAAAACTGGATAGCTACATGGAAGAGAATGAAACTGGATTATTGTTTAACCCCATACCCAAAGGTAAACTCGAAATGGATCAAAGACCTGAATGTAAGTCATGAAACCATAAAACTCTTAGAAGACAACATAGGCAAAAATCTCCTGAATATAAGCATGAGCAACTTCTTCCTGAATGCATCTCCCTGAAGCAAGGGAAACAAAAGCAAAAATGAACTCATGGGACTACATCAAACTAAACAATTTCTGTACGGCAAAGGACACCATCAACAGAACAAAAAGGCATCCTACAGTATGGGAGAATATATTTGTAAATGACATATCCAACAAGGGGTTAACACCTAAAATATATAAAGAACTTACATGCCTCAACAACCAAAAAGCAAATAACCCGATTAAAAAATGGGCAGAGGATATGAAGAGACAGTTCTCCAAAGAAGAAATTCAGATGGCCAACAGACACATGAAAAGATGCTCCACATCACTAATCAAAAGGGAAATGCAAATTAAAACCACAATGAGATATTGCCTCACACCAGTAAGGATGGCCAGCATCCAAAAGACTAAGAACAACAAAAGCTGGCGACAATGCGCGGAAAGGGGAACCCCCCTACACTGCTGGTGGGAATGTAAGCTAGTTCAATCACTGTGGAAAGCAATATGGAGGTCCCTCAAAAAACTAAAAATAGAAATACCATTTGACCCAGTAATCCCACTCCTAGGAATTTACCCAAAGAAACAAAATTCATGATTCAAAAAGACATACACACTCCTATGTTTATCACCACACTGTTTGCAATAGCCAAGATATGGAAGCAACCTAAGTGTCCATCAGAAGATGAATGGATAAAGAAGATGTGGTACATATACACAATGGAATATTATTCAGCCATAAAAATAAAACAAACTGGAACAAATAATTCTAAAATTCATATGGAACCACAAAAGACCCCGAATAGCCAAATCAATCCTGAGAAGGAGGAATAAAACAGGGGGAATTACGCTCCCTGACTTCAAGCTCTACTACAAAGCCACAGGAATCAAGACAATTTGGTATTGGCACAAAAACAGACCCACGGACCAGTGGAACAGAATAGAAAATCCAAATATTAACCCAAACATATACAGTCAATTAATATTTGATAAAAGTGCCTTGGATATAAAATGGGGAGATGACAGCCTCTTCAGCAGCTGGTGTTGGAAAAACTGGACAGCTACATGTAAGACAATGAAACTGGACTACTGTCTAGCCCCACACACAAAGGTAAACTCAAGGTGGATCAAAGACCTGAATGTAAGTCATGAAACCATAAAACTCTTAGAAAAAAACATAGGCAAAAATCTCTTGGACATAAACATGAGCAACTTCTTCATGAACATATCTCCCGGGCAAGGGAAACAAAAGCAAAAATGAACAAGTGGGACTATATCAAGCTGAAAAGCTTCTGTACAGCAAAGGACACCATCAGTAGAACAAAAAGACATCCTACAGTATGGGAGAATATATTCATAAAAAACGTATCTGATAAAGGGTTGACATCCAAAATATATAAAGAACTCATGCACCTTAACAAACAGAAAGCAAATAATCCAATTAAGAAATGGGCAGAGGACATGAATAGACACTTCTCTAAAGAAGAAATTCAGATGGCCAACAGGCACATGAAAAGATGCTCCACATCGCTAATCATCAGAGAAATGCAGATTAAAACCACAATGAGATATCACCTCACACCAGTGAGGATGGCCAACATCCAAAACACAAACAACAACAAATGTTGGCGAGGATGTGGAGAAAAGGGAACCCTCCTACACTGCTGGTGGGACTGCAAATTAGTTCAGCCATTGTGGAAAGCAGTATGGAGGTTCCTCAAAAAACTCAAAATAGAAATACCATTTGACCCAGGAATTCCACTCCTAGGAATTTACCCTAAGAATGCAGCAGCCCAATTTGAAAAGGAGAGATGCACCCCTATGTTTATTGCAGCACTATTTACAATAGCCAAGAAATGGAAGCAACCCAAGTGTCCATCAGTAGATGAATGGATAAAGAAGATGTGGTACATATACACAATGGAATATTATTCACCCATAAGAAGAAAACAAATCCTACCATTTGCAACAACATGGATGGAGCTAGAGGGTATTATGCTCAGTGAAATAAGCCAAGCCGAAAAAAACAAGTATCAAATGATTTCACTCATATGTGGAGTATAAGAACAAAGAAAAAATACTGAAGGAACAAAACAGCAGCAGACTCACAGAACCCAAGAACGGACTAATAGTTACCAAAGGGAAAGGGACTGGGGAAAATGGGCGGGAAGGGAGGGATAAGAGGGAAAAAGGGGCATTACGATTAGCAGATGTAATGTTGGGGGGGCACGGGGAGGGCAGTACAACTCAGAGAAGACAAGTAGTGATTCTATAGCATCTCATTACGCTGATGGACAGTGATTGTAATGGGGTTGGTGGGGGGGACCTGATGAAGGGGTAGTTTAATAACCATAATATTGCACATGTAATTGTAGATTAATGATAATAAAATAAATTATATTAAAAAAAATTTTTTAAATAAAAACCTAAAAAAAAAAAAGAAAGGAAAACAAATCCTGCCATTTGCAACAACAATAAGCCAGGTAAAGAAAGACAAGTACCATATGATTTCACTTATTTGTGGAATATAAAAACAAAGAAAACAGAAGGAACAAAACAGCATTAGACTCACAGACACTGAGATGTGACTAGTGGTTACCAAGGAGGAGTGGTTGGGGGGCTATTGAACGACTGTGATGTACATTTGATAATAAAAAGAAGAAAAAAAAGCTATAGCTAAAAAGCCAGATGAAGAACCAAAATGGAATACTAAAAGATGTTTGACCCAAATAAAGACTGTGAAAGCCTTGTAAAGGAACAAAAACCAGATGAAGCACAAAGAAAACAAATAGCAAAAAAGTAAACAAACCCAACCACTGCAATAATTCCAAGAATACAAATGGATTACACCCTTCAATTAAAAGGCAGAGATTGTCAGATTGAATTTTTTTAAAAGCTAGACCCAATTATATATTATCTATAAAAGATGCACTTTAAATAGAAAGACAGGTAGACTGAAAGTCAAAGGACTGGAAAAGAAACATCATGCCAATAGTAAGCATATGAAAGCTGGTAGAAGTATATTAGAAAAAGCAGACCTCAAAACCAGGATTACTAGATACAAAGAGGACTATTCCATACTGATAAAGGGTTAAACTTACTATAAATATGCAAACAACACTAACAAAATTTTAATATACAGAAAGCAAAAGCTAACAGAACTAAAGAGAGAAATAGACTAAATTACAATTGTAATTGGAGACTTTAAGACTCCCTCTCAGTAGCTGACAGAACTAGCAAAAAAAAAAAAAGTAAAGATACAGAATATCTGAATGACACTATGAATCACCTTGACCTAATTTACAAAGCACTATACCAACAACTCCAAGATCACTATACCAACAATATTGGTAGTTGTCACTGCACTGGTAAGTTTACCAAAATAAGGCATGTGCTAGGTTTTAAGTCAATAAATTTCAAAAGACTATAACCTTAATAAATATGTTCACTGACTACAACAAAATTAAATTAGAAATAAATAATACCCAGAAAACCCTCAAATATTGAGAAATTAAAAAACATGGGCCAAAGAAGAAATCACAAGGGAAATTAGAAAATATTTAAAACTGAATGGTGAAAATAACAGTATAACAAAATTTGTATGATACACCTAGAGCAGTTCTTGGAGGGAAATTTATAGCTTCAAATGCTTATATTAGAAAATAAGGAAGTTTTAAAAAAACAATGAACAAAATTTCCACCTTAAGCTAGAAAAAGAAGAGCAAATTAAAATTTAAAAAGTAGAAGATACGAAGTAATAAAGATAAAAGCAGAAATCTATGAAATAGAAAAACACTAGAAAAAAATCCATTATTGTTACCTCCTAGAAAGACTCAAGCAAGTTATTATTGCAGGGAGAATTCACTTTGAATTTAGTAGAATGGACAAATCCTACTATAACATGGACTAATTACCATTGACTAATTCTTATATAAGTCATTTGATGTTCAAAGTTATTACCTGTCTTTCAAAGAAGGTGCATGAGAAACCCATTTAAACCTATTTTCTTAGGCCACTAGTGACCCAAATATTCTAACAGATAAATTTCCTGAAGAACTGCACCTTCATAAAAATTCCCAGTACCTTTTATATAGTGTGTAACAACTCAGGGCAAATTAAGCAAACCAGGTTTAACTAAAAATGAATCAAGGTTAATTCTTGGAAAAGAACTAGGTTATTCTTCAGAATTGTGCTCTATACTGTAAATGTGATAAAAGAAATACTGATTTTTAAGGTTTATGATCTAAAAACTGTGTGGCTGAGACAACTAGTGGTCCTACACTTTCCATTAGTTCCTTCTTTCTCATTAAACTCTCAAATGTTAGTTGGGCACACCTGGCCAAAAAGACTAATTTTCTCAATCTCCCCTACAGGAGTTGTGATCTGCAGCTGTACCTAGTCAGTGAGATGAACGTGGAAGCAGTGTGTGCTCCTTCTAGGAAATAGCCTTAAAAATCGGGAGCATTCCTTTCTCCTTCCTATTGTTCCTTCCCATTCGCTAGACTGTGGCTGGGATGGCTGATACTGGGGTAAGCCAACTTCCACAGGTAGTAAAGCATCAGGACAGAAAAACTCTAGGCCCTAAATGACTGTGGAGTTGCCCTAAAACCCGTGCAACTGCCTATACATGAAAGAAAAATAAATTTCTATCTGAAGTTTTTGTTATTTTTGCCACTTTCAGCCTACCTTTATTCTAATACTAATTGAAACAAATTATACCCTTAACCAATAAAAAAAGTGATTATGAATGGGAGATGAATTTATATCATCAAAGTTGCAAAAAGACTGTTTAAGATATTAAGACAGCTAGACCGTCCGGTAATTATAGAAAATCTGATGTAACTAACAATGCATACTTACTGGCCTAAAAAACAAAAATATACTAACCTGGGATGTTCTGGTATATTCTTCATATAGCCTGTCATACTCTTTACTCTTTTCCTGATACTGAGAGTGATACTCTTGCAGTTTTTTACCTACTGCATCAATGTTATCTTCTTTTACCAACTGATCCTATGCAGGTAAACAAAAGAAATAAAGAATGTTAATTCTGATACATGAATTTTTCCACATCTACTTATTTTTAAATTGCATTTCTACTGTAAGTTGAAGCTACCATATTAACAGCAAGCATGTAAAAGCACTAAAGTCTTTGGTTAACACTAAGATCAGCCTTGATATCACATCAAGATGTTTGGATTTCAAAAATTAAGAAATGAAGTAGAAACAGGAAACATAAACAGAAGTATTTTTATATAAAGTTAATAAATACATGTAACAAGCTCTTAGGGAACAGTACCATATAGTAAGTTCCAAAAATACCTTAAATCTTAAGTAGGAAATTTTAAATGACTAAATTTCTTTCTTTTCTTAGCTAATAAGCCTGGTACATTAGAATCAAATTATGTTGCTAAATAATGACTTGCTGAATAGCTATCAAGATTTTCTGTAATCATACCTGTTGGTATCTGGACACTGGGTACATCAACTTCACATCAAGTTTTGGATTGTACTGAGCAAGAGATTCATGATGATAGTGATTAATGAGCTCCACCACAGAATTAAATGTCAGAGGATCAGAAAAGCCATATTTACCATCTCGATGATAGATTTTTATTAATTTATTATTGCCTCCCTTCCTGTGAACAACAAGACAACAACTGTAGATTTTTTTTCCCAAAAACTCTATCAAAGTACTACTTTCATATGGAGATATGAAAGCCTGGTCTCACATAATAAACAAGTTTTACTATGTTGAGACTGGAACTGGTAAAAAGGCATATATAATTATGTGTGTAAAAGTATATATAATGTCATATTTTTACAACTATTTCTTTTAAAATATCTTGGTTACTAAAGGTCAGCACACCTACATAGCACTTAGTATTCACAAATTTAGCAAAAATAATCACAAGAAAAATAAAACAAAGTGTACCTTTCGTTTATTTTCTGAATGAATTTTCTAATTTAAATTCTATCAATACTTTTTCAGGAAGCACAGAGACAATCTCTTTAGGGCCTAAAGATACGTGGTTGTGTGTCTGTGGAGGGAAGCAGAAACCATCTCTACATGAAGGGGGTTGGTAAGCATGCCATACAATCACCAACACAGTCAAGGTTTTATTGTTAATGCACAAACACAATTAAGCTCCTTAAATGATTTATAACTAAGCAATTACTCTAGCACCTTACATTATTTTGTCTTTTATATGTGCTTATAATTCTTAGAAACAACTATTTATTTAGGCCATCAAATACGTTAATGACTGAACTGCCTGTCATTCAACTGTTTTACAAAGTATAGTTTTTGAAGTGCCATTTATATTTGATGGGTGTAATCTGATGCTTGAATAGTTTAGACCATTTTTGCTTATTGAGTCATATCCAATGGTCCCTTAAAAGGTAATTTATAACCAAAGCTTAAAATAGCAATGTTTTGCAAGTAGGATATAATCTAAAACCACAGCAGGTTGATTCATTATCCCATAGCAAAATACTGTGCCATTTACACTTAACTCTTCTTATAGCAGGATGCAGACCTACTGGGGGAAAAAAAATACAACTCTATATCTCTTTATTCCATACTATTACACATGATAAAGAGGCATTGCAATTTGTGAAAGGTCAAACACAACAGGTTTGACTTTATGGATTAATTTAAATTAAATAATGCTTAGAAGATCAGTATTTAGATGGATGAAGAATTATTTGTATAAAATATATATTAGAAGGACCACCTAGTCATATGTAGTTACTACAGGTGTATACACTCACAAAAAATGTAAGCTGGTCTGTCTGATAGAGTCAAAAGGCACTCATTCACTCAAAAAAATTTACTGAACATCTACTATGTGCCAGAAAGTATGAGGCACAGTGTATGTAGCAATATATGCCAGATACAGTCCATAGTCTCATGGAACTTCCAATTTAGGAGCATGAGAAACATATCTCCCTCTTTAAGTTTATAAAGAGGATAAAGTATTTCTCATCAAGATAGAACATAAAAATAAACAGCTAGATACATCAAATGGTAATAAGTCCTATGGGAAAAAATAAAACAGAGTAAAGGGAAGAGAGAGTTCTGGAGGTGGAGGGATTGAACTGTTCAAGGAAAACCACTCTGTTCAGGCTACATTTAGGCTAAGTACTAAATAAAGTGAGGGAGCTAGCACAGCATATATCTAGGGGAAAAGTTTCCAGGCAGAGGGAATAGCAAGTGCAAAGCCTCTCAGGTAAAAACATGCTTGGCACGTTTGAGGAACAGAAGAGAAGCCAAGCCTGTGATGCTGGGTCAGCCAAAAGGAGAGCAGTAGGAGAAAAGGAGATGTGAAAGGAGCTTAGGCCAGGTAACAGCTAGTAGGTCGCTATATGGTTGTAGCTTTTACGGAGTGAGATGGGGAGACACAAGAGGGTTTTGAGCAGAATGATATCAATCATCTATCTTGTGCTTCAAAAAACTCATTCTAGCTCCTGGGTTTAAAGAAACCATTCAAAGTGGGCAGGGGTAGAAGTAAAAAGATCAGTTGGGAGGCTATTAATACAGGCAAGAGACGGTGTCTTAAACAATGGAAGTAACAGAGGAGGTACTGGGAAATAGTGGGATTCTGAATATATTTTGAAGAGCTTAAAGGATGTGCTGATGGCGTGGATAGGGGTATGAGAGAAAGAGACAAGATAAAGATGATTTCAAGGTTTTTATCTTAAGCAATCAGAACAGAATTGTCATTTATTGAAATGAAGAAGGCTATATAAAAAAAACATGTTTAAAGAGGAAGTATATTTTGGTTTTAGACATGTTAAGTTTGAGATGCCTGGTAAACACTGAAGAACAGATGATCTAGCAGCCTACTTGAAGAATCAGGAGAAAGGTATGGGTTAAAGGTATAAAATCTGTCAGCCTACAGATGCTATTTGAAGATGAGCACCGCTGAAAACGAGAACAGGTCTAGGGTCTAAGCCCTGCGGCACACCAATGTTTAGTGGTCAAGGAGATGAGGAAGAACTGGCAAAGGAAACCATGACAGAGCAATTGATGAAGTGAAAGGCAAACTAAGAGTGTGGTATCCTAAAACACAACTTTTAGGAAAGCATATCAATAAAGAGGAAATGATCAACCAGGTACATGATCTTGGGGCTTGGCAAAGTAGACATCACTAAGTGATCTTGACAAAATAATTTCAGTGAAATGGTAAGGATGGAAGCCTGACAAGAATGGATTAAAGAGAATGAAAGAGGATGAAGAAATGTCTGTAGACAATTGTCTTGAAAAATATTGCTGCAAACAGGAACAGAGAAATAGGGAAGTAGCTGGAAAGAGATATAGGATCAAGGAAATTTTATTATTTATTAGTTCTTAAGTAGAGATAATAAGAGCATATTTATATGCTAATGAATGGCTCAGTACAGAGACAATAGTGTTGATCCAAAAGAAAGCACAAAATAATTGCCAGGCTGCTGTCCTTGATTAAATTAGAGGGGTGGAATGGGGATCCAGTCCACAAGTAGAGAGGCAGATCCTGGAAAAGGACATGAGCAATCTTCCATTAGAACAGGAGAAAGGCAAAAGATTCACAGTCAGGCACAGGTATGTCAAGAGCTGTGGCAACAATAGCATGAGAGAGATCTCTTCTGACTGCTTCCATGATCTCAGAAAAACAGCTTCTTAAGTTAAAAGAGGGGAGATGGATTCTCGATTCAAAAAGAAAAAAAAAAGAACATGTGAAATGGTCATCTAGGAAAGTGGAAGAATAAATCGATTGTGGAAATGCAGAAATTCACTGGGCAGTAATAAAGGCCCAGTTAAGATTAATGGTCACAAATGTTATGAGACTAGTCAGCTTGGTGTATTTTTCTCCACATTCAGCTGCCTAGGTATAGGCAAGGAATAGAAGGAGAGTTGAATTTACAAGTGTTGGAATATAGGTAGGGGACTACAATGTGGGGAGGAAAGAGCAAGACTGTTGAGGATATATTCACAAGGATAATTTTAATGATGGGCCATGGTGTCTAAGCAGAGAAGGAGGGAAGTAAAGACATGAAGGAATGAGGCATGGTGAATTTTAATTATATGTCTGTCTCCCTCTCTGTAATATTAAACAGAAGGAGCATGCTATTTCTTGTATGCTGGCACCTGACCCAATGCCTGGCATATAGCAGATTCCTACAGATTGTTAACTACCCATTTTCTACAATGAATACAATTTACTGATTTAAAAAATGGTTACGTAGCATTTCCTCATCACATACTCTGTGCAGTCTGATTTTATTCTCATTACTCTCATTAGGGGGTCTCCAATGACTTTTATCTAATGCAGACTCTGCCCCCTACCTCTACCAGAGGCTCAGATTCTTTGCAGTGACTGAAAATCTACTCTCTCTTCTTTCTCTCCCCCAAACCCTCCTTCTTATTTCATCCTCCCATGACTTACATGACACTACTCTTTTCTTTCAACCTCTTAGACTGCTCTTCCTCTGCCTCCTTCCGGCTGCTAAACAGCTATTCCCTAAAAAAATCTGTCTTCATTATTCAGCCATAAGAAGAAAACAAATCCTACCATTTGCAACAACATGGATGGAGCTAGAGGGTATTATGTTCAGTGAAATAAGCCAGGCAGAGAAAGACAAGTATCAAATGATTTCACTCATCTGTGGAGTATAAGAACAAAGAAAAAAAACTGCAGGAACAAAACAGCAGCAGACTCACAGAACCCAAGAATGGACTAACAGTTATCAAAGGGAAAGGGACTGGGGAGGGTGGGTGGGAAGGGAGGGACAAGGGGAATAACGGGCATTACGATTAGCACACATAATGTAGCGGCGGGGCAGGGGGGACATGGGAAAGGCAGTATTTACAGAGAAGACAAGTGGTGATTCTATAGCATCTTACTATGCTGATGGACAGTGACTGTAATGGGGTACATGGGGGGGACTTGATAATAGGGGGTCTAGTAACAATAATGTTGTTCAAGTAATTGTACATTAACGATACTAAAAGAAAAAAAAGAATGCACAAGCTATTGCATGAGGAAAGGAAACCAAGTTATTTAGACATCATTTGAAAACCTTTATATGGTAGTAATGGTTTAATATGAAAGGGATCTTATGACAAATAAAAAATATTAATTGAAAAAAAAATTTGCCTTCAGCCTCTACCCTTTTTTCCCTCTCTATACTCTTTCTTTAAAATCCTATTTATTCTATATAGACAGTACTTGAATCTTCTTCTAGTCCTATGGTCTCTCCTACGCATTAAACCTACATTTCTACCTATATTCTAGATACATTTTCACCTGGAAGTGCTGGAGCAGCTAAAAATCAGTATCTTTCCTCTCTTCCCTAATACAACTGCTCCTGACTTTCCTCTTCCTATAAATGGTACGTTCATTCTAGGCCAGTAGGCTCAAACCACAATCACCTTCAACTCCCCCTCACCCTCATACCTGTTCCCTAATCAAATTCCTTCTGCTCTTAGTTCCATATTGCTCTCATTTTGACTCAACTTTTTTCCTAGAGCCATTATCCTAGGTAACAGTGTATTCTATCTTTTGATCATGTCATTCCCCTGTTTAAAACCCTTTACTGATTTTTTTTTTTACACTTAAGAAATAAAATCCAGATTCCTTACCATGGCTCATTAGGCTCTTTGAACCGGGCTCCTTCCCCTTTTCAGTTTCATCTTGTACCATCCTGTGGTTCGCACTGTAAGCCAGCCACACTGGTCTTTGCATTCATTGGATCAACCAAATTTTTCCAAAGTTGGTGTCCTTGCATTTTGTGTACCCTCTCCCTGGAACACTTTTCTGGCTGTTTCTTTCTAATTCTTCAGTTTTCCGAGATCATGTTCTCAAAGAGGCCCTCCTTTCCAAAACTATCTTAAACTCCCTTTCCTCACATTCTCTATTATATAACCCCATGTGTCCCCTATATAGTCCTTCACACACACTGTGAAGTTATAGCATTTCTTTTTTATGTGTTTGTTTTGTCTCTCTCTTCCTCACTCCTACCCCCTGAATACAAACACTGTAGATAAGACACCATGTCTGGCTTGTTCATCATTTCGTTTTCCTCAAACAGTATCTACAACATTGTGGACACTCAATAAATATTAAATGATTAATGAAAAAATCCTATTCTGGATCACCATTATCTCTCAATTAATAATAACCTTTTAACTCTTTACTACTATCCTCTTTTATTCTTTCTATTCAAATATAGTCTGATCATGTAATTTCCCTGTTGAAAAAATGCAATGGTTCCCCCCTGCCTACCTACAATATTAAACACAAACTCCAAATTTTAGAATTCAAGGCATTCTTCAACATGAGGGCAGAATTTTAGAAGTCAATGTCTTCTTCAACAATTTCCAACCTTCTATCCCCTTCCATTTTTTCCTGTTTTTAAACATAACCCTCTACCTAGATAGGACTGCATCTCACAGAACAAGACTCCAGTTTCTCACCTCCATATCACTGTTCCTATCATTACTATTCCAGCAACCTCCCCTCCCACTTTCTATATATCCAAACTATCCCCTTCTTCAAAACACACTGCAAATGCAATTTCTCCCAAGGACAGCTTTCTATATCCTCTCAACAAGGTTATCTCTTTCCCTCCTTTGAGCCCCTATAGAACATTGTTTGAACTTCTCCTATCACTTTAATTCAAAGCAGTTTTCTTATTCCCTCTAATTGCCCTCATTAGACTATTTCTTCCTTGAGAAAAAAACTTTAACTCATTGTTTGATTCTCTGCACAGTAACTAATATTGAGCTATGAGTATTTACTAAATTGATTTAAGAGCATTACTTTTATGCCTAGCAAAATCTATCAAGGTCCACCTTCACCTCTACTGTTACTTCCTTTGAGAAACCTTCTCTTTGTCTTTGTCTCATTTATTCCTTCCCTCATTAAAATATTTACTGAATACTTACTCGGTGTCAGACCTTGTGCTAGATACATGAACATTTTGAAACATTCTTGCTAATTTCCACTGACCAAAGGATACACAAAATGTAGTATATACATAAAATGAAATATTATTCAGCTTTAAAAAGAAAAGAAATTCTGACATATGTTACTGCATAGATGAACCTTACAGATATTGTTCTACATAAAATAAGACAGATAAAAAAAGGATAAATATTGTATAATTCTACTTATATAAGGTATCTAGAGTAGCCAAATGCACAAAAACAGAAAGTAGAACAATGGTTACCAGGGGCTGAGAAATGGGGAGAATGGAGAGCACCCTAATGTAACACCACACTGCATTAAGGTATAGTATATGCATGTCTCACCTACTCGGCCATTACACATGTGGATTATGAATTCTTTGAGGGTAAAATCATGCCTTATTCATGTCCATATTCCTGGTCCTAGCACAATACCCAGCACAAAGATAACCTTCTAAACTTTAAAGCTGCGCAGCAATAAAGTGTACTGCTTCCAAAAGAAGATGTTAGCATCCTATGAGTGAAAGATCACATGGAAGCTCTATGACCTCTTCTGAAAAGCTCACACTAAGGTACTATTTTATGACGGGTAGATTTCAATTGCAACTTGCTAAAAGCAATAATTTTTATATGTTTGGGATAAGGAAAAGAACCTACAGAAGGTATGTATCCTTAATGCAGTGTGGTAAGTGTTATTAGAGTCCTCTGGGGATATAGCAATGATTAAACAAAGTCCCCAGTCTCAGAGAATTTAAATTCTAGTGGGGTGAGATAGACAAGGTGGGAGAGAAGAAAATAAACAGTGAGCATCCCATAAGGTGAATTAAATTGAAGCAATATATATCCTTGGATGGCTACTGCAGACTCAGTGGTTAGGAAATACTTGAAGAGGTGGCATTTATGCAGAGATGTGAATGACAAAAAGGAACAGCTATTGCAAATGTCTAGGGCAGGAATAGCCCCTCAACCTGAGGGGTTGAATGTAAAGGATAAAGAGAGAGAGTGGCATGAAATGACGTGTAAAAAGTATACCAAGACCAGGTCAAACAGAGTTTTGTAAATTAGAATAACATCCAAATCTTTTACCTCAAGTGCAGTAGGAAAACTCTTAAAGAGTCTTAAGCAAAGTATACTCATATCTTAAAATAATCACTCTGGCTACTGTGCAGAAAATGGTTAACAGTGGTGAGGAAGATCAGCAGTTGTACAGTACTAGGAGGCCTGTTAGGAGGTGACTGCAAAACATCAAGCAAGGTGGCGGTGGCTTAGATTTGGGTTGTAGAGAAGTGTGCAGAGATTATGAGTATACATTTGGAGGCAGAGTTGGCAGGAGATGTTTAATGATGGATTGGATGTAAGGATGAGGGAAAAAGACAAAAAAAGATTTGTGGCTTGAATAACTATAGAGATGGTGAGGTTTTTTTTTTCTCAAAAAAGGAAAGACTAGAAGAGAAATAGTTTAAGTAGGGGCAGTTGGGTTAGAAATTAAGAACTCTGCTTTGAACTTGTTAAAACTAGTATGTCCTCTGGTTATCTAAGTGGCAAAGTCAAGTAGGCAACTGGATATATACACGTGGAGTTCTGGAGTTCAGAGCTGGAAAGGAGGTTTATGAATCATCGGCATGTAGTTATATATATTAAAGCCATGAGAAAAGACAAGCTCACCGTGGAAGAATGAATACAGAGAAGAGAAAGAGGCCAAGTCTGAACCCTAAAACACCTTACATGTAGATATTGAGCAAAGGAATGGCCTAGAGTTAGGAAGACTATCAGAAGAGTGTGATGTCACAACAGCTAAGATAATAAACTATTTCTAGGAAGGAGTGTCTATGACTAATGCTACTAAGAGGGCAGGTAAGGCAAGAAAAGAGAAGAGACCACTGATTTAGAAGTCCCCCTAGAATAGTGGAAACAGAAGCCTGACCAGAGTAGGAAAAAAATTGTCCTAAATGAATCATTGTAGAACACTTATTATTTCTCAGCAAAACTGAAGTCCTAAGGTATAAAATTCTCCTTTACCAGAAACTAAAATAGTTGACTCCAAATTTCTGGCATAGATATAAGATTATTTTTCCCAAAAATACTAGGGTGGAAAGGCAGCAAAGACCCACATAAATCTGGATTTCAACCTGTCCTTTGCCACTTACTAGCTATGTGTCTTTAGGCAAGTTTCTTAACCAAGTTAAGCTTCAGTTGTCTCATCTATAAATGGATATATTAATAATACCTACCTCCTAAGGCTGTTATGAGGAATAAATACGATATTTTTTGTAAAATGCTTAGTACAAGGGAGTTGTTATTACTGTTACGATTAGTCTTTTCTTTAGATAGTCCTTTTAAAAAAAGTCACAAGACTTTATTGTAATTGGGCTATTTTTATTGTTAAAATTAAATACGGAAATACCTAATGAAGTTTTCCTAATCTTTTAAAAATATGTCTGTCTTCATAAATATAAGAAGTGATACATCCACCACTTATCAGATTTTAATATGCCCACATGGATAGCATGATACAGGCCTAGAATTGCTTTATCTTCTACATAACATCATCAGCCTAAATTATGTCAAGTTTTATTCTCTGAAGTCTTCATGGAGGAAAATAATAGGGTTATTAGAAGGGTAGATTCCCAACATGTCACTAATAACCTTAGACTGTGCCAGTGACTTCTACTTCACTCGTAAGGTCAACAGTATAGTTCTTATTTCTTTACATATAGGGATTTTAGACTTTTCATTTTATTGCTACAAAAAAATAAGTGTTTCAATTTTTATATGAGACAGCTAAATATTTAATATATAGAAAGAGGTTAGACAACTAATTAAAAATTATGTATCTAAGTTAAATAAAAATATGAAAAAAATGTGTATATAGAGATTTAAATAAAATACAGAAATCTTTTATACCCAGAAATAAATAATGCTAGTAGAACACCACCCAAAATGTCTTTTCTTTAGATGGTCCTGTTAAAAGTCTTATACTCACCGTAAAGTCAAAGTATAATCTCCCTGCATTTTTGTTGAGGCATCTCTGACCAAGAAGGTACCATCTGGCATATCCCGTAATTTGTCATTTACCTCCTCCCTGAAGAACAAAATTATAGGTAAAATGAAAAATGTGTCAGTTGTTCTCATCACATATTATTACTAAGGCTAGTTGGGAAGTGCATATATCTAAGGTTATAGAATCATGGGGGCCTTCAGAGGTCATGTAGTTCATCCCCCTAGATTTGTTCTTTCTGTTTTGATTTTTGGTATTATGCAATCTGAGGAAGGGCTATTTGCTTTTTGAACTCTTCTAGATTTCAACTGTCTGTAGGGGATAGTGTTTCCGTTAAGCCCTGAGGACTCCTTAGGCAGGTCTGAACTTGTAGTAGAGTTTCAGGAAAAACTAGCAGCTGTTCAGAAAGAAGGTTATATTTGACTAACTGTGGCAGCTGTGTCTGATCACGGGGGAAAAAACTCACTAAGTTCACACCTTTCAATATAATACTCTACAGTCTGAATTTATTCTGATAACAAATTCCTTCTGCAGAGTTGGTTTAGGACTTTATGGAACAATACTAGAACACTCAAAGGAAATAGCAGGGCATAAAAAAAATCCTGGAATTATATAACCATATGGTCTTAAAATATAAATTTAAATGGCATTTAAATAAATATAAGAGATCTTTATATTGTACAATGCTATAAATTTTCTCATCAATTTTAATATAGAATATATTGCTTTCTTCAAAAAATTAAACAGAGAATTACCATATGACCCAGATATTACACCGAAAAGAATTTAAATCAGGTACTTGAACATTTATTCACCAAACATTATTAGCCAAAAGCTGGAAATAATCCAAATGCTCATCAAAGCCAAATGTCCAGATAAATGAATAAATAAAAATGTAGTATATACATATAATAGACTAGTATTCACCCTTAAAAAGGAAAGTCTGACAAGTTATAACATGGATAAACTTGAAGATACTACGCAAAGTGAAATAAGCCAGCATAAAAGGACAAATATTGTATAATTTTACTTATATGAGGTACCTAGGGTAGTCAAATTCATAGGAACAGAAAGTAGGATGGTGGAAGCAAGAACATGGGGAAAATAGGAGGAAAGGGGAGTTAGTGTTCAATGTGTACAGTTTCACTTGGGGAAGATGAAATAGTTACAGAGATGGATGGTGGTGATGGTTGAACCACAGTGTGAATATACATTATGCCACTGAACTGTACATTTAAAGATAGTTAAAATGGTAAGGAGAAAAAAAAAGAAAATGAGTGACATTTTGGTAATAGGAGGGAACAGACCAGAGAAAAAGGACAAAGATATTGAAGATATAGAGGAATTGGCATCAACTGGAACCTGATGTGACAGAAATGAAAAGGGCTTTTCTAAAACAAGAAAAAATAAAATTCAAATTTAAATATATATGTGTCTGTATTTGTGTCTGTCTGTATGTATGTATGTATGTATATATATGTTTTCCTTCTCTAGGTTCAAAATTTTCCAAAACCATTTTACCCAAAAAGTAAATCTGTCCTGGAATAATGTTTCTCAAAATGAGGTATATGAACCATTTGACCCAGGAATTCCACTCCTAGGAATTTACCCTAAGAATGCAGCAGCCCAATTTGAAAAGGACAGATGCACCCCTATGTTTATTGCAGCACTATTTACAATAGCCAAGAAATGGAAGCAACCTAAGTGTCCATCAGTAGATGAATGGATAAAGAAGATGTGGTACATATACACAATGGAATATTATTCAGCCATAAGAAGAAAACAAATCCTACCATTTGCAACAACATGGATGGAGCTAGAGGGTATTATGCTCAGTGAAATAAGCCAAGCCGAAAAAGACAAGTATCAAATGATTTCACTCATATGTGGAGTATAAGAACAAAGAAAAAAACTGAAGGAACAAAACAGCAGCAGACTCACAGAACCCAAGAACGGACTAATAGTTACCAAAGGGAAAGGGACTGGGGAAAATGGGCGGGAAGGGAGGGATAAGAGGGAAAAAGGGGCATTACGATTAGCAGAAGTAATGTTGGGGGGGCACGGGGAGGGCAGTACAACTCAGAGAAGACAAGTAGTGATTCTATAGCATCTCACTACGCTGATGCACAGTGACTGTAATGGGGTTGGTGGGGGGGACCTGATGAAGGGGTAGTTTAATAATCGTAATATAGCACATGTAATTGTAAATTAATGATAATAAAATAAATTATATTAAAAAAAAAATGAGGTATATGAAGAGTGCAACAAAATCACCTGGGGAGGTTGTTAAATGCAGATTCCTGGGCCCCACTCTAACTGATTCTTAGACATGCAAATAGAGTGGAACAACTGCCTTAGAAATAGAAAGGTAAGGAAAATAAAGTATCTTTAAGTATTTTTTATCCTAAAAAACATGTATCTATCCTTAAATGTATAAGTTTAAGTTATACAGAAATCTATCTTCAAAGAACCTCAGTAAATTCAAAAATATTGAAATCCTACCAACCAACTTCTCAGATCACCAAGGTATAAAACTAGAAATAAATTTTAGAAAGAAACCAAAAAGGCTCACAAATACATGGAGACTTAACAACACTCTCCTAATTAATCAATGGGTCAATGACCAAATCAAAACAAAAATCAAAGAATATATGGAGACTAATGACAACAACACAAAGCCACAACTTCTGTGGGACGGAGCAAAGGCAGTTCTAAGAGGAAAGTATATTGCAATTTAGGCCTATTTAAAGAAGGAAGAACATTCCCAAATGAATAGTCTAAAGACACAATTACTGAAATTGGAAAAAGAAGAACAAATGAGTCTCAAAGTCACCAGAAGGAGGGACATAATAAAGATTAGAGAAGAAATAAATAAAATTGAGAAGAATAAAACAATAGAAAAAAATCAATGAAACCAAGAGGTGGTTCTTTGAAAAAATAAACAAAATAGATAAACCCCTAGCCAGACTCATTAAGAGAAAAAGAGAATCTACACACATAAACACAATCAGAAATGAGAAAGGAAAAATCACGACGGACCCCACAGAAATACAAAGAATCATAAGAGAGTATTATGAGAATCTATATGCTAACAAGCTGGAAAACATAGAAGAAATGGACAACTTCTTAGAAAAATACAACCTTCCAACACTGACCAAGCAAGAAACAGAAAAACTAAACAGACCAATCACCAGCAACGAAACTGAATCGGTAATCAAAAAACTACCCAAGAACAAAACCCCCAGACCAGATGGATTTACCTCTGAATTTTACCAGACATATAGAGAAGAAATAACACCCATTCTCCTTGAAGTTTCCAAAAAATAAAAGAGGAGGGAATACTTCCAAACTCATTCTATGAAACCAGCATCACTCTAATACCAAAACCGGGCAAAGACTTCACCAAGAAAGAAAATTACAGACCAATATCCCTGATGAATGTAGATGCAAAAATACTCAACAAAATATTAGCAAACCGAATTCAAAAACACATCAAGAGGATCATACACTATGATCAAGTGGGATTCATCCCAGGGATGCAAGGATGGTGCAACATTTGAAAATCCATCAACATCATCCACCACATCAACAAAAAGAAGAACAAAAACCACATGATCATCTCCATAGATGCTGAAAAAGCATTTGACAAAATTCAGCATCCTTTCATGATTAAAACTCTCAACAAAATGGGTATGGATGGCAAGTACCTCAACAACATAAAGGCCATATATGACAAACCCACCGCTAACATCATACTCAACAGCGAGAAGCTGAAAGCTTTTCATCTAAGATCAGGAACAAGACAGGGATGCCCACTCTCTCCACTGTTATTCAACATAGCATTGGAGGTCCTAGCCACGGCAATCAGACAAAACAAGAAATACAAGGCATCTAGATTGGTAAAGAAGAAGTCAAATTGTCCCTATTTGCAGATGACATGATACTGTACATAAAAAACCCTAAAAACTCCACTCCAAAACTACTGGAACTAATATCTGAAATCAGCAAAGTTGCAGGATACAAAATTAACACACAGAAATCTGTTGCTTTCCTATACACTAACGATGAACTAACAGAAAGAGAAATCAGAAAAACAATTCCATTCACAATTGCATCAAAAAGAATAAAATACCTAGGAATAAACCTAACGAAGGAAGTGAAAGACCTGTACTCTGAAAACTACAAGACACTCCTAAGAGAAATTAAAGAGGACACTAACAAATGGAAATGCATCCCATGCTCTTGGCTAGAAAGAATAAATATTGTCAAAATGGCTATACTACCTAAAGCAATCTACAGATTCAATGCAATCCCTATCAAACTATCAACAGCTTTCTTCAATGAACTGGAACAAATAATTCTAAAATTCATATGGAACCACAAAAGACCCCGAATAGCCAAATCAATCCTGAGAAGGAGGAATAAAACAGGGGGAATTACACTCCCTGACTTCAAGCTCTACTACAAAGCCACAGTAATCAAGACAATTTGGTATTGGCACAAAAACAGACCCACAGACCAGTGGAACAGAATAGAAAATCCAAACATTAACCCAAACATATACAGTCAATTAATATTTGATAAAAGTGCCTTGGATATACAATGGGGAGATGACAGCCTCTTCAGCAGCTGGTGTTGGAAAAACTGGACAGCTACATGTAAGAGAATGAAACTGGACTACTGTCTAGCCCCATACACAAAGGTAAACTCAAGGTGGATCAAAGACCTGAATGTAAGTCATGAAACCATAAAACTCTTAGAAAAAAACATAGGCAAAAATCTCTTGACATAAACATGAGCAACTTCTTCATGAACATATCTCCCCGGGCAAGGGAAACAAAAGCAAAAATGAACAAGTGGGACTATATCAAGCTGAAAAGCTTCTGTACAGCAAAGGACACCATCAGTAGAACAAAAAGACATCCTACAGTATGGGAGAATATATTCATAAAAAACGTATCTGATAAAGGGTTGACATCCAAAATATATAAAGAACTCATGCACCTTAACAAACAGAAAGCAAATAATCCAATTAAGAAATGGGCAGAGGACATGAATAGACACTTCTCCAAAGAAGAAATTCAGATGGCCAACAGGCACATGAAAAGATGCTCCACATCGCTAATCATCAGAGAAATGCAGATTAAAACCACAATGAGATATCACCTCACACCAGTGAGGATGGCCAACATCCAAAACACAAACAACAACAAATGTTGGCGAGGATGTGGAGAAAAGGGAACCCTCCTACACTGCTGGTGGGACTGCAAATTAGTTCAACCATTGTGGAAAGCAGTATGGAGGTTCCTCAAAAAACTCAAAATAGAAATACCATTTGACCCAGGAATTCCACTCCTAGGAATTTACCCTAAGAATGCAGCAGCCCAATTTGAAAAGGACAGATGCACCCCTATGTTTATTGCAGCACTATTTACAATAGCCAAGAAATGGAAGCAACCTAAGTGTCCATCAGTAGATGAATGGATAAAGAAGATGTGGTACATATACACAATGGAATATTATTCAGCCATAAGAAGAAAACAAATCCTACCATTTGCAACAACATGGATGGAGCTAGAGGGTATTATGCTCAGTGAAATAAGCCAAGCCGAAAAAGACAAGTATCAAATGATTTCACTCATATGTGGAGTATAAGAACAAAGAAAAAAACTGAAGGAACAAAACAGCAGCAGACTCACAGAACCCAAGAACGGACTAATAGTTACCAAAGGAAAGGGACTGGGGAAAATGGGCGGGAAGGGAGGGATAAGAGGGAAAAAGGGGCATTACGATTAGCAAATGTAATGTTGGGGGGGCACGGGGAGGGCAGTACAACTCAGAGAAGACAAGTAGTGATTCTATAGCATCTCACTACGCTGATGGACAGTGACTGTAATGGGGTTGGTGGGGGGGACCTGATGAAGGGGTAGTTTAATAATCGTAATATTGCACATGTAATTGTAAATTAATGATAATAAGATAAATTATATTAAAAAAAAAAAGAATCATAAAAAAAAAACTGTAACAAGAGGAGAAAATTTGGTGGCTTCAAGAAAAAAAAACAATGTACAAGAAGTTGTTCAGCTATGGTGATGTCAGCTGGCTTAGGTATTTTTGTTTTTCAAATACTGTAACTTTCTCAGTTGTATTTTTAAAATAAATTGGTAAATAGCAACTTTCCCGTCTAGTATGTAATGTGGTTTGTTTCATCTTTGAAGATAAAATTCCTAATCACATAATCAGAGTTAGGCCAGATTTCAAATCTCACCAAGTTTAAAACAAAGAAATGGCTGGAAATGTTTGCTTAGTTCAGAATTCCTTCAGATCTGTAGATCAACAAATTTAAATACAAAGAAAATTTCAGTTTATTACTGGTAGCTTTTCCTTTAAAAACCATTCTAAAAATGAAAAGGAAATTGTTTACTAATCATACCCAAATAAGATAAAACAGTAGTTGAAAAGGGGAAAATACATTTCTCATAATAACTGCACTTAGATTTAATTTAAAAGAATTATCTTACTTGCATGAGTTCAAAAATTTCCTTCTTTGTGCTTTTAGGTTCTAAGAAAAATCCATATGGATAAGAACACTTGAGAATGCGTCGAGTTTTTAAGAGCACGTGAACGGCATCTTCAATGAAAGTGGTATCTGGACAGCCTCCTTCAGCTATAAAGTAAGTCAGGCACAGTGAAAAACATTTTTGCAAATATGCTCTTATAAAATTAATTAAACAACTAAGTTTTCTTAAAAAAAAAACAACCCCCCACCAAAAAAAACAAGGATTCCTAAGAACTCTGAAGCAGCTGTATGATAGTATTTCTCTGAACTAGACTAAAATCCTATGTAACACATTTGTGTGTCACTTGCAGGCAGTGACAAGTGAACACACTGCAGTGGCCCAGCAGCACTGATGGCAGTCATGGGGTGAGGCATGCAGAGGTCCCAGATCCTGTTCTTGCCCTGCTGGTAAGCAAAGCCAGCTTTAGGTCAACTCAGAGGTTCCACACTACACTAAAGCTCCCTAGTGGAACTTTGCTAATTAGGAATTAGAACAAATGGCCTAGCTAGGTTGCTTGCCCCCCATCCCCCCCAAAAAGCCTAATTATAATGAAGCCATTGCAAAAACAACATTTTAAGGAAAAAAAAAAACAACATTTTGGGGAACAACTGGATAACTAATGCTAGTAAATAAAAAAACCTCAGGGAGGGAAAGGGAAAGGGAAGAAGGGTGAAGATGGAAGAAACTGCCTTAATACCTGAGACTGTTCTACCTGCCCCCCAAATCATTACAGCATTCTAGCTTTTTCCTTAACTGCAAATAAATAGAAATTAAGTGGCAGAATATAAATTTATAAGAACTTTTGAAAATAAGATCATTCCGCATACCTGTAGAAAGAAATCACATGTGTATGTACACACACTGATACACAGACCATTCCAAAATACCTATCCTATCACAGGTATTTGAACAAAGATGTAAAAAAAGCAAAGCAAAACAACTTGCCCCCCAACTCTCCTGCCAGCCCTCCTAACTTGCTATGTCTGAAAAGTGTGTGAGGTTTTATTTCTTCCTTTTCAAGCCCTGCATCTTTTAGTCATTTTTCATATCTTACTATGCTGTCTAGAACCTCCAGAAGAGAACAGCAGCAGCAATTCACATCCACAAATATCTACTGAATCTTTACTATATGCTGGGCACTGTCCTAAGCACTACGGATGTATCAGTGATGAAACACAAAAATAGCTGCAGAAACAGTGAGTTTATTCCTTCAATTTTTATTGGAGACAATACTCCAAGAGTTTAATGTGGTGTGATAGTTATGTTATTCTAAAGTTTAAGAACTAATAATTAAACAAGGAGTCTACGATGTTACTGACATGTTTTCTCCCTAATTTATTTAGTTTAAGGTTATTGCTGTACTACTAATTACGGAATTATTCTCATGAAAAGGGTATGAGTACTCATTATTTTTATAAACCGGAGCAAACACAAGTATAACTGGTTGTATTTTAAAACCACATAAGCTACGATTATTTTTTAAATTGGGCTTTTTAAAACAAACACGCCGGACCTTGTACTCTTTGTGGTCAGTTGTGAGATATTATGCTCTAATGACGCAACCAATACTCAATCCATTTTTAGGAATGTTCTTTTCAAACTTCCACTTTAAGTTAGCCCCATCTCACATTTTTTACTCCAAATTCCATTATTTACCAGTGAGATGATTTCTGCCAAACTTGACATCCATTCCATCAGGTTCTCTGCTAAACCGTCTCAAGAGTCTTTGGGAATTTAGTCAAACGACAATTTGGTGGTATGTGAATCTTGCTCTGACTAGGTCAAGAATGCCTTTTAGGGCCCATCTGCTCTTTCCAATATTGTAGAGCATGAGCAGTGGTACAGAATGAGCAAAACTATGATGCATGTTTATCTGCTGGCACACAGGCTGCATTAAGAGGAGCAGATGATTTAATCTAATGGAAAAATCTCATCATAGAGGTCTCAAATGCCAATGCCCTCCGGGCTTCAGAGGATTCCAAACAGTACCTACCAATGAAGTGACGTAGGCATGGAAGGTTATTTTATATTAATTATCACACATACCACTTATAACTTACTTTCTTTGAGCGCTCTACTCAATTGTTCCATCTTCTCTTTGGCTGTTTTAAGAAGACGTTGTTCTAACTAAAGGAACAGAAATAAATAATTTGTATCAATCTTTTTACTCACAACAGTATAATTCAATGTCTTTGAAATGATTTGGAACATACCTGATAGCTATGCTCGTGGTTTTTAAATCTTGTGTAATAGTGCATAAATCTGTCAAGTTCCTGAAATCGTTTGTGTTTTTTCTCAGCCTAGGAAACAAAAGTCCATAAATGACTTTTATGAATAAATGTACTAGCTTTTAAAATTGGTTTCTTTTTGATCACTTAAAAATGTTATTAGTAATAGGTAAATGCATACAGATTTATTATTTTATTGAGAGAGAATAATAAACAATACATTTTAAGGCTCCCAGAATAAAGTCTTGCATTTGTTTTCTCTGTGACAAATCATGATTCCACAATCTCAGAGTGTAAGGCAAAGATGCCTCTCAAGACCTGTTTGTCAGATCTTCAATGTTTCATTATATTGCTATGGACTGAACTGTGTCCCTTGAAAATTTATGTTGAAACCTTATCCCCTAATATGACTGTATTTGGAGATAGGGCTGTGGGGTGATAAGGGTTAAGCAAGGTAATTAGGGTGGGGCCCTACAGGGATAGAGCTTGTGTTGTTATAACAAGAGGAAGAGAAAGCTCTCCCCATCTGTCGACCATGTGAGGACACAGCAAAAAGACAGCTATCTGCCAAGACATCATCACCAGAAACAAAATCGACAGGAATCTTGATCTTGCACTTCCTAGTTAACAGAACTGTAAAAAATAAATTCCTGTTGTTTAAGCCACTCAAATCTATAGTATTTTGTTATGACGGCCAGGCAGATCAGACTAAATTGCTTATTATATTCCATAACAGAATACTGTATTGCTGATATGTTAAAATTGTTTTTAAGTCATTATAGAGGCATGCTGAGTTACATAAGACTTTTCTTATCTCCACCAAAATACAAAGAGGAAAAGAAATCTCAAATTTATAGAGCTATTTTGTTTAAATTAAAGGCTATTCTAAAGTGTATTCAATTTAATGCCTCATTATGACGAAGACAGGAAAAGAAATGCAAAATACTTCCCATGTGGTAGGTGGCTTAGCTTGGCATAAACATTTCTCTTTACCTCCACAGTCATTTCCTTGGACTGCTCCTCCACATGCTGGATTACTTCATAGCGAGTACATCTGTAATAACCTCCTGTGGAAGAACTATGCTTTTTCCATTCTTCTAGGCAAATCCAGCAAAAGTCATACTTGCACTTCAAAAGAAAACATATATGCAAACATCTCCCTATGTTAATATGCAAATTATTTTCTGATTTCTAGTCAACCAATTTGATTAAACAATCCTGGCTGTATGACCAGGTACAAATCTTCTTAAAGACACACCTTCTTTTTCACGTTTCCTCTGGTTGCTATGGGAAGATGTGAGGGTAGTTTAAAATTATTGCTTATAGGGATAATTTAAAATGTAAATCATATTATAAAGTAATCTCAAGGAATCTTTAAAGATATAAATAGGATATTCTTTCAAATAATAAAAACAGACACTGACAAATATTTCATTTTTCAAGAGCATGGAGGTATTCTCCCTTTGGAGATTTAAAGCTCCACCAGTCTATTTGAAAACTCGGGATTTGACAAATTGGCTTTTAAACTGGGAACAAACTTAAAAGGTGTCTAAGTAGAATAGCTAACATAAATTTTCTCATTTTTTAAAAATTTCACTTTCTTAATAATATAACTAGCAAAGAATGCCAACATGAGCATTCTAGGGTGAATATACAACCTTTTCTTATGCTTACAGATTTTGAGTCAGAAAGATCTTGCTATTCCAAGTCTTTGTTTCCTCTGGTACTTTGCTGGTTTATATTATTTTTAAGAAAACATTTGTATTATTGAGCTGTTCAGGATTTATCTGGGTATATAGTATGAATTCAGCTTTATTTTTTCCACACAGCTGCCCAGTTGTCTCACTACCATTACTGAACAACAGTCCATGTTTCTCTATTGGTTGGAGAACTCCTTTACCACGTACTCAATTCCCATGTATCTATGACAATTTGCTTTGCTTTGCTTTCTTTCTATTGTTTGATTGACCTGTGCCAGCACCATGCTATTTTAATTACTGATCCTTTATGATATGGCTGTTTGTCATGGCTAGTTCCTCCTCACTGTTCTTTTTCAGAGTTTTCTTAGTGATTCTTGCTTTGTTTTTCCACATAAACTTTTGAATTGGCTTATCTAGTTGCAGATCTAGATAAAAATCTATTGGTATTTCTGATGGAATCTTTTTTTTTTAAATCTTGTATGCATTTAGTAGGTTTCCAAAAACATATGTACATGTGTGTAAACAAGGATGCTAGCGGGGAAGTAGGTTCAGAAGATACAAGGAAGTAGCAGGGATTGTAAGGAACATGACTCTGTCCTAGAAGGGGGACAGCACTTAATTAGGTACCAGCTACGACTTAATCCAAACAGATCTCAACCACAAATTCTGGATGGTAGATTTTCCATGTTTTGGGGTTATGGAGATTATCCAATTCATTTCTTAAAAGATAAAGCCTGTTATTTTGTATAAAAGATGTATGGAACCAGAAGGAAAATGGGCAGTTGTCACAGTATTTAGGAAGATCTGAAGAGAGAAACTGCACTTTCACATCATCATACAGTTGTGAACAGCTGACCAGGTTAATTACTACTGTCTGCTTCAACATTGTGAGTTATCCTACAGTTTTCAGAAACAGAATAGAAAAAAAAGGTCTTCTGCTGCATTGTTATTTGCACTTTTAGATCATTTTAATCACCTTTTCCAATACCATGAATTGAGTAAATAATGAGCTTTTTTATTGTGAGTACTTTTATTGGAGGGAGAGTCCATTTGTAGATATTTTTTTACATCTGCAAAATAGCCAACATATCTGCTCTGAGAAGGAGTTTCTACCCCCTGAAATTTAGTGCTGGTGTTTATATCTGTTCTCATTCTCCAAAGTAATAAAGGCTGTCCTCTGCAGTTTTAAATATTTCACTGGCAATAGGGCAGGCACACATCATAGTTTCAGTTCTGCCTTTGCCTTCCTTACAGTGAATCACAATATTTTCATTATCTTGAGCCATCCACTCATTTACTTTGTTAGTGAATGCCAGCATCTCACTCAGAGAGGGGACATTGTGATCATCAATCATTATTTGATGGACCCTATAATGGAAATACTTAGGATCATAATCTCCCTCACTGCATAGATTGTAGACCTGGTAGTGGTTTAGATGCGTGGTATCCAGGAATCGTACAACTTCCTTGATGGGATTCCTATAAAAGATGCCTTTCCAGAAGATGGGAATGACACGGCAATAATACATTCAGTAATGTAAGTGAGATCTAAATCCATCCTTCTTGTATCACTATTTATTTCCTGAAATCATCCTTTTGGACAGCATTTCAAGATGTCTTTTTTGATAAGCCAGATGAAAAACTCTTATCAGAATGGTAAGTTGTAGAAGTCGAAATAAAATTGCCAGTCTGGGACTATCTTTAAGAACCTTAAAGTCATAAAACATATAAACAATATCAACCAGCAGAGTTACCACAATAATGACAGCATCTAACGAGTTAAGTATATCAGAAAAATAAGATCATATCCCTTTTACAAATACCCGAAGAACAACATCCATTAAAAGAAACAAAGCAATCACTAAAGAAATTGAATGAAATCCCAAAGGAATATACATTGTGTTATCAGTGGCAATTAGGTCTGTAATGATAAGGGACAAATCCACAAAGGTCAGCAAAACTCCAAATATTCTGAGTGTGAAAGATGATACAATTAAGTGCACAGTCCTCCTAACCACACTATGAATTAGGAAAATCGATATCTTCGTCACCATCATCAGGCTTGGAAAGTTGTTCTATTTTACTGTCATTCACGGCTCTAACACAGATTACTTTTTCCAGCTCATTTGAGTCGGAGTTTTTGCCCTAGAGATTCCCTCAGACGATTCTGCTGTCAATTCACTCAGCGCAGTTTTCATTGATGATGTCCTTACTGGTCACTGATGTGAACTCATTCCAGTCAGAGCTACTGTAGACATTTTGGCTAGAAGACACAGCAAAGGCTGTTAGAGCCTTCTTATCTTCATACGAATTAGGAAAATCGATGCCTTCGTCACCATCATCAGGCTTGGAAAGTTGTTCTATTTTACCTTCGTTGGTGGCTCCATTAGAGATTACTGATGTCAATTCATCTACATCATTCCCCTTGTTCTCACTTTTGTCAGAGGACACTAAAGAGGCACCCATAACTTTATTTTTTTTTGGATGCATGAACCAGAGATATAAAGGGTCCTTTAATCTCTGCATGGTATTGTCTATGGCTGAATTTAATCTAGAATTAATCTGTAAATAGTCTTTACAGGTGAACAGAAACACCGGCTCACGCTCAGTGGGAGTAGGAATTCCAAGCTCCGAGGCCTTTTTTTGTTCCATAGAGGTGTGCCCAAGAACCAGGACAGGCCAAGGTAGAGACGGATTTCTGGGATCCCCTGCACTCTGCAAGGCCAGGATCCGCTTACCTGATGCTCCTACTGAGTCAGTACTGGAATAAGAACTCTGTGTCCATGGCAACTCCAAACAAGATTCCAGGTGGTCCTGAGATCATAGTAGAGCGGGGAATACAATACACTTGGTTCCAGGTGGCAGACTTAAAAACAGACACCGTTCTCCTTAAGATGGGGGTGGGGGTGCCAAGTTCTAAGATCCCAGGGTAATCTCAGAGCAGACTGTCCAGCCTGTTAGTTTTCCTCTGGCATCCAAAGGAGGGGATGCTTCTTAAATACTCTGATTCTGAAGGTTACATTTAACTTTTGGCTTTCCCTTTCCCGCTGGCCAGGCGCGCGAGCCGCTCTTCTGAAGCAAGTCCCGGCGGGACCGCGCACACCCGGTGACCTGCTCCGGCCTGCGGGCAGCCCAGGGCATCCTCTCCAGGCTGGAGGGGCCTGTTGGCCGAGGCCGCAGCAGCCACAGGCCCGCTCAGCTCGGGGCTGCCCACAGCGCCTTCCACTGCGGGCCTCCCATCTCCAGAGGTGCGCACGGCCTCCCGGAGTCTGGCCGCCTCTCAAGCCCCAACGGCAGGTCCTACGGGGGGCTCAGTGCACAGCATTCAGAGCGGCTATTACGAGGCTTCTATGTCCGCTGAGTTGCTGCACAAAGCTGCGGCGCATCCCTTGAGGCGGCGTCGGATGCCTAATTTGATCCAGGTTCCCCAAGGGTATTTGAAATTCAGTCATTCTTTAAAGTAAATGATCAAAATAACTGGAGGCTTGGTGAGGTTAAGTATTTTGCCCAAAGCCAC
The DNA here is from genome assembly GCA_032199065.1 of Smutsia gigantea. NCBI lineage: Eukaryota > Metazoa > Chordata > Mammalia > Pholidota > Manidae > Smutsia > Smutsia gigantea. The sequence goes on along the minus strand of JAVSCE010002530.1, from coordinate 56,467 downwards.
ATACCTCCTTAGTAGCAAAAACTGGGAATCATACTCAGATCTACCTGACATCAAGTCATAGGATTTCCCCCACTACAGGTCCATGCTTGAAATTCTACCAGACACTTTTCCCAGGCCCTGTCATTAGAATGTAGGTGGTCCTGGAATGTTCCTATCTTAAGCCATCCTCAGCCAACACCTACCAACACCTAAGGGCAAGCAGGAGGGAAGGACGGCAGCCCGCAAAGAGGTGAAAGGGTGAGAGGAAATGAGGGATACCTTGCCAGCTTTCCCAATCTGTTAGCCTCAGAGATGGAGTTGGACATTGAGCCTCTTGAAATGCCTTGTGGGGAATAGCTCTCCAGCATCCCTCTTCTGTGGGAGTACAGTTTTCTGTTCTGGAGGCTGGAAGTCCAAGATCAAGGTGATGGCAGATTTGGTTCCTGGTGAGAGCTGCCTTCCTGACATGAAGATAATTGCCTCCTTGCTGAGTTGTGACGCCCGAAGGCAACGGCTCCTCCAACGAGGGACCCATCAGCAAAGATTGGAAATGTGTCAGAGTCAAGGCCAGTAGGCAGCCAGCAGCCATCTTCGCGATCTACGATCAATCCTGCCTCCCTCCCCAGCCGAGGGAAGGAGCACGCGGGGGCAGCGGGGGCGCAGACGTGAATCTTTCCATTTGTCATTTTTTGTGTCCTATGGATAGGATCTTAAAATTATCTTTATATAAGTCTTGTACATTTCTTAAGTTTCTTTTCTAGTTAAATGAAGTTTTCTCTTTTAGTATTTATTCTATCTCGATATTGTTGGTACACATCAAGGCATTTACTCGTCTAGTCCTTCACAAATATGTACTTACACAGTAAGCTGAGGACTTGTATCAAGGTCATGACAGTCTGCAAGTTTTGTTGCCTGGTGTAAGAAAATTTTGTGCCTGATTTGATACAAGTACCGTTCAGTATAGCTTTATTGATCTCTCAAAATTAGTGGCAAAACTTTTTACAAATAGCCAAATTTTACATTCTATGTTAAGAAAAATATAGAACTTTAATAAATTTTTATTTTTTAGTTACAGCATACAGTTTTACAGAGTCAGATATAGAAAATTACTGTGATTTAAAATGTGTAAGAATTCAAAATTTAAATAGTCCCTGAAAGTTAACTAAAGGGAAATGAATAGAATGTTAGAGTGTTTTAAAAAATAAATGAATTTATTTTTATAGGGCCAAATTAGTCATTCTTTTAAAGATGTTTGATTCCAGAAAGCAAAAACTGTTTGCTGAATTGTAATCAACACTGAGGCATTAATAAAGGTATGATTTAGCCATTGTGTTAGAGCATGGATTCAATTACCCATGACCTGTATTACCTACCTTTACATAAAAAAAAACCTCTACAGCCATGAATTTTTTCTGTAGCAAGATTATTACTTTCTAGATGTTTTCTTCTATGTTGTGAGAGTTAATCAGTTTTTGTTCAATGCAAATACTTTGGATGGTATATTAAATAAGACCACATTTACATATTAGGAAATGTTTCTTTTAAATGCACCAGAAGCTTAAGCAAAATCTGTTTAAATTACCTTATATCATTAACCTGATTAATTCATGAACATATTCATTTATTCATTCAATACATATTCATCAATTACTACTGGTACATGCTATGAAGGAAATAAAAGTAATGCTGGGTACTAACTGCCTCTTAATCAGTAGCTGAACCACTGATTTTTATGCTAAACCTGTATTTCTTTACACATATATGCAGCCTGAATCAGATTTCCAAAAAAAAAACCAATACAGATATTGGAGATAAGACCACAAATAAATGGAATAATTTTGGCCTGACCAAGTGAGCTAATAAGTACTTTTGAGCATTTTGCTCAGAACATTGTATTATGTTTTTCTTACCTCTTAGGAAATCATTACTGTTCACTAAGCCAATTCATTTATGTTAATTTTATAGTAATATAGGCCATAAAAATCATCTGGTAACTGCCATTATACTTTAAGTCATAATAACAATGATAATTAGCTTCAAGTGTGAAAATCAAGTAACACTTAGAAAATACTGATATATTTCATTGGAATCTTCTTAACTCTGAGTTTCTTTCACATCCTAAATTAGAAAAATTACATTGTCCTCTCAATTAAAAAAAACTTCTTTTTATATACATGATACTTCCGATGAAAAGGAAAAAGATTGGAATATCATTACTATTTTAAAACAAAAATGTCCATAAATGTAGGCATGGATTAATAAATACAATTAACCTAATTCCAGAATATTTGTCTAAAATATGGTAGTTTCTTTGTACACAAGTAAGTCAGGAGGGTAGCCTTCTAACAGTAATTATTTATATGGCTTTTTTTCAGCTAAGTTGATCTTCATTGGCATTTTCATTTTCAATACTGTAATGAAGTACTTATTTGATTGATGATATAATTAACAGACCTAAAGTCTGCCCTCTAACTTTGAGTCCTTTTATTATATAGACATCTATATATAGACACCAAGATTTAGATTTGGACTTAGGGGTATTAATTACCTGAGGCCTGACTTGGGCCTCAAGTCTAAGAAGTGTGCTCCAAAGCCAGCTTTGTAAGAGATCTATATGAAGTAGAACCATATTATTTAATATTATTATTTATATATACACAAAACTCTCTCAGGATCTTCACTAGGGGAGGTGACTATCAGGAAGGATTCAAGCATTTCTCATCTTCTGACCAAATACCACTGAATCCTTACCTTTATTGTTAACATTAACTATGAGCGTAAATTTTAGCAATATAAATCAATACTTATGTTATTGAACAAAGAATGTAGAATACAATCTCCTAGAATCCATCTGCAACCCAACAAGATTTTTATGCTTGTAACATTTCTTCTTTGGATTAACAATCAAATTAAGATTCTAAATGCAAAAATGTCTTACCTTAGCACATTGCATGTGATTGCATCCCTCATTCTTCTGTATTGGAGACTTACAGTTAGCACAAGGTTTGGAGTTAGTTAACAACCAGAGACAATTGGCAGCATCCTCATAAGCTTCGCTAACTCCTACCACTTTGGGATATTAGACACAAACACACAAAAAAATGACTTAGTGTATAACTTCAGGGAAAAACATCCCAAAGTTTTCTTTGCAGGCTGTCTCTCAATTTTAATCATATATTTATTTTCCTATTAGGATCTATGGCAAAGTTATAAAACTGCTTCATTCTGAATAGCATGATTACAGGATAAGGAGTTGTATTCCAAAATCACAATTTATGAAACCTGGTGTAAAGGAGATTTCTTTTAAAGTTGTGTCCAAATAAACTGAGGAAGAAAAAACACAAAATTAAAAAAAAAAAGCAATATGTCATCTGTTTAAAACTATTGTTTCAAAGAAAATTACAGAAAGAACGGTTACTTTAGACAATTCTTAAAGAGCCAGTTGCAAACATAATTATCAGAAACTTCAATATAGTAAAAACCATGAAAATTACAGTACATTGAAATATCTTTTTTTACCCATGATTATTTCAATAAACTAAAAATGAGTCCAATGTGACATGTCTAAAGCTAAACTTACTATTTCCCCCAAAACTGCTCCTTTCTCTATCCCCTATCCTGGTAAGTGACAGGATCATCTACCCAGAGTCAATCTAGGAAGACCATGATCTTGGAAACCACCCTCCTCTTTCCCTCACCTACCACATCCCATTGATTCTACCTCTTTCTCTTTCAAACCTGTCTCCTCTCCATTCCTGCTTCTTACTGCTTTAGCTAGGATTCTCCAAGTCTCTTGCCTAGATCACTGAAACACAGAAAACCAATCTATCTTCCCAGATCCTTCTTCCCACACTCAAGCCCTATATTATCTATATAATGATCTTTTTAAAATATAAATCTTTAAATCTTTTCATTGTTTCCCACTGATTACAAATGACTACAAGATACAATCAAATTGCTTCAGTGAGGAGTACAAAGCTCTTTGTGATTTGGCCACTCTCTACCTGGCAAGCTTCTCCCAACCTGTACCACCACAACAACCTGTTACTCTTCATTATCTTAAATTCAATTTATTCTACCTTAATTAAAGATCTGCAATCTTAAGGATGCCACGGTTGTTGAAGATTCTTAATTTTACATTTTATATTCTACAACTGTGCCCATTCCTGTCCCCACTTCCCCCAGTGGAGAGAGGCCTAGAGAGGGTTCTGAATGCTCATTTAAAAATAGTTTTTTCCTACAATAATGTTAGTAATTCAGTTTGTTTTGTTTTCTAGTTCCAAATACACAGGGAAGTACTATCTTTTCTTTGCTGAAAAAAATGCCCCAAATCGCTCTGGAATCATTGAAAGTGGCTTCCAATCAAGGCCCTAATTACATGCACTCTCATAGGAGTGGGGTAAGGGGCTAGCCCTAATGTTGAAAGCAGAAGATAAATCACACTCTAATTTAGAGTTCTGAAGTTTTAAAGGAAAAATTACCCCAGATATAAATCCCTGGAGAGGGAAGGGAGACAAGAGTGTGGGCTGACTGACCCCTGGGAAGTGGTTCTGTGTATGAACTGGAGGAGCTGAGCACTAGAAGCAGCCCTCTGTGGAGCCTAGGGGTGCAGGAGTGGGGCTGTCTTGTAAGAACCCCAATGCCTACCTACTTGAGTCTGTGTCAACAACAGGACAGCAGCTACTGCTGAACTGCAAAGCACTCGTTTTCATTTCCACATAGCAAAGAGTAACAATAGCAGCAAGGATCTGGTCAGACTCCACTCCAGTTCTAAACCCACTTGGGAAAAAGTGATTTGATTAGGGTGTTGCTACAGAGAATTCTCAGATAATTTGGTGGAGAATAAGCGTTTCAGAAGGGACTGACTATACTTATGGCTAATAAGGTCAAGCTGTGGAGTAATACCATTTATAAAAGGTCGTTATAAAACCTAATCACAAAGTACAATGTCTAATTTTTGTTTAATAGTGGCCTTTCTCCTCCCTTCAGCATCAACATTATTTTTAGCTCAGAGGTTCTAACATATTCTTATGACCTTTATTGTCTATTGTTATAGTAAATAAAGCACAAAGCCATTAAAACAAAGTGGCTGTGTGGCCTGCAACATAACAATTTCCCACCCCTGGAGAGAATGCTAGTTGTTAACTGCATTCCAGAGGACTCTATGAAGTAAATCATGGTCAGAAAATAACCCGATTATCACCAAATAAACTTGTGCTAGAAAAATACCTTTACTTTCAGTTCTCTGAAAATGTTCATTTCATACAACTGCCCTTTGTACATACTTTTCATATACATACTGCAGATATGCAGTAACTTATTTTCCTCCAATCGACCTGGTGAGTCTTCTTCACTTCTATTGACTTCCAAACTCTCCCCTTCATTTACATGCCTATTGTATCCTGATCTTTTTTCTTTAATAATCTAGTGTGCTTCAATCTCTTTGTAAAAATTATAATCTTTATTTAGTCAAGCATTAAAGTATAACAATCTTGGAACTTTTAGTAGAATCAATATGTATACAAGTGAAAACAGTTAAGGACTGAATTCTTAAAAAGACTATTTGAATCCCATTCAATAATTTATTGAGTATGCTTATTTATTATGTATTAAGAAAAAATTGGTCTGAAGATTGTATAAATTAACCATCATTACACAGAAATATAATCATTCCTGCTTCCTGCTCTGATTAGACACAACAAAGACAGGTTCAGTGCTGAAAAACAGTATTTGAATCTTTAGATGGAATTAATTCTTTGACTAGACCTCAGTATATTTTCTATGCTTTTTAAAATTAATTAGATTTTATCTCTCCTTTTGAATCTTGTAATTCAAAGACTGGAAAATTAGGCATAAGGGAGCAAAGGGTCTCATGACTCTATAAACTCAGCTGAGAATGCTTATGCTGAAGATATGTGACCATGATCCAAATTAATATGTAAATTCAATATAGCATTAAATTATACTTTTCTTTTCTGGAATATTATTTATATATATATTTAATGATGTTTTGCTTAAGTATTATAGTTGGCCTGCTGTTGTTTGCTTTAAGTCTCTCCCTAACTCTCGTAAATTTAAGGGCCATTTATAGTAACCTTCTGGTCACCACCTTTCAGTGTGGGGGAATGTGAGAAAACTCCTAGGTTTTCCTCAGCAACTGGAAACCCTGCAGTCATGGCTTGGCTCCTTCTCTGGTAGACCACTTCTCAGGTGTCCTCAGTATCTTGCCTAGTATCCAGTATTCTAAAGTCTCTCCACCTTTCTGAATTAGAAGCCCATTTGAGGGTGAGCTTCAGTTTTAAATTTGAGGTCTCCCCATCTCTGGCCACCAGAAGAAACCATGTATTCACCATGCACATCATTTTCTAGTTCCCATACTTCTCCTCTCTCATTACCATATGCAAAGATATTCTGTCACAGTCACACCAATAATCTGTACTTACTAGCCAGGTCATTCTCCTTCCCCTTCCCTAGTCAAAAGTTTTCTGTGGGTATGGGAAATGATTGATCCAATTTTAGAATGACAAAGGGTAACTAAAAATAATCACCCATTTCAAAATACTTGCTTTATCTCTCAAATCAGACACTTCTGGCCACTTTTCCACTCAAGAATTAAATAATATACTGTACTAATTTTTGTCTTTTAGACAGCTAGTAAGTACACTAGATTTATAACAACTACGTCTTCTTAACTCTCCTGTATACACCTGTCCTCTCCCATCTGGACTGCTTCTGTCTTGTTCAATCAAGCCCCCACATCCTCTCACATGGTCATCTGAAGTTGTCTCAGAAACAGTGTTCTTACCTAGTGTCTCGACAGTCCCTAATTCATCATCCACACTTCTGCCTGAGTGATCTTTCTAAGTAAGCATCTTCAGTTATCACTGTCCAACTCAAAACTCCTTTTTGGTGTCTCAGGGTAAAGTCAGATTTCCTGGCAGTGCATAAACCCCGACCCCACCACCTGATTTGGACTTCTGCTTGATAGTCTCGCCTCTCACTATACCTTCCTCTGCACTGGTTGTACTGAATTATCTGGAGTCCTTGAATATGCCATGCTGTTTCACAGCCGTACTTCACCCTAAGCCTAGAATGCCCCTCCTGTTCTTGTCTGTGTGAAGAACATCTATCAGCTTTCAAGACACACCTTATACATCAATTCTTTTATAAAGCTTTTCCTCACTCTCTCCTAGAGATAACTTATCTCCTACTCCTTCATTCCTCCCCTCCTTCACAATGTACCACAGACACACTGTTCTCTCACAGCATTTATGGTATTTTTTTCTTAGTTTTGTATATAGCTGTTTCCATCTCTAAAATGTAAATTTCAAGAGCACAGAGGGCATCTTATTTCTGTATCCTAACATAAAATTCCACTCAGCAAATACTAAATAGGTCATGAAGGTACTATTTAAAAGCAACAAGTTACTCCTAAGTAGGCTCAGCATCTCTTCTGAGCTGCAGATAAGACTTCTAAAATCTCATTGTACATCTTCACACATATGTCCTGCAAGTACCTCAAGTTCAAAATGTCCACAACAAAACTCATTCCCCTGAAAGTCACTCCTTTATCTGAATTTCCTAAGTTGATCAATGATATCATGATCCTCCCTCTGACCCAAACTAAAATTTAACTTCCTAATTTTGGTCTCTCTCTTTGAGTCTCCCTTTCCTAGTCATCAGTTATCCTGATAAAAATATCTCTGATAATGCCACTTCTCTACTTAAAAAATACAACCTATGGCTTATTCTTTTACAAGCACAAATTCACGCAATTTGGCAAGAACCATCAGAATCTGGAATCTACCTTTCCAGCCTCATCTCTTGTAAATTTCTCACATGGACCTTGACTTTAAGCTCCATAGAAATGTATAAAGAAATGTAGGTGGGTGGGAGATAGCAAGTCATCTCTAACAGAAATGTAGATGTTTCTCCTGCCCAAAGCAATTTACAGATTTAATGCAATTCCTATCAAAATACCAACAGCATTTTTCAATGAACTAGAGCAAATAATCCTAAAACTCACATGGAACCACAGAAGATCCCAAATAGCCAAAGCAATCCTGATAAAGAACAACAAAGGTGGGCGATTACACTCCCTGACTTAAAGCTCTACTACAAAGCTACAGTAATCAAAACAGTTTGGTACTGACACAGTAATAGACCCATAGATCAATGGACCAGAATAGAGAGCACAGATATAAACCCATACATATATGGTCTATTAAAATATGATAAAGGAGACATGAATATACAATGGGGAAAAGACAGCATCTTCAACAACGAGTGCTGGGAAAACTGGACTACTATATGTAAGAGAATGAAACTTGATTATTGGCTAATTCCATACATAAAAGTAAACTCGAAGTGTATCAAAGACCTGAATGTAAGTCATGGAACCATAAAATATCTCTTAGAAGAAAACACTGGCAAAAATCTCTTGAGCATAAATATGAGCAATTTTTTCCTGGACACATCTCCTCAGGGAAGAGAAACAAAAAAAAAAGGAACAAGTGGGACTACATCAAACTAGAAAGCTTCTGTACAGCAAAGGACATTATCAGCAAAACAGAAAGGCAACCTACAGTACAGGAGAATATATTCGCAAATGACTCATCTGATAAGGGGCTAACATCCAAAATTATTAAAGAACTCATATGCCTCAACACCAAGAAAACATATAACCCAATTAAAAAATGGGCAGAGCTCCTGAACAGACATTTCTCCAAAGAAGAAATATAAATGGCCAACAGGCACATGAAAAGATGCTCCATGTCGCTAATTACAGGGAAATGCAAATTAAAACCACAATGAGATATCGTCTCACACCAGTTAGAACGGTCACCAGCCAAAAGACAAGAAACAGCAAAACGTTGCCAAGGGTGTGGAGAAATGGGAACCCTCCTACACTGTTGTGGGAATGTAAATTGGTGTAGCCACTGTGGAAAGCAGTACGGTGGTTTCTCAAAAAACTAAGAATAGAAATACCATTTGATCTAGTAATTCTACCTCTAGGAATTCACCCCCCCAAAACAACATCCCTGATTCAAAAGATATATACACACCTATGTTTACTGCTGCACTATTTGCAACAGCCAAGATATGGAAGCAGCCTAAATGTGTATCAGTAGACCAATGGATAAAGAAGATGTGGTACATATACATAATGAAATATTATTCAGCCATAAAAAAAATCCTGCCATTTGCAACAACATGGATGGATCTAGAGGGTATTATGCTCAGTGAAAAAAGCTAGGTGGAGAAGGACAAATACTGTATGATTTCACATGTATGTGGAATATAAAAACAAAGCAAAACAGAATGAACAAAACAGCAGTATACTCATAGACCCTGAGAAATGACTAGTGGTTACCAAGGGGGAAGGGTTAGGTGGGTGGGAGCAGTGAAGGGGATAAAGGGGTACAATAATTTGCAATTATAATATAAGTTGGTCACAGGATGGCAGCACAGAATGGAAAATATAGTCAATGATTCTGTAACATCTTTCTACATTGATAGTGACTACACTAGATGGGGTAAGGATTTAATAATATGGGCAACTGTTGAACCACTGTGTTGTACATTTGAAACCAATGTAAGACTATATATATATCAATGATACTTCAATTAGAAAAAAAAAGGAAATGTAGATGTCTCTAGGTACCAGAAGCAGGAAAAAAAAGCAAAATCCAATTGTCTTGTCATGTTTAAAGGTGTTGTAGGGTAGTAGCATTTATTAATCTATGGAACTCACACACATATACAGACCCATACATATCAGGAGAACAGGGAAAATGGTGGGGTCGACAGCAATGGCAAGCTTTATCTGGCATTTAAGAGACAGGTACAGCAAACCTGGGGAACAAGAACAAACTATACCGGTGTTTTTGATTTGGGAAGTGCCTATCACACAGCAGGTATTCAGAAAAATATTTGACTAAATGATGAATGTACAGGACAGAAATATTTTATCAGACCTCACTACAGAACATCCTAAGATTAACCACTTCTCTCTGCTCCTGGATAAGCCTTCTCATCATGTGAAAGGGATCTCCCTCATTACCAATGAATAAACTGGTATTCTGGTTTACATAGTATCCTCTTTCCCATGGAGCTGAATAACCCCAAGTCAGTACACAAAATGAGCTTTGTCAGTCTAGAGTGCTGAGCATCAGCTCTTGGGCAAAGGTACGTTGCTCAGTGTAATGCAAGCTTGTAAGGTCTCACGGCTGCCACTCTCTCCCGGAGTCACTGCAGCTGCTGACAGGAATACCTACCACATCCCTGCCTCTGCAGAGATGCTAAAACCCAATTCATATCTCACTGCCTTCTAGGAAGATTCCTTGACACTCCCTTCCCCAACCCAATTTTCTCCTTTTTGTCCTTGTTTTTGTATTCTCATCTTTACTCAACTACATTAGTTATCACATGATACTGAAATACCTGATTGCTGCTCTTCTAGCCTCTACACTCTTTGAAGGCTGGCATCACCTTTATTATGTGCTTTGCTAAGAATAAGTACAGATTCACTGAATGAATTCTTAAACTTGATTTGCAATACCTCAAACTAATTCCATTATCTAAAAAGTAAAAAACAAACCAACTAAATTAATTTTCATTTATATTAATTTGAAAAAAAAAATTGTCACAAAACACTCCAGGAGATGAGAAATTACTACAAAGCAGATATATTTAGTTGTTAAATGCAACTGCCTTTAGGCAGGATAATTCAAACCTGTGTGTTTACCAGACACATGCTCCATGTCACTCAATCCAATCTAAGTAAAATGGGATTACTAACATAAGTCTCATAGCATTTCTGTGAGAATTAACAGAGACAACATATTTATAGACGTCTCAATAAAAATAAAGATGTGGCATTTAACAGAAGTAAATCTACAGAACCACATAAGAGAAAGAAATTAACTTCTCTTATCGTTCACTGGAAGCTTCCAGGGAAATAAGAAGCTTCCTTTCACTGTAGATCATGTATTCCCTTCCATAAAGTACAGTAAAGCTAGTTGGCCCAGGCCAGGATAAACTGGAAGGGCTGTAGGAGGAGGGTTTCAGTGTGACTACTGTTTACTCTATCTCAGTTTGGAAAGTAAGTCACTTAGAAACATGGAACCTATCTATGATTCCCCCTTGCAAAACCTTGTGATGTCCCAAAAGGATGTTGGTGACAGAGATGATGTTAAATAGGGGAGCTCTAGCATTAACAAACTTGAAAACTTCTTAAATGGAGTCTCTAAGAAATATGACATTATCTTTTAAATGCTATTAGAAAATATGCAGCTTAGGTATCTAAAATTCCTCTTACGTTCTTCTGGTTTCATTTCAGTTATTTTTTGTAGCCAATTTTTCCATGTTTGGCAATCACAAGGCTCATGTGCTTCACCAAGGCACTCCCTAAAGAGAAAAAGACAGAAAAGGCAATGTTAAAATATTCTTCATCAGCACCAAGGTAAAAGAATAGGAGAGAAGTACTCTTCTAATTTTAAAATTGAGAAAACAGAGGCACTGTTGACTACTGAGAGATGAAGTATTTTAATAGAGGAATTGAAAAATGCAATTCCAAGGCTTGATAACGCCAGGTCAGTTCCCCCTGCCAACAAATCAGTACACTTTCACACATTTTTTGAAAGTTCTAATAAATAACCTAATATTTATACTTCAGTTTTGCATGCCTTTAAGAACGGTTAAGTATTTTTATTAATTAGGTTCTGTTCTTATTAATACTTTAAATTCTTCCAACTCAAAGTGTGTTCCCCTGGTTAGCAGCACTGCCATTACTTAGAAGCTTGATAAACATGAAGAACAGGCCGCACAAGATCTAATTAAAATCTGCATTTTACAAAATTACCACATAACCCTTCTCCATTTAAAGTTTGAAAACTACAGTTTTATATCACATTCTTGTTGTTACTTTTACCTCTGAATCCCCAAGTAACAGCTAGAACAATCTAGTTTACTTTTGTGTTTGATGAATCCCAATTTTCTGTTTCATTGGAATTTGGCAAGTTTTTATTTAAATAATTTAAAGCATATCAATTCATCATTTGTAACTTAATTTTATATTCTTTCTATAACTATATAAAAATCAAACATTAAAGAGGGCCTAAAACCTTTACATACGATTTATTTTTATTCAATATGATGCTATATTCTGTATACAAAGGTAGTATTTACAATTAATAACAAAATATTCTGGGGTTAGAAAAACCCAATCCATAGGTGCTGCTATTTCATTGTCATGATCAGTATTATTTTAAACAAAGATCTCATTTGCAAAGTTTGATTAAGACACGCCTACTGACTCAGGTTAGTCTTACAAAGTACCTAAGGAAAAAAAAAAGAAGTAACATTTCACTACAGTAAGAATGCATCAATTCTACTTCACACCCATTAGAATGGCTACTATAAAATAATGGAAAATAGAACCTAGTAGTCATTAAAATTGGGCTGATTAAAAATGGAACTATATATATTAGATTCAGTTTACTACATATTAAAGTCAACTCTGCTTTCCAGAAATGTAAGGGATATCTGTGGTAGCTGTTAATTTTACTTTGGCACATACACTGGAGTGAGCAATATGCCACAGATTCTAGGAACAGTGTTTCCATATGGTGCTTGAGAATACAGGCAGGAATACAGAATCTGAATTTCTCATAACATAATTAAAAAATTTTAAGGTGTAAAATAATCTTATTTTATTGCAGTACCTAAAACAAAACAAAGGACGTCAATGAAATATATTATATCCATTAAGTTTAAGACTTTCCCCCCAGGAGATTAAACAGCATACTCACTATTCTTTTACGTAGTATAATCAATGGCAGTATGACTGGCTCTCCTGCCGGAACATTTTCTGACAGAACCATGAAAATAATCATGGGGGAAGAAAAGCCCCCGTTTTCAAACAGTCTGAAAAAATAAATGCCACTTTTTCAAAAGGGCATAATTGCTTTAGGTGTACTTGGCTCTCTGAAGGTGTGTTGCATTAGACAGCAACAGAAGGTTTTCTTTTCCTCATAGGAGGACATGAGCTGCTCTTCCTCAGGTATGAGCCTGATCAGTAGAATAATTTCTGGGTGTGATAACTAGTTGGCACAGTTTCTACTACTTTCCAATGCAATGGTAAGAGTGGGTTTGAAAAGGAGAAGATTACAAATAAAGGAGAAGCTAGAGGCAAGGATGGAAATTAAGAGAGCTAGAGGTTGCCATTTAATAATAATACTTTCAAAACTGAGGCATCTAAGAAAATAAGCCCAAAGTATGGGAATAACAAAGCTACAAGATGTAATAGATGAGTGATTATCTGGATTATGCTATTTGTAGAAAGAGACAGGTTATTCTGAGAGAAGTAATGAAGATACAGGAATGTTCTGCAGATACTGGAAAGCTAAATTCTTGAAGAAAGACACCTTCTTTAGGTTAAAGACAGAGAAATTCTTTAACCAAGACACTAATGACTGGTGACACATATTCTGACAGATGTGGTACCTGTTGTGGAGACTAAATTTCAAAATGTCACTAAAAACAAGTGAATGGGAAGGAGAATTTTGGTACACAGTCGACTGAAACTTAGAGACACCAATAGAGTGTGGGTTCATTCAGGGAAGGAAGTGCTTGCTTATAAGGAAAAAAAGTGGTTGTCTAATCTAAAACCCTTAACCCTATCCAAATATGACAGTTAATCAATATCAAGAGACCAAGCAGTAGCTCCTTCCTTAAAAATGTGTCAATATGCCTCACTGTTGGCAGGAATACAGAATGGCTCCAAAGGGTTCGAGAAAAGGAAAAATCTACCTCAGTTTCATTACTCAAAAGAAGAAATTCTATCAAGATGTTGGCAATTTCAGTTCACAGCCATATTAGAACTTTATTAATGACTACCTGTGTGAATAAGTAGAAATCCTCATTTTATGATTCTCCTCTTTAGACAACTTTCTCTTAGAGCTAAGAAATCAACTAAAAAATAGTTATTTGTAAAAACTAAGATTTTTTAGCATACCAGGTTCTAAATACCTTATATGTACTGACTCACTCACATGTAATTGGTATTATTTATTCCCATTTTATGTGCACATAGAGGACCAGTAATCTGCCCAAAGTCACACAGGTAGCAAGTGGATTAGAGACAAATCGTTTGGCTTTAGAATTAGTACAGTTTTAGGTTGACTGCATCAGATATGAAGCCTTCTATTCTATTATTGTATTATAAGAGAGGATGCTTGTTTATCACCAAGTCAAACAGCTAGTTTTTGGCAGAACATTGTCAAATCAGGTCCTGTCTCCAGATTAATGTCAGTGCTTTTACTGAAATTTGATAAACTGAACTCTCAGCCATTATTTATTCAGATGGACATGCTACTTTGTATAGAGTAGACATGATATTTATTTATTTAATAATTTATTTTGGTATCATTAACCTACAATTACATGTGCAATATTATGGTTATTAAACTACCCCTTCATCAGGTCCCCTCCACCAACCCCATTACAGTCACTGTCCATCAGCGTAGTGAGATGCTATAGAATCACTACTTGTCTTCTCTGAGTTGTACAGCACTCCCCGTGCCCCCCCAACATTTCATCTGCTAGTCGTAATGCCCCTTTTTCCCTCTTATCCCTCCCTTCCCGCCCATTTTCCCCAGTCCCTTTCCCTTTGGTAACTATTAGTCCGTTCTTGGGTTCTGTGAGTCTGCTGCTGTTTTGTTCCTTCAGTTTTTTTCTTTGTTCTTATACTCCACATATGAGTGAAATCATTTGATACTTGTCTTTTTCTGCTTGGCTTATTTCACTGAGCATAATACCCTCTAGCTCAATCCATGCTGTTGCAAATGGTAGGATTTGTTTTCTTCTTATGGCTGAATAATATTTCATTGTGTATATGTACCACATCTTCTTTATCCATTCATCTACTGATGGACACTTAGGTTGCTTACATGTCCACGAGATTTTTGCCTATGTTTTTTTCTAAGTTTTATGGTTTCATGACTTACATTCAGGTCTTTGATCCACCTTGAGTTTACCTTTGTGTATGGGGCTAGACAGTAGTCCAGTTTCATTCTCTTACATGTAGCTGTCCAGTTTTTCCAACACCAGCTGCTGAAGAGGCTGTCATCTCCCCATTGTATATCCAAAGCTCCTTTATCAAATATTAATTGATTGTATATGTTTGGGTTAATGTTTAGATTTTCTATTGTGTTCCACTGGTCTGTGGGTCTGTTTTTGTGACAATACCAAATTGTCTTGATTACTGTGGCTTTGTAGTAGAGCTTGAAGTCAGGGAGCATAATTCCCCCTGTTTTATTCCTCCTTCTCAGGATTGCTTTGGCTATTTGGGGTCTTTTGTGGTTCCATATGAATTTTAGAATTATTTGTTCCAGTTCACTGAAGAAAGCTATTGGTAGTTTGATAGGGATTGCGTTGAATCTGTAGATTGCTTTAGGTAGTATAGCCATTTTGACAATATTTGTTCTTCCTAGCCAAGAGCATGGGATGCATTTCCATTTGGTAGTGTCCTCTTTAATTTCTCTTAGGAGTGTCTTGTAGTTTTCAGAGTACAGGTCTTTCACTTCCTTCGTTAGGTTTATTCCTAGGTATTTTATTCTTTTTGATGCAATTGTGAATGGAATTGTTTTTCTGATTTCTCTTTCTGTTAGTTCATCATTAGTGTATAGGAAAGCAACAGATTTCTGTGTGTTAATTTTGTATCCTGCAACTTTGCTGAATTCAGGTATTAGTTCTAGTAGTTCTGGAGTGGAGTCTTTAGGGTTTTTTATGTACAATATCATGTCATCTGCAAATAGTGACAATTTGACTTCTTCTTTACCAATCTGGATGCCTTGTATGTCTTTCTTATGTCTGATTGCCATGGCTAGGACCTCCAGTACTATGTTGAATAACAGTGGAGAAAGTGGGCATCCCTGTCTTGTTCCCAATCTTAGATGAAAAGCTTTCAGCTTCTTGCTGTTAAGTATGATGTTAGCTGTGGGTTTGTCATATATGGTGTTTATGATGTTGAGGTCCTTGCCCTCTATACCCATTTTGTTGAGAGTTTTAATCATGAACGGATGCTGAATTTTGTCAAATGCTTTTTCAGTATCTATGGAGATGATCATGTGGTTTTTGTTCTTCTTTTTGTTGATGTGGTGGATGATGTTGATGGATTTTCGAATGTTGTACCATCCTTGCATCCCTGAGATGAATCCCACTTGATCATGGTGTATGATCCTCTTGATGTATTTTTGAATTCGGTTTGCTAATATTTTGTTGAGTATTTTTGCATCTACGTTCATCAGGGATATTGGTCTGTAATTTTCGTTTTTGGTGAGGTCTTTGCCAGGTTTTGGTATTAGAGTGATGCTGGCTTCATAGAATGAGTTTGGAAGTATTCCCTCCTCTTCTATTTTTTGGAAAACTTTTAAGTAGAAAGGGTGTTATTTCTTCTCTATATGTCTGGTAGAATTCAGAGGTGAATCCATCAGGACCGGGGGTTTTGTTCTTCGGTAGTTTTTTGATTACTGATTCAGTTTCGTTGCTGGTGATTGGTCTGTTTAGTTTTTCTGTTTCTTGCTTGGTCAGTCTTGGAAGGTTGTATTTTTCTAAGAAGTCCATTTCTTCTATGTTTTCCAGCTTGTTAACATATAGATTCTCATAATATTCTCTTATAATTTTTGTATTTCTGTGGGGTCCGTCATTATTTTTCCTTTCTCATTTCTGATTCTGTTTATGTGTGTAGATTCTCTTTTCCTCTTAAGGAGTCTGGCTAGGGGTTTATCTATTTTGTTTATTTTTTCCAAGAACCAGCTCTTGGTTTCACTGATTTTTTCTATTGTTTTATTCTTCTCAATTTTATTTATTTCTTCTCTGATCTTTATTATGTCCCTCCTTCTGGTGACTTTGTGCCTCATTTGTTCTTCTTTTTCCAGTTTCAGTAATTGTGTCTTTAGACTATTCATTTGGGAATGTTCTTCCTTCTTTAAATAGGCCTCGATTGCAATATACTTTCCTCTTAGAACTGCCTTTGCTGCGTCCCACAGAAGTTGTGGCTTTGTGTTGTTGTTGTCATTAGTCTCCATATATTCCTTCATTTCTGTTTTGATTTGGTCGTTAACCCATTGATTAATTAAGAGAATGTTGTTAAGTCTCCATGTATGTGTGAGCCTTTTTGATTTCTTTCTAAAATTTATTTCTAGTTTTATACCTTTGTGATCTGAGAAGTTGGTTGATAGAATTTCAATATTTTTGAATTTATTGAGGTTCTTTTTGTGGCCTAGTATGTGGTCTATTCTGGAAAATGTTCCATGTGCACTTGAGAAGAATGTATATCCTGTTGCTTTTGGGTGTAGAGTTCTGTAGATGTCTGTTAGGTCCATCTGTTCTAGTGTGTTGTTCAGTGCCTCTGTGTCTTTACTTATTTTCTGTCTGGTTGGTCTGTCCTTAGGAGTGAGTGGTGTGTTGAAGTCTCCTAAAATGAATGCATTGCTTTCTATTTCCTCGTTAAATTCTGTTAGTATTTGTTTCACATATGCTGCGCTCCTGTGTTGGGTGCATATATATTTATAATGGTTATATCTTCTTGTTGGACTGACCCCTTTATCATTATGTAATGTCCTTCTTTATCTCTTGCTACTTTCTTCGTTTTGAAGTCTATTTTGTCTGATAGAGTACTGCAACACCTGCTTTTTTCTCTTTGTTGTTTGCATGAAATATCTTTTTCCATCCCTTCACTTTTAGTCTGTGTATATTTTTGGGTTTGACGTGAGTCTCTTGTAAGCAGCATATAGATGGGTCTTGCTTTTTTATCCATTCTATTACTCTGTGTCTTTTGATTGGTGCATTCAGTCCAGTTACATTTAGGGTGATTATTGATAGATATGCACTTATTGCCATTGCTGGCTTTAGATTCGTGGTTACCAAAGGTTCAAGGGTTGCTTCTTTACTATCTAACAATCTAACCTAACTTTCTTGTTAAGTTATTGTAAACACAGTCTGATGTTTCTTTATTTCCCTCCCTTCTCATTCTTCCTCCTCCATTGTTTATATATTAGGTGTTTTATTCTTTGCCTTTAGTTAGTATTTGGATGGTCTGCTTTCTTTCCTATAATTTTATTTTCTCTGGTGACATCTTTTTAGCCTTAGGAATGCTTCCCTTTAGAGCAGTCCCTTTAAGATACTCTGTAGAGGTGGTTTATGAGAGGCAAACTCTCTCAACTTTCGCGTGTCTGTTAATTGTTTCATCCCGGTGTCAAAGTTAAATGATAATCATGCTGGATACAATATTCTTGGTTCGAGGCCCTTCTGTTTCATAACGTTAAATATATCATGCCGTTCTCTTCTGGCCTGTAAGGTTTCTGTTGAGAAGTCTGATGGGTTTTCCTTTGTAGGTGATCTTTTTACTCTCTCTAGCTGCCTTTAATACTCTGTCTTTATCTTTGATATTTGCCATTTTAATTATTATGTGTCTTGGTGTTGTCTTCCTTGGGTCCCTTGTGTTGGGAGATCTGTGGGCTTCTGTGGAGTGTGAGACTATTTCCTTCCCCAACATGGGGAAGTTTTCAGCAATTATTTCTTCAAAGACAGTTTCTATCTCTTTTTCTCTCTCTTCTTACTCTGGTACTTCTATAATGCGAATATTGTTCCATTTGGATTGGTCACACAGTTCTCTTAATACTCTTTCTTTCCTAGAGATCCTTTTATCTCTCTCTGCCTCAGCTTCTCTGTTTCCTGTTTTCTGATTTCTATTCCATTAACAGTCTATTGCTTCTCATCCAGTCTGCTGCTAAGCCTGTCAATCGCTTGTCTAAATTCTGTATTGTCTTTCCTCACTTCCCTCACTTTCTCCCTCAGCTCTTGCATATTTCTCTGTAGATCCATCAGTATGGTTATGACTTTTGTTCTGAATTCTTTTTCAGGAAGGTTGTGCATTTCCATCCCTTCAGCTTCCCTCTCTGCTGTTGTCTGGGTCTGGGTGAGTTTTGTTTGTACCATATTCCTCTGTCTTCATGGGATAGAAGTGGTTGCTGGTAGGTGCCATGTAAGTCAGCTGGGTTTTTTAAGACTTCTAAAAAGAAAAAAAAAAGGAAAAGACAAAAAAGAAAGAAAAGAGAATAAAAAATAGAAAGAAAGAAAACAGAAAAAAAAACCCGCCCACTGGTAGTAGATTCTGTGAGCGTGCTGTAGGTGGCGCTGTTGCTCCACTATTCCGCAGCCACGGCCATGCCGCACCGTAGGACCCTTTGTAGCTCTGGCCGCGGTGGGAACGAATGGCAGGCTGTTGATCTCTGTGGGAAGTCGGAGTGTGGCTACTGTTTCCCAGTCGCCAGCCAAGGGGTCTGAAATTCTCCAGGACTCCCAGCCTGCTGGGCTGAGTGTGCTGGGATGATCCTGGGCCCTTGTCTCTTTAAGACTGCTAAAGAAAAAAGCGCGCACTTTTCTTTTGTCCCGGGGAGCTGATTGTGAGGACCCAGTGCGTCCCCAAGCTCAGATCCTGCACCCTGTGTCTCTCCAATCTCTGATACACCGCGCGATGTGTGTCAGCGCTCCCGGCACAGATCACCAGGGCTGGTTATTTCGCGGGCCTGTACTTCCAGTCCCTGCAGCTCTGAATCCTCTCCTCCCGCCGGTGCACTGGGGTGGGGGAGTGCTTGGGTCTCGCTGGGTGCCGGCTCCATATCTTACCCGCCTTGCGTGGTGCCAAGTCCTCTCAGGTGTAGCTGCAGGCTGGTGCTGTCCTGTATCTTCTGGTCTCTCTTTTAGGAATAGTTGTATTTGTTGTGTTTTCATAAGTACATATTGTTTTGGGAGGAGATTTCCGCCGCCCTGTTCACGCCGCCATTTTCCCGAAGTAGACATGATATTTAAACAGGGTCTTATGATTGATCTCCACCAAGTAAATACCATCATACTTTCACTTTTGGGCCTAGGAAGAGCTGGGGAATGTTCTGAGAGTTGGCAGGACTCTGATACTTAAATAGCTAAATATCGCCAATCTGGAAAACTTGTTTTTCCCCCCAGAACAAGAGCTATTAAGCTACAGGTCTGAGACTGATTTTGCAAGAGGAGATGAGATTCAACTGTCAGGTCCACAAACAGGGACAACCCCATTTATTCTGCCCAGAGGACTCTTTAAAGGGTCCCTTTGCCTGTGAAGTCTGTGGAGGAGATGAAGCATGAAACTACTGCTTTAACTCAATCAAAATTCATGATCCTAAAAAGGAAGTGGGTGTTAACAAAATCCTTCCCGTGGATACTGGAGAAAAACAGAGTAAGTTGATAATTTTAATGCAAAGGAATTTACTTTCAAAACTTCCCCAAATACTTGGTAAGTCTGACACTGGAAGCCAAGAGGACTGGAAAGCTGATACTGTGATTTCTCAGTAGGTACATCACTAAAATTCAAACCTTCCTATCTGGGGTTCAAATTTGTTTCACGGTGGTGTGATACTACTTTTAAGGCTTTTTTGTATCGTTTCAGTAAATAAATGTTCTATAGGTGGGTGATATATTAAAAACCCTAGCACATTACTAATTTGAATATTCTGGCCAGTCAGTTTCTGTGGATAATTCGAAAATATGTTTGACTGTCTATGGATTTAGAAGTGATGAATTCCAACCAAGTTTTTAGTTTCCAAGGGAGATATTGGTGATTGAAGGAACCAGGGGACATTATAAGTTGACTCTGTTTAGAAATGACCACTATACAGGTTAAATTTTAGTTCTTACAGAGTAGAATCATGGTGGCCAAGAAAAACTTTTGAAAATAAATCTTTAGAGTTGCCCCAGAGAAAAAAGACTTTGTGTCAGTTCAGAGGGTAGAGAAGTTAAACAGTAGCATACTCTATGTAATACAAAGGAAAACAGAAGGGAGAAGGTCACTGGCTCAAGTGAAAGTCCATTCAGGTTTTGAACACTGTCTAGGGACAATATTGTCCTAGATCAGACAAACTGCAATTATACAGGTTAGGGGGAGAAAGCATTCTAGGTTCAGTTATTAAGGGCACAGAATTGGTTGGTGAACAAGTTACAACAGAAAGGGTTGTTCTGTGGTGGACTATCCTACCTTCCCTCCTAACAATGAACCTATTCAGTTATATCCAGGCAGTCATATCTTAGGGATGGGCTCTCAACTGATTCTGTCACATGCAATTCTTAAAAGAAATTATTGCCATTTCTTGTGGTTTTTGTAATCATCTCTAGAGAATAATTCTGAACTTTTAGGGGAAAGAAGCAAACCCAGAATCACATGCCTTTATTTCATAAAAATCTCTCTTGCAAAGCTTTCTTTTGCATGAAACAGACTGTGCTTCTCCTTGAAACACTAGTAAGGGCAGCAGAATTCTACAGAGAATTTCTTTTTAGAATTCTGATTATCGGCAAAGCAATCTTAAATTCTTCAAAATTCAAAACATTATTCAAAATTCTTAAAACTAAGCATTTAAAAACAGAGATTGCAAATTACACCTAGAGAGGTGTAAAAATCCTAGCATATACATATATCATATACCTACATACATCAATCCTATAGCTTAACAAATACCAAACTGAAAGTTAACAAGGTCAAGTTGATGAACTTAAATCTGAGGATGCTCTTCAATGAAGTCTATTTTTATTTCATTTAAGTCATCTTCTCTTCCCCTGAATTGCTATGTGCATTAAATGAAGATTCTATTTGCTAAGTACTCTACTACCTTTATGAATTAGGAGAAAGAGTAAGTAATTACCAAATGCGCCCTTGAAGCCATGTGGCCATTCATCCCTGAACTGGGAAAAAATTCAAAGCGGGGGCTGTGATCTTGGCATATAGTCTCCAATGGATCTTGAATATAACCAGCCTTATATTTTGGGGTGTAAGAAGAGTAAGCTGATATATTTCTCCAAACACTGGCCTAGAAATGTATAGTTTATAGCATCATATATGTTTACAGACAGATATATATAACTTTTAGAGTCAAACCTATATTGGTAGGTTTCTCCATTAGTTTCCTTATTTTCAGTCAAACCAAACTTATCAGCTGCAGCATACAAAGAGAGATGGTAAAGAATACAAGGGAAGTATATAGTAAAAACTAGTAGAAGCTAGACCATAGAAACCGTAGAGCTTAAGAAGGCAATGCCAGGTTTTTCTTTTCCCTTCACACCTTATCATTCTCTGATCTCACTCAGCAAATGCTATCTTGTTATCTTCTAAACATTTTATTAACTCGATTTTTCATTTTGTGCCTCTCCACCAGTTCTCTAAATCAGCCCTCTTCAACTAGGGATGCTTACATGAACCAGAGAACTCAGAGAATGTCTTCTGTGATAACTTTCCACAATTTTTCCAAGGATAATGTGGAATTAGTACCATTCTAGATGCACAGGATGCATACACAATGGGTGCCTTAGGGCACTAGAGCCTAAGTTTCTCAAGAAACACCACCCTAACTCAGAGGAAGAAGCTCCTTTATTTTCTTACTTTACTATTCTTACTTTATGGTAAAGTAGGTTCACAGTCATCCAAGGACCATTTGTTTACTAATAACTAAGCTCATGTGTATTCATTAACTCCCTTCTCATTTCTCGTTTTTTTTTCTGGTGGGGTAGTGAGGTGGATCAGGAATCAACCAGTGAATAGTAAAAACATGCAGAACTAAAAATTAGGAATTTGTCTTTTAAGTGTTTTGAAAAATTACCTTAAGGCATGTGGATATAATCTATTATTTAATATTTTGTTGCTATTTTACTTGCTTAGTCTGATTTAACCATGAAAGTGTGAACATGGTTTTCCTTTCATTAATCACTATACTCAAGCACCTAGAAGAGGAGCCTACCAATCTTCTGCGAAGGACCAAATAGTAAACAGTTTGGGTTTTGCAGGCCATATGGTCTCAAAAAAAAATTGAAAGCAGCCACAGACAATAGGTAAAAAAACTGGCATGAGTAGAGATGGCAATAGTCCAATAAAAGTATTTTCAGAAACTACTTTAGACAGTAGTTTGCCAACACCTGCCCTACTGTCCATTGCTCTTTATGTGTTGGTAGTTCAAGAAATATCTTTTAGCTAGTGATAACAATGATGAGGGTGAGAAATAGGTCCTTCAGTGTAGGGGTATTTCCATTACTATGCCTTTTTATTATATCTAGCAGTGCTATAATTTGATTTTGGTTTCTCATAAGTAGATAAGTAAAGAGTAAAGATTTATATCCATCAAACCGTATCCTTGCATATGTGATAAATCTGGAAATGAGCAAAAAACAGAATACTGTTTCTTTTCTGTTCATTTAATTAACTAAAACAAAACAACTGATTTTTACTGAGTTTTCTCTGAATACAGTAGAATGCTGATGTCAAACAAGCATATGGTCAAAGGACTATATATGGTAATACAGGCTATCCATTACTGATTTATCATCAGTTTATACTTATTGAGTATTTATCAGGCACAGAAATTAAACAAAACACAAGTCACAACAAGTAGTTCCTAACTACGTGTGTGCATTAGACTCACCGAAGAGTTTTTTCTGGGACCTCTACTCCAAAACCTACTAAATTCAAATCTCACCTGTTGGAGCTTAGGATGAAAATTTGGAAAAGCTGTCTTAGTAATTCTGGGCATCCCTGGTTAAGAACCACTGCAAGAGACTTCTATTTTAAGAAAAAAAGTTAAACCAAACATTTTATAATTTATGCTCAGCAATTTGGAATCAGAGTTAAGTACACACGCTTTGGACTCAAACAGGTGGGGTCTAATCCCATTTCTGCCATTTCCTAGATGAATGACTCTGGGCAACTTCTTTGTGCCTAAGTCTCTTTATCTGTAAAGTGGGTATAATAACAGCACTCAACTCGCAGTACTGTTGGGAGAATTCAATATATGAAAATATTTGGAATAGTGCCTGGACTACATCAAGAGTACAATAAACTATTAATACTCATTACATATTTTTTAAATTAATGATATCAAACATACTACAATTTAAAGGCCTGAATCAAGGTATAAAAAGTCTTTTTTAAAAATTGATAGATTGGTAATGAGGCTGATTTTAACTTGTTTTGTACTGACCAGCAGAAGAGGTGTCCTTTCCCACAGTCCACAGCAGGGGCTCTGAGCAAGGGGAAGCTGAGTGTGTCAGATCCGGATGTACTCGACCCTTGCTTTGTTAATCTGACTGCTCTTTCACAGCCTGGAGTAGGACACCATTTAATGGCAGGATTATTTTCAACAAAGGCCTGTTTAAACAGCAATAACAAAACACAACAGAAAATATTTTAACTCTAAATTTGAATACAGAGTGTATCCCTATGCCGATTTACTTTAAAGCAAAAAGAGAGTGAAAAAAAAAGTAGTCATCTCAAGAAATACTTAATAGCACTGGAAAGCATGAAACAAAAAGGAAAAAAGTAGGAATTATCTTAGAAATGACAGGATTTAAAAAATTTATGTTTTCTTTAATCTAAAAACCAGGTAGATTATGATAAAGTAAAAATGCAATTATTCACAAGAAAATGTACAATTTAAAAATGTTTTCTTATACATACGTAACTTTTCTGATGAAAATAATAGTCTCTTATATGTGATCATTAGTTGCATTAGAACAGTAACTTTCTTAATTGTACCCCAATAATACCTTATATTATGCTTTCTAGTTAAACAGTAGGATTTCTTTTTAGAAGTCCATATATTAAGGTTTAGACTATAAAAAATCTGCACAAGGCAGTTAAAGTGCAACTTTTAAATCACACAAAAAGAAAGTAACTTGTATATACTTCTGAATAACTCCTAAATAAAAAGATAGGAAAAAAAGATAAAATACAGTTCATTATAGAAAACTATTATTTGAAATAAAATACCCATAAATTTCCAAGTTGATAATCTTTATTTCTAAATATTTATTTATAGGAGTATAAAATATAGTGTCCTTTGGTGTGTGTGTGTGTATATACATATGTGTATATATATTATATTTGGTAGGTTCTATCTACCTGGAACATAATCTTGATCAATCAGTAATAAAAGTACAACAGGCAAGCTGGTAAACAATTCTGAGTTTACTTTCTTGTAAACTACCACTTTAACTTTTATCATGATTATAAAATAACATTTTAGTTTAAAACTTTAATTAATGCCACCATTTCTTTGTGCAGATTTTCTGAGACAAAAGCCAGAGTCAATTATTTTATGTTCCAAAAATAAAATAAATAAAAAAGTCTGTTGTATAGGTTTAATAAAATTAAAATTATGAACATCAGACATAACTGGCAGCACACCTTAATATCAAACTGTAGGTATCGTTTGTCCATCTCCTTAGAAACTACACTTTCTATGATATCCACAGGCACAAGTTGGAAGCAATCATATGCAGGGCAGAAAATGTTGTGAGCTTCACCTTCTTGAATTTTCAGATTCAAAAACCTATTAAAATTATCAATTGATAGAAAAAAGACAAGGATGTCATTTATTTGCACATTCTAAGAATTTTTTCTTTATGCTGAATTTTCTGTTAGAGTATAATTAAAATAACCCCAATGAACAAAGTATGGAATATAAATTCCAATACACCGAGTCATATAATTCACAAACATTACTGAGCACTATATGCTCCACCATTCTTTTTACAGATATATTTATATAATGCATATACTTATGTTTTATATGCATATTTTTTCATGTTTCTGTTTTCCTTTATCCTTTCTAAAAATATAAAACAACACATTTATTTAACATTAAAAATTCAGAAATGAGTGGTTTAGAAAGATCACAGTCAATTCTCAATATTCTATACCTTTAAATGGAAGGGCTCAATTGTACATTAAACCATGGATAATTCAAGAGATTCTGGGGTGGCACTGGAACACAGCATGCCTTTTTGAAGAAAGGGTTTCTGCTTATATGTCATCTACATGAATATTAAAATGAGTTTCATGTCTTAGTACTCTAGGCACACTAGTTGAGGGAGTAGGGAAAAGGCATCCTAGAAAGTGGCAGGAATCTAGCCCAAGTGAATTAAGTGGCTAAAAGCATGATTTTGAGTTGGAGAATCCCAGGTTTGCCAAAAACAAGTATGCTCTTAAATAATTTACTTAACTGTCCTCCCCTCAGTTTCACTATCTGTAAAATGGAGATAATAATATGTACTTCTTGGAGTTGTTATAAAGATTATATATGTGAAATATCCACATGATACCTGGCACAGAATAAGAATTTGTAAATTTTAGCAAGAGTTTCATTGTTAATTAATATTGCCTGTGGAGAAGAAATAAATTTTTGAAGTATGGATTTAACACTTAAACCTAGAGAAAATAAATGGAAAACCAGGCAATTAAATCACCATCCTCTAGTCATGACCATCAACAGTTTGATTATTCTACTGCCTACAGAATTTTTTTCTTGTATTTCTCCCAGTCTCTTTAATTCCATTGCACTTAAAGAAAAGATAAAGCTCACTGAGACCTCATTACATCTGCTCCTTTTGCTCCATTCCCTTTCTCCACTATCTCATCTTGGCACTCCATAGAAATCCTCCCTACCACATCTCAAACCTAGCCATATCTTTAGCTGTGTTTGCTTTCTTCCCACTCACTTCTGTAAGAGAGAGCTTCCCTTCCTCTTTTACAAGCCGTAGGCAAATCTCCAAATCCTCTGGCCAGCTCTGGGATGTGCATTATCCATTAATCAATCTTTTCTCTCTCTCTCTCTTACGGCTCCTTACCCTCAGTACAATAAAACGCTCAAGTTTTTCCCAACCAGAAAACCTTTCTCAACAAATGACTCTTTTTAGTCCTACTTTCCTTTCCTTTTACATTAAAGTTTCTTGACAACATTGTTTATGATGACTTGTCATTCCTTGTACACTCCATCCCTTTCACTTCTCAACCTGCAACACTAGGGCTTCTATCACCTATTGACTGAATGGCTGGCACTCAACTAGGCCATGAAGACTACTCATTAGCCCAAATTTTTTAAGACTTCTCAATTTTTATCTGCCTTCACTTCTCTGGAGCAAGAGACACTGCTGACCAATTCCTTAATTCGGATTCTCTTCTCTTTGGTTTCCAAGGCTTACTATTTTTTTCCTGGAAACCTTCTTACCTCTGGTTGCTCCTTTTCCACCTTTTTCACTAGTGCCTTTTACTCTTCTGATTATTTACAATTTACAGTTCTCTAGAGTTTTCTTGCCAAAATGATTCCCTTCCATTCCATACAACCTTCCTGGGGAATCCAAATACTCCTAACTTAAACTACCACTATATGTTAATGACCCTCAATTTTAAAGCCAAGCTCTCTCTCCTTAGCGACACATCTTGATTATACACACAGTGTTTTGTAAATATACCATAGGCATTTTAAATTCAACATGTTTAAAATCTTCCCCTCTATTTTCAGTATGATTTAAAGACCACACATGCCCCACATAACTCTGGTATGTCCCAACAGAAGGGCATTCTGCACCTTGGTTACCAGTGAAAAATTACTCGTCTTCAAGTCCAATTACTCTGTGTCAGGAAAAACAATTTGGCAAAAGTAAGAACTGATGAAATAAATGTTCAGGGAAATACTACAAGAGTTCTCGAAGTGTGATCTGTGGACCTATGAGCGTTCTTGAGACTTTTCAGGGAGTTTATGATGTCAAAATTATTTATATTATAATGGGACAGAGACTTTGCTTCTTGGCTAAAACTCTTGGTGCCTGAGCATGAATCATGGCAGTGGTACTAAACCATACTGTACTTTGTATTTTTCACTGCTCCATACTTGCATCTAAAAATAAAAAATAAAAAAGATCTAGTTTCATCTAAGAATGTCCTTGATGGAGAAATAAAAATGATTATTATTATTAATTTTCTTGGTTATTTGTTTCATTAGGTCTTGACGCATAAGTATACATCTTTGGGTATTCTGTGCAAAGTAAGGGAAGCCAGCATCATGAACTGCTGCTGCATACCAAAGCATGATTACCTCATGGAAAAGCACTTAGAAAATTGTTCAAGTTACAAGGAGACCTTCCTGCTTTTATCATGGAGCTCAATTTTTACTTGAAAGAGCAACTATGAACAACAATTACTCAGATTTAGGCATTTGGTAGACTTTTTTGAAAATGAATTAAGTGAGCCTGTCATGTCAAGGAAAAAACTGATGGTATTTGTTGCCAATGGTAAAATTCAGGCCTTCAAGTAAAAATGAGAATTTTGAAAAATTCTTATCTGCTATTGTGAACTTGAGAGTTTCCCAATATTTAGAGATTTTTCAGATGAGACTGGTGGTGATATTAACTAATGTGATTTCTGTACTATACTTATATATAGTGAAATATGTTAATATTGGAAGATCTGCATAAGCCAGTGAACACTTATTTTCCAAAAGATGTTACAAAACTATGCATGGGTAAAAGATTTATTAAAGTGCAAGATATATAAATGAATTTTAAGATACAAAAAGGATATTAAAGTACAAAAATACTACTGAAATGGTTTCATACTTTACACTGCAACTACCATTAAGAAACTACCACTTGCTGAGTTTTGATGTATATCAAAGAGTATCCATAGTTATCTGAATAGGCTGTTAATATACTTCTTTCTTTTCCATCTACACATCTGTGTGAGGTCAGATTTTATGTATGTCAACCAAAACAATGTATTATAACGGACTGAATGCAGAAGCAGAAGAGACTACAACTGTCTTCTATTAAGCTAGACATTAAAGAGATTTGCAAAAATGCAAAACAATACCACTTCTATAGTTACTGCTCATAGTAAATATTACTTATGATAACATATAGTGGGTTTATTATTATTTTAAAATGAATAAACAAATATTAAAACTTTTCAATGTTGATTTAGAATATAGTGTACACATGGATATAACTCATAGAAACAGAAACTCTTTGGAGTCCTCAACAACTTTTAAGAGGGTCTTGAGACTAAAAGTTAGAGCACTGCAAACTCTAGTGTTCCCTTTTCTACATAATGCAATGTTTTTCCTTTAGCTATGAATAGGTTCCCTGGGAAGTTGGATATAATTTATCTTAATACTTACAGTCCCCTGTAAAAGCACACAGTTTGCTTAGAAATAGTTACTATATGATGATGTTTTGAATTTCATGGATTATAACTACATCAGAGCAGGTTTAATTATCTCTGGGGAATTAAATGACATAACTGAGAAGACCTCGTTGGAGAAAGGATTATTTCTCTGTAGGACATGCTATTCAACCTCATCAAGATACAATTTTCCACTAATGTTATATGCAGAACATGGAGTTGATGAATATTAGTAAAAGAGAAATGTGGGGCAAACTTTACCTATATTTTTATCTTGTAGGTCTGCTTCACAAATTATATCACAGATAGGTTCTCTCTGCTTACTACTATGCTTAGGAAGATGATAATAACTAACATTTAGTGAGTAGTTGTTATGTGCCAGGCCCTATTCTAAGTACTTTACACATATGATGCCTCTTAATAATGAACTGATAATAATCTTATGTAGTCCTATTATCACTATTTTATAAATTAGGAAATTAAGGCAAAGGGAGGTTATTATTTACTTAAATCAACAACTAATAAGTAGCAGGAAAGAAATTCTAGGCTCAATAGAAAATTACAATTTCCACTTCATTTAAGCCCTTGGCATAGATGCTTCAAAGCACCTGACTGGACTGATGAGAAAAGGGGGTAGGGAAGACTAAGATAAACTGAGAGGTTTTGAAACTATCTCAGGGCCTTTAGAAATTCGTCCTTGCTTCTTACACAGAAGTTTATTTTCTATATGCTGATGAAAAGACTGCAGTTAATTAAAAAAAATTTCAACCTATAAATTACACAACTTAGAAGTTGTTTAACTGGGGCTTGATGTGACAAGAACTACCTGGCAGGAGTTGGGGTTAGATTCCTAGGTAGGGTGGTAAGGTGCCATGGAAAATATTAATCACATCTTTCAAATTTAAATTGTACCATAAACTTATCATGCTAGTCTGTGATGAGTATGGGAGATGGTTCCTGTGATATGAAGTTTGGTGAAGAACGTCAAGGGAGTTCAAAAAAATTCAAGTAAATCCCTGGGGGGCTCATTTTTAACACAGAAAACAGGGTTAACAGTAACAAAATTGGTCGAACCCAAATTAAACTCCCTAATCACAATATTGTTAACAATTTTAAGCTAAATAAAATACTATACCTGTGGAAGATTTTCTGCATCCAGAACTAGGTCCAAATTTCCTTTGAATTTTGACCTCTGACCCTTGCCAATTAGTTTACCTGTATTAGCTGTACTGATTTGAACCTATCTAATTAGACTCAGAGTAGGGTCTAGTCTGTTCTAAAAAGAATGACCAGACATTCTTTCTTATTCTGACTTTTTTCAAAACAGTAACTTTTTCTCCCTCCGAATGAAATCTTGCCTCGTACCCCAACTCAGAAAACAGATAAAGAAAATGTACTCAGAATGAAACCAGAGTGACAGAAAGATCAGTGGTTGCCTACAGACTGAAGAGAGGGAATGGTGGTCGGAGGATGAGAGGGAGGCAGAAAGAGAAGGCAGAAGGGACTTCAAGGAGAAGTGAGGAAACTTTTAGAGGTGATAGATAGATTCATTATCTGGAATGTGGTTTTTCATGGGTACATATACATATATATGTCAAAGCTTATCAAATTACTTTCAATATGTGGTTTATTGTATGTCAATTATACCCCAATAAAGTTGTTTAAAAAAAACAGAAAAATTTCCCAGGGTCTTGCCCCTCACCTCAGTGTTCCTCACCTTCCTACACTTGGTACCCACTACTTCATGAAAAAGAACAGTCTGAAAACTTGATTTTTAAGATTTTCCTAAATACTAATGACATACTTCACTTAGGTCACATCAGAAGATTTATGTGTCTCCAGAGATACAACACAGTATCGTATCATATGATCTTCATTCTGTTTATAAATCTCTCTCAAAAAGTTTAACATTAAAGCAAAGTTAATGGACCGTGAGAAAGTATAAATCTTGGCAAGGTAATGGGAAGAAGAACAGAGATAAACATGAGAAGCAAAATAAAACTTTCATTTGTAATATATACCCAACCATGCCTAGCAGACATCTAACTTTTGATACAGACTGATTAAAAAGGAATTTAAACATCCATATCCTTACAGATTTGCAGGGCTATATGCTCATCACAAAAAAGTTCAGAGAAAGCATTGAAAAATGCTTAAAAATTCTTAGGATATAAGAAACCGGTATCATGATATTTAGGTGTAGGCTTGAAATTTACATTAGGTGCAATATAAATTAAAATGCTAATACAATTTCCTTACGTATGTATACCTGCTTTGTTCCAAAATGTGCCTTATGTTAAGATAAATAACATTAATAACTAAACTAAATAATTTTACTAAACAGATGTCAAAGTAAGAAAAACCAAATTTTTGAGTAGTAAAGTGTAATACGTTTCAGGGTAACTCTGAAACCAAGATAAATAACCCATATCATTAAATATTGAAAGCAAGCAATTTTATTACCCTATTAGAGTACTATCATGCAGTAAGAAATAGTTAGCTGCACATGTACTCACGACTCCCAACATCCTCTACAAAAGTCATGTCCACAGGGCATATCCACTGGGTCTTCAAATACAGAAATACTGCACATACAAATGTCACACTGGAGATGAAGAAAAATGATTTTTAAATGAAATCATACTTAGGAGAGAGAACAATACATTCATTTGTTAATTAGTTTAAGCAAAAATACTATAAAGTGGTTATAAAAAGTTAAGTGTTTCAAAGTTAAAGGGAAGTTATAGTTAGTATGCCTACCTTTGCTTGAATAACAAGTACCATGCCTACCTCATTATAAACTATTACAGGACTTAAATGTTTTCATGCAGAAGTCAAAATTCCAAATTTATACATTAAACTTATCAGCAACTGAGCATTAGGACAGTAAGTACAAGAAACAGATCATTACAATCTATTCAGGTCAAGATCAAATTGCCCGTTGCAAAATAACCACCTCAGTATCAGATCCTTCGCTCTATACTCACCCCAGAAAATCTACAAAAACAGAGTAACTTTGTTTTCTCAAAAAAGTATCTCAGGATATCAGAGTAGGAATTTAAAGATTTCTACCCAGGGAATCCTGCTATAAAACTATGTATCTTCTAAACAATGACTTACTTAAAAACAAACTTTACAACGTTGTAGATGTGAATTGAAGATGCGAATTGAAGTTGGATTCTGTTTTCCAAGAAGGTCTAGAGAAAATCTGGAGTGCTTTCATATATACCACTATTTTGAGTGGCTCAATCATTCAAGAAATGTCAAAATATCCTGTAACAGTACACCAATGGTATGCCAATTAAAAATGCAGATAATGGTAGTACTGTTTCTTGGTAAAAAGTAAACATTTATTATGGAAATGTATCTAGATGACAAAGTCCAGAACCTGTACTGAACCAAATACATACTTATCAATACATTATAAATGTCTTCAAGAAAACATAAAAAATGTTTTTGCATTTTGAGTTTAAAGTGCCTATCACAAACTCAACTTTTAATATTGCAGTATGGCATGTTTAAAACTTTAAACAACTGGAGTTTTTAAGTGACAATATAGTAGATGGTTTTCCTAAACTCTTTTGTTTTGAAATGAGAAGACCTTTTGTTTTTTAATCTTAATTCAGACAGAGATCACAAAAATATTCTGTGGTAATAAATATTTACCAAAGTATGAAACAACTGAACCCTTAAAGAGGGGCATTGGATTCAATTACAAGAATACAACAAGAGGTTCCATGAAATAATATTAAATAATTTAAAAGTTAAAAATGAAACACAAAACTACAGGAAGTACACTGAATACCAAACCATACCAAACTGGTGTCCAAATCCCCAGGAGATAAACTTATTTCATCTGGAGAGGTGACAGAAGAGCGAGTAGTCCTGGGAGTCCTTGGCGAAGGAAGTGTGTCCCAGGCATTATATCCACTTGGTGGTGGAGTTGGCATTTGAACCCCTGATCGTTGGCAGCAGTTCTCTGGGTTGGACATCCAAGCTTCAAGTAATTTCTCCCTGTCCCAGTCTTTAAGAAAAATGGAATGGAGAGCTCTCAAAAAACAGAAAACAGCGATGTTTTGAGAGCTTCATAGTAACAAAAGAAAGTGAGGATAAGTTAAAGAGCTATAGGTCATTTAAGGAAGGAAAAGTATTTATATCAAAGTAGTAATCACAAACAAATACTTAGATATGATATATATTTTAATATTTTTAAACAGAATTTGAACTTTTATAATCAACCATGCCTTACAACCATGTCAATATATAAAAATATGGTCAAAATTTCTATCATTTCTATCAATAGACAAAAGAGGTGGCTCACACATCACTTTTCAAATTTACTAAATTTTTGTTAGCATAGGTTTGATTTAGCTGTTTTTACTCTTTTCAAGAAAAATATGCTATTTTGCAATTGGCCTCATTGGTGTCAGTTGTAAATTGATTATATAACTTACTATAAATATGTCAAAATGCCAACAAGTCCTAAAAATCATTTGATAAACAGCCTGAGAGCAGAAGGAACTTCTGAAGGGATTATGTTGATAAATAAAGTTTTAGTGAATTAGGTATAAATTCTGTATGAAGGGAGCTCAAATTTGGCATATCTAAAAAAAAGATTATCTTCCTACTATGAACACTTTACTAACAGCCAAGTGAAGCATTTTACTATAAAGTCCAGAGCCATAAAAATATAACTCTTTAAAAACAATAAACCAATACATCCTATTGTTTTGCTGGGTTTTTTACACACATTGATTTCATTTATTCCTCCCAAAAACCTGTCAATCATCATTTAGGTGAAGAAACCAAGACACAGGGAGGTTACCTAAGTTGCCCAGGCTCACACAGACAGCAAGGAATTTTAAACCAATTTCTGTGATCCAAAGCCTGCATTCTTTCCACTACAGCACAGTAAAGTGTGGGGTCAGGAGTAGTATTACAGAGCCATTTATTCACTGTAGGCCCATTTTGTATAACTTTGTAGCTCAAATACCAGTAGCTGTTGTAACTTTCTACACAAGACTTTTTCAACCATATTAAGTCAATGCATTTGGTGGTTTAACAGGATAATTATGACTCAGACATGCAATAAAGATAGAGGGAGTATATTTCCAGCTGTGTAAACCACTCATGCAAAGGCACAGAAGTATATGAAGAGACATGAGGAGTTCTGTGAAGTCACAGTGTATCATGCTGTGGTTTGCAGAGATAGAAATAAGATAGGAAATAGGGGTCAGATTACAAAGAGGAAGAAAAATTCAACAATTAAAAAAAGCTGAATTTGAGTGCAATCCAGGAAATGTTGCTAAACAGACCTCAGTACTTTGATAGGTTATAATTTACGTAAAAAGTTAAAATTACTTTTCTTAGAATGGTATGATTCTTTTTCATAAGTCTCCATTATGTAACCTTTTAATAATGGGAAAAAAGAAGTACTATATACACAGATATTAAATATGCCAGATTCTAGTCTCATCAACTCCAAATATATTGCAGCACATTTTCTGCTTGGATTCTTTCACATCATTCATTGAGCAAATATTTACTTGAATGCCTTTTGTGTGCCATGCATTGTTAGGCAAGAGAGATACAATGGGAGAAAAAATGAGGCACAATTCCTGCCTTCTTGGAATTTACAGTCTAGTAAGGAAAAAGATATTAAGTAAAATCAACATAGTAAAAAAAAAATCACTGTCAGAAGTGCTATGAAGAAGAGGTAGAGAATCCCAGTCAGGCAGGTCAGAGAAAGTGACTCTAAGGAAATGGCTGGGAGTGGACATCTGAAGGATAAGTGGGAGTTAACTAGGTAAAAGGGAGAGGGAAAGACATTCTGGAAAGATGGCACACAGCATGTTCAAAGCCTTGTGACAGAGGGAAGGTGGTATCCTTGTGAAGCTGAAATACACCAGTCTATGTAGCTGGTGCATGGAGATCAGAGGGGAGCACTGTGTGAGATGAGGCTGAAGAAACAGGCAGGGGCTAGGTCACACAGGACTTTGGTAACACTTCTATCATCAGTTTAGGAGTGAGAGGAAGTCAGTGAGAAGTTGGACTTGGGGTTAGGAAGGACAGATTGTCATGATTAGATTTGAAAAGATCACTCTGACTACACTATACCAAAACAGAAAATGGTTACATGAGTGCAGGGAAGGCAGACCAGGGAAGAGGCTACTGGACAGTGTAAGTGGGAGATGAGAGAAGCCACGGCTAGGTGGTTGGCTGCCGTGGAGATGAAGAGAAAGGGAGACGTTTTTACGATTTGTGAGGTGAAACTGACAATTTGGTGACAATGGGATGTAAGGTCTGAAGGAGAGGAATGCCAAAGATGGTGTCCCAGGTTTACTCAGTTGATTGGTTAGTACTGGCATCTACGTAAACAGGGAACACCAGAGAATCAGGTACAGGTGGAATAGCATGATTTTAGTTTTAGACATGATGAGTTTAAGGTGCTTTTGAGAATTCCTAGAGGTGCTTTCAAAGAGGCAGTTACATAAAAGGGTATGGAGCTCAGAAAAGAATTCTAGTCCAGAGGGAGAAATCTACCTCAGGAGAAAATAGTATTTCCTAGGAAAAAGAGTACAGTGAGAAGATGTGGACCACCTATGTCTACCTATGGAAGATAAGCCTCCAATGAAGCTTAAAAAAATACCTCAATATAAATTTCCTCTAAGCACAAGCAAATTAGCCTTGATCTCATATTTTGTATATTTTATTAATTTTCTTATTAAGTAGCATTCAATTATATAAGTTACTTTTATTATGGAGGAAATACTCAGATAATGACTTTTGTTTCTTAACAGAGTCCTCCTTAAAATTCAATTACTACTTAGTAAATATTGCCAAACATTTCTGTCTTTTGCTTCACCTAGATCAACTTCATTACTTTGGGCCTACATTTGACAACAGATAATATAATACTCAAATATACCTTCCTGTGTAAAGCTGAATGAATGTTACCAAGAATACAATCTATAAGTCTTCCAAATAGTTTAGTTTAATAGTTCTGAAACAGAGCCTGGTTTTGAGAGTAAGTAGTGTTAATTGTAGCTGCATGCACCATTTTTTTCACTAACACGATTTATCTCTGTCTTACTTGATTATCAAATGTCACAGCTATTACCTAAACAATATAGAAGAGATGTCCAATCAAAAACCTGCATTAGCCTCTGTTTTATGCCTTAATAGGGGAATGAAATAATAGAACTCCAAAACATTATCACAGAGTAGACAAATGCCAAGTAGGAAAATTCATTTATATATCACCTTACTAGAACTAACTAAAGAAATAACTTAGGGAAATACCAATGGGGTAGATCATTTAATAACACTTGATGACACAATGTGTAAACAAATTAAGATGAAAATGTTTCCTTTAATGACAATAAAATTACTGGCAAAGAAAACCTTAGATTCTATATAATACAGTAACTTAGAATTATGATACACTTCTCCATGTTCTCCCTTTCTGACAGGTTGGCTGGAATGGAGATAATCCCTGGGTAACCTCAGAAGCCACTTTGTTTAAGATGGCAGTCTCAGTGAGTCAGGATCCTTGAATAACTGGAACAGAGCCCCTGTCCCACCCCTAACCTAAATGGCAACGCTGTTGACTATGATGTGATTAACAGGTTTACTGTGTTTGAGTCCACACTTTCATTTGAGCAGCTTGCCTATCCTAATACAAGTGTCACATCATTACTCCCCATGATGAAGGGCTTCCACTTTTCTGCTAGCTCTTACATTCTGTTTAAATGCACTCTTTGTATTTAAAAGTTCAAGCAAAGAGGGTAAACCTTTTGGTGCTATGAATCTTACCCTAAAGAAACACAATTTAATGTATTTTGTGTTTCCTTAAAACTTTAAGTTTTATGACTGTAAAGCCTAATACTTGCTATAAAGAAAATATTTTTATCTTTAAATTCTATGATTTTAAAAGTTATTTTGAATTTCTAAATTTTTTTTGAAAAGAGTTCGAAAATTTCTTCCAAAGGATTTACTTCAAAATTTGTAAAGATGTCAATGGAGAAATACAGATTTATAATAAAAAGGTACTTTTCAAAAGATATATAAATAACATTTCAGGTATATTATCTATTCATTCTATAATTATTTTCTGAGGGCTTAATATTTGTCAGATATTGGGGAAACCCTCTGAGTTCTCAGGTTAATGTGCAGGAAAACCAAAGCAAATAAAGGTATTACTACAGTACTGTATTCTAAGTATAAGACAGATATATGCACAGGATATAATGGGTAGAGACAGGAAGGGTTCTCAATGCAGATTTGGGAAGACATAAACAGAAAAGGTTCTTTGGGAGGGTTATTTCTAAGGACATTTAAGAGTGGATAAATACAGAAATGGGGAGAATGACAGTTCAGGTAAAGAAGCCTGGATCATGAAGGTCTACTAAAGAGTTTGGATGGTTTTAAGCCTGTGAATAGCTAGTGAAGGGTTTTGCAACAGGAATGACATGTTCAATTTGTATTTTAAAAGCATATTCTAAAGGCAATATGAAAAATTAAAGAGTGAAAGAGTAATGGCAACACTGGAGACTAGTACTCAGGAGACTAAAATTTAGATGAAAAATAAGGAAAGCCTGAGATTAAGGCAGTGGGAATGGAAAGAAGCAGGGAGGGATTAGAGGTATTTGGAAGAGAAATAATGAGACTGTGGCCAAATGTCACAGAGATGGAGGAGTAAAGTATGACTTTCAAGCTTCTGGCTAGGGTGATTAGATGAGTGTTGGTACCCATGAATCAAGACAGTAGAGAAAACATTAAACAGTCATTTAGAAATATAGCCTGGAAGACTTTAATAAAGTCAGGTTGCAGATGTGGTCTTTACTGTCTAGGTGCTTTCATTAGATAAATATGCACAGCAATGTTTCTCAGAGAGCAGTCCACTTGGTAGGCTTGTTTACAGCACATTATTTTTATGCCTCACCCCTTACCTAATGACTTCCACTCTTTGGAAATAATCCTAGGAATCTCTGGTTGGTTTCCTAGGTAATTCCTATTTCTACTAAAATTTAAGAGCCACTGGTATATAGAGTGGAAAAGTATCAAGTACAGAACTTTGGGAAATATCAATATTGAAAGTAGTGACTGTGGAGTATTATACACCAAATTTTTCATAATGGTGATCAAGGGATGATGAAATATGGAGTTTTAAATTTTCTTCTGATCAAAACCATATATAAAAAATTTGGATGTTGACATTCTATTTTAGAGTAGATGATATTGATTTATAGTTATAAATAGACAAGCCAAGTAATGACTAGAATAGCCATTTACCATTCTTTTTTAAAACTGATTTTTTAATTAAGTTATCATTGATATACAAACTTATGAAGATTTCACATGAGCAACATTGTGGTTTTAACATTCACCTATATTATCAAGTCCCCCGCAATGCCCCATTGCAATCACTGTCCATCAGTGTAGTAAGATGCTATAGAGTCATTACTTGTCTTCATGTTGTACTGCTTTCCCCATGATCCACCTATATTATATGTGCTAATTATAATGCCCCTTAATCCCCTTCTCCCTCCCCACTCACCGTCCCCAACCCTTCCGTATTGGTAACCACTAGTTCCTTCTTTGAGTCTGTGAGTCTGCTTAAAACTAATTTTTAAATCAGAGAACATTTGTCTTGGAAATCAGCCAAAATGTTGAGTATCAAGTGTGCAACGAGAGGGTCCAATTTAGCATGTGACAACTCTCCCAGAATGGCTGTCTTAAGCATCACAGAGAACAAAACGAGCTGAGTACTTCCTCAGTCAAGCTGGTAATATTCTCAAAAACAAAAACCTTAAAAGGGATAGTATATTCCTTGTTCATTCTACAATTTTGTTTTATGCAATTAATGATGAGAAATAACTTTCACATAAAATGCAGTTGACAATCCTAATAACACAACTGTTAGATATTTAACTGACTTTAATAAAAATCAGGACTCAGACTATGGATCCCAATTCTTAGTGCTGCCCAAATCAGACTCATCTAAAATTAGATAATCCTTCAGTTGATTTAGTAACTCAATTTTTAAAAAGAAATTTTCTATTTTTCCTTTATGATTTATAGATAGTTTATATTGCAAAATACAAACTGTTATGACAATGCTGAGCACTGAAATAATCACTGCACACAACTCAAACATTCTGTTTTGCATTAAAATAACAGGCATCTTTCAACTCTGAAAGTTTCAATGGCACTCCTGTTATCAGAAGCACAAGAAATTTCTTTCATTACCATGAGCACGAAGTAAAGCTTCAGCAGTGAAGAGTGGAGCCTGAAGCATGTCTGCAGTTTCCACAATGAGCATATCTTTCAATCTGCGAAGATCCTGAGGCCTTAAACCTTCATATGGCTTTGAAAAGAAGAAAAACAAAGCTAAGTTGGCTCCTACACTCTTAGGAAGTCTGAAACGTCCAGAAGCAGGTATATATGACTATCATATGGTTAATCATCCAGTGTCAGTGTGGATGTTCGACTATCATGGACTTGAAACTACTCTTTCACAAGTTTTTTAAAGCTGGAAAGTGCTTATATCAGGGCTCCTATGACTCATCATTCTAAATGAAAGTCTCATTCTATAATGACAAGACCATCTTACTTTAGTTTTGAAAATTTGGATAATACAAAACAGTACTAGAAATAAAAACCTATAATCCTACCCCTGATAAATAACCACAATTAAAGTTCTCAAGTACTTACTTTTATTCATTCTTTTCTTTTTTGCTAATCAGCCAGCTGTATGTGAATATATGTGTTCACTGAAATATACTTTTAATCATTGAATCACCAAATTTAAACTTTTTAAGATCGAATTTGGACTGTTAGTGGGATTATATGATACCTATTAATTTGGGGAGAAGTGACTATGTTATATTATTCAGACTTCTCACTCATAAGTTTCTCTCTCTATTTATTCAAGTGTTTGTTAATCTCCTTGGTTTTCTTCATCTAGCTACAGTATATTATCTCAGGCTTTTTATTCTTTTGTTAGTCTTCATGTTTTTTTTTTGATTTTAACAGAAAACATACACAGAATAAAATTACAAGAGTCTCACTATTCACACACAATTACTGGTAACATTTTGCCATTCTTGTTTCAAGTTCTTTTTTTTTTTTAAAATGAGAGACAATAAGTAAAACCTTATACAGTAGTCCACGCTTTCTGTGGGACATACATTCCAAGATCCTCAGTGGATGTCTGAAACTGCAGGTAACATAAACCCAATGTATACTATATATTTTCCTATACATACATACCTATGATAAGGTTTAATTTATAAGTTAGGCATAGAAAAATACTAACAATAATAAAATAGAATGATTATAACAGTATGCTGTAATAAAAGTTATGTGAGAGTGGTCTTTCTCTACAAATCTCACTGTACTGTACTCACCCTTCTTGTGATGATGTGAGATAATAAAATGCCTACGTGACAGATGAAGTGAGGTGAGTAATGTAGGCATTGTGATGCAGCGTTAGGCTGCTACTGACCTCTGATAATGTGGCAGAAGGCGGCACTTCCAGACTTCAGTTGACTGTGGGTAAATGAAACTATGGAAATCAAAACCACAAATAAGGGGGGACTATTGTAAAAGCTTAAATAACCTGTGACATGTTTTCCCAGTTACATTTCTCTAATTCCCCCATCCTTGCCTATGGCAATCAGCATGAATTTGATTTATAGCTGTCATATTATGGATAACTATATATATATATCATTTAGCAATTTGCTTTTATTATTATCCAATATTGTGTTTTTATTATTGATATACATATCTATTTCCTTCAAACAGATGTTAACAACTTACTGCAGTGAGCACAGACCTAAAACCCAAAGCAGTAAAAATTACTGAATAACAACCATTAGGCTGTCCTTTGGTGGCATCTTTATCAGTCTCCAGAGAGTTCTGAGCAGTTAGCAAACCTCATGCATTTACAAGTATTTTAGAATTTAGATGTTATTTTTATTTCTTGCTTTTTTTTTTGGTATCACAGAAACCATTCAGTCAGTTCTTACTTAATCCCATAATTGGGACGTTTATTCACCAGGGATCATTTTTCTCAGTTGACATAAGTTTGCTGATGCCTTCTGGCAGGAAGGCATATACAAACAATGATAGTATTTATGACAGAAAAGGCTGACAGATCTGACTGCATAAAAACTGGCCAAGATTTCAACATAAAAAGTGTATTACTTTTAATATACAAGAAATTGTGACAATCAGTAAATTAGAAAAACCAAAAGTTCTAAAACATAAACATCCTTAAAGATACAAACTCTTTACCCAGCAAATCAGCCTAGATTTAAAAAAAGAACCAACTCAATATTGGTAAGGTTACAGTGAGATGGTCCTCTGATACACTGTGGGTAAAAATAAAAAATATCATTTAACAATCAAGCATCATATATCATGAGCTTTAAAACATTCATCTTTTGACCCAGTAATTTTACCTGTAGGAATCTATCCTTAGGTATAATCACAGATGTGGACAAAATTGGTCACTTGCAGTGTTACTTATGAAAGTGACAAAATGCAAGTAACTAAAATGTATATGAAGGGAGTTATAGGACATCTGTATGTTAGAATAGTCAGTGGTCATTCAAAATGATTTCCATGATGAATGTGTAAATATCAAGAAGTGTTAAGGAAAATAAAAACCCTACAGGATATAAAATATATATTACAGTGATGAAAAATGGAAAGTGGTTCTGCAAAATGTTAGAAGCATTATTTATAAGTAGTAGTGGAATAATGAATATTTTAAAACTTCATTCTGCTTTTTATAAAAAGCATGTTTCGAAGAAAAGAAATTAAAAAAATCAAAGAAAAATCACTGGAGATATTAAAGAGCTTTCAATAGTAGTAAAGCACACAGTCAGTCTGTAGTGCTATTCCTGTTAAAAATGGTGGTGAAGACTTATGCGAAACCCATCTCATATCATGCATTAATAGCCTATGCACCTATATGTGCATTTCACTATACTGCCAGGAAGGAATCTCTTCATATACAGATATCCTATGAACTTAACTAGACAAAGAAATGAAAATTTAACCTGTTCTATATAGGGATAACATTAACTAAAAAAAAAAAAAAAGATTGCAACTTAATACAAATTATCCTTAAAAAGCCCCCCAAATCACCATGTACAGTCAGCTTTTAAGCTAATTTATGAACCACTTTCCCCTGCAAAACCCAACACATTTTATTTTTTAAATTTCCATCCCATCCCCTAATACATCCTTTTATGATTAAAATTATACATTCTGTATAACATTACTTTTAGAAAAAAGTGTTCCAAGTTCAGACTTGGAATTCCAAGTACTTTTTTCTGCCTTAGCAATGAGAGTTAATATTTATTGATATCCTCAGTGGTGGCAACTTAATATTTCCTGGTTATTTCCTAAATGTTCTTTTTCAGATTAGCTATTATTCCACCTCATTTATGTTGTGCCAAATAAGATGTGATTTTAGATATATTAAGAAAGGGATAATATAAAGCAATCAACATAGATTAAGTTTTTAAAAAATGCAATTTTAAGTTTAAATAGGTTACACTGTTAGAAAAATAATCCTTGAAGGAGAAAGGACATACTGCTTTCATGAACATGTAACATATTCATTCTGAATCTCTGCAATACAACTATAATTAGGCCATGTGAAACATTTCAATACATTGCTCAGTCCCAAGTGGCCACTAGCCCTCTCTTCTGCAGGAAGGATTAAAATGAAGGTGCCTTTCTCTTTACCATTGCAAAGAAAAACTGCTTCTATTTTCAGATCAAACACAAACCAGCAATAACCTTCAAGGCAGGCAGTACTGATACAAAGAAAAAGGAAACTAATTTAAAAAGCAACAGTGAATAAAAGTGTCTCTTTTGCATCAATGCATACTATTGCTACTAAAATAGCACTGAGGAAATGGAAAAGAGTCCAACATAGAAACTGTAGCATTTTAATATCATGTATAAAGTGATAGTATCTGTAAAAACTACTTCAGAAAAGACTATATCAAAGGAGTAATGAAAAAAGTATTTTTTTCCCCACAATGAAAAATACTTTTCCCCCTGAAAAAATGGGTACTTATTTACCCAAATATATCGATAACTTAAATTTTACAAGATGTGAAAGATGCTTAGGGAAAGGAGAGGCTATTTCCAATTCCTCTTGACATCAATCTCTCATTAGCTTATCGATGAGCTCATTAGCCTGGGAGAGAGAGGGTAAAGA
Source organism: Smutsia gigantea (assembly GCA_032199065.1). Taxonomy (NCBI): domain Eukaryota; kingdom Metazoa; phylum Chordata; class Mammalia; order Pholidota; family Manidae; genus Smutsia; species Smutsia gigantea. The sequence goes on along the minus strand of JAVSCE010002530.1, from coordinate 13,205 downwards.
ATGGCTAGAGAAAGTCTTTAGGGTTATAGAACCCTTTCCTTTGTTTCAGTTTCCCCTCTCCTTTACTCGGCTGTTCTCTTCTGGCGATCAAGATTTAGGCTACCTGATCTGTACATTTGCAGGCAAATGCTCCCACAGAGTTAAGTTAAACCTACTAAACAGGGAAGCCAGCTAAGGTAATATCCAGCCAGAAAAAGAGCCTTGAGTCTTCCTGAATTAACGGACTAGGAGAGAAGGAGGGCACGGGGTTTTTTAGATGGCTTTCATAGTAGCATGCCACTCACAGTTTTTCTTTCATTTACCGAGATGTAGTCATACAAATCTACTCCTACACAGCCTGACCCCTAGTAGGCCCAATAATCACAGTTGCTCTGTTATTTCTTTGGGAGTTTAGATAAATTAAATGCACTCTTCCCAGCCATCACTCTAATACATCATCTTGTTTTTATTTCTTCATAGCAGTTGCCACCCTTAGAAATTGTGTTTATTTACTTTTCAAACTTAATTGTGTGCATTTTTCTATCCATGCTGGAATACAAGCATCTAGAGGGCAGGGGCTTATCTTTGTTCCTCACTGTATCTCCAGGCTCCTAAAACAATGCTGGCAGAGTAGTCACTCAGTTTTGTTGAATGATGGGATGAAGTGGATTTTATCCATTTATAAATTAGTCAGGAAAGGACTAAATTAAAATGTGTCAAGAAGAAATTCTAGAGGTAGAATATTATACACTGTCCAGATCATTAACTCAATCAAGAAATTTAGCTAAAATAAACTCTTCACCTTGGGAACATAAATTTTTAAAAGTACCTAATTATGTAGTGTAATACAATTACAGAGAAGGCTATGCAATGGAAAACTACTAACATAGGCAGAATAATCCAAAAGTTGATCAGGGTCAAATTAGAAGGAACATAAATGAATTTTAAAGAAAACACTGTTTTTTATTTATTGAAATTGTTATGAAACTGACATAACTTAAAATTAAGCATTTTAAAGTATAAAATTCAGTGGTCTCTAGTGCCTTCACAATGTTGTACAACTACCACTTGTATCTAGTTCCAAAACATTCTCATTGCCACTAAGGAAAATCCCATGCCCATTAAGTAATCACTCCCTATTCCTTCTATCTCCCAGGCCCTGGCAACCACTAATGTACATTCTGTCTCTATGGATTTATCTATTCTGGAAATTTCACATGAGTGGAATAATTTCATATTATTCAACAGATGACTTTGTGTCTGGTAAAGGCATAACGTTTTTGAGACTGATCCATGGTGTAGCCTGTGTTGGTACTCCATTCCTTTTTATGGCTGAGTAATATTTCATTGTGTATACCATACATTTTATTTATCCATTCATCTTTTGGCAGACATTTGGGTTGCTTTCAACATTTGGTTATAGTGAATAAATAGTGCTGCTATAAACATTTGTATGTAAGTGTTAAAGTATTGTTCTTTACATTAAATAGTAAAAATAAATTCAATCAATTAAAAACAAAACTACAAAATTAGAAAAAAATAGGGACATATGATTATAACATTGGCATGACAAATTCAGAAGCCATGACACAAGAAAAACTTACATCTCTGAATATTCTAAAAGTGAAAAACTTAGGATACAGAAAACGTACACAAAGTTCTCTTGGGATGCATTAAAAATGCGTAAATGATCCATAGATAAAAAGCAAATGAATAATTAGTTCACAAAATAATCAATGAAATACTTTCAAAAAGGTACTGTTTTTTTGTCCAAACTGGCAAAAATAAAAATACTGACAATAACCAATGCTAGCAAGAATGTAAGGAAAAGAATTCTGTAATATGCTACTTGAAGCAGAGTAAATTGATACAATCCTTTAGGACAGCTTAACAGCATCTATTAAAATATAAAATGTATGTATCTCATGATCGATCCAACCAATTTCTACAAAGTTATAGAGAATATACTTTAAAATCTGTATATAAATGGAGTAACAATGATGAAATGATGATCACAATTATAACAGCAGACACTTAGATAGCTCTTATAATGAGGCAGGCACTGTTTTTAGTATCTACATATGTTAATTCATTTAAGGATCACTTTAACCCTGTGCAGTAAGCACCATTATTAACTACACTTTAAGGAAGAAGAAACTGAAGAGGTAAATGTTAGAGTAATTGTTCAAGTCACACAGTTAAGTAAGTTGTGGAAGTCAAGATACAAACCGAGACTACCTTAAGTTCCATAATTTCAACCAAAATAATGACAAAATTAGATAAAAGAGATATGTAACAAGTAGAACTCACTTCAGCTTTGTTCTTAATGGCAAAATATATCTGAATTATTTAAATATTCATCAGTAGGTTAAAATACATAGATCACATGCTCTGACTTGGGAAAGATGTTCCTGATATTTTGTTAAGTTGAAAAAATATTTCAGTAGAACTTAATGTACACATGATCCTACTTTTGAATTAAAAATTCTACACGCAAACATGTTTGCTTAAGTCTGGTAGCACAAAGAAGAACCAACCACCATATGGGGGAGACAAGGAAAAAGGAAATTTTCTACATTTCTTAGCAATATTCATTATATTAGAAAATACATGAAAATAGAAAAAAATAATAAAGAAAATGATCCATAACCACAATTATAATTTAGGTATGCTTTAATCTTCTTCCAATGCATAGTATTCTTCTATAAAATTAGTATCAGACTACTCTGTAATTTGGTCACAGTTTATTATACTAAATTTACTTAGATCTTAAATCTATCGAGAAACAATACTATTATTTTCTAATTATAAATTTAGATAGTATCTTGGAGAAAAGCCTAAATATAGTCATAAATGTCTTTCAATTTAATCACATCATTATATCTAGAATGATTGTTCAAATGTTTTGATTAAATTATTATATTAATTACTACATTAATAATTTCTATGTCTAACTCAAGATAATGGATTGTCAAAAGATAGACAATGTAATACACAGAAGATTAGATCTGAAGTCAGAAGAATCAGATCTGGCTCAGTTTGATCCTGGTAGGTTATTTAACTATTTTCTGGTTTTTCTTTCTCATTAAAAAAAATGAGGGACATAACTGCCATTCATGGTTACAGTGGGGATTCAACAACCACATTCAAATATTCAGGACATCTTAAGACACTGGCCCTCTCTCTATGTGTACTTAATCTGAATAAACCTCCTATAAAATAACCTAACTAAAGAAACAGAAAGGATAAAGAAATATAAACCATCTCATTTCAAGAACATCAGTTCCTTTGGCCATCTGGAGAATACAGAAGCTCAAAAATTGTTTGGAATCCAAGGGAAAAATTAAACAGTATGATTATTATTCCAAACATATACAAACCATAGTTACATAAATCCTTTTAGACTTTTAGATAACTCAAGTTAGCACTGAACATCGAGAAATCAGAATCATTTCGGGAGGAAAAAGATTTATTTATAATTTCCTTAATTATGAAATAGCTGTAACAAAAAGGACAAAAACCACATCAACATCCCTATAGATGCTGAAAAAGCATTCGATAAAATTCAAGATCCATTCATGATAAAAACTCTCAACAAAATGGGTATAGAGTGCAAGTACCTCAACATAATAAAGGCCATATATGACAAACCCACAGCCAACATTATATTTAACAGTGAGAAGCTGAAAGCTTTTCCTTTAAGATTGGGAACAAGACAAGGATGCCCACTCTCCCTGCTGTTATTCAGCATAGTACGGGAGGTCCTAGCCACGGCAATCAGACAACACAAAGAAATAAAAGACATCCAGATTGGTAAGGAAGAAGTCAAACTGTCACTGTTTGCAGATGACATGATATTGTACATAACAAATCCTAGAGAATCCCCTCCAAAACTACTAGATCTAATATCTGAATTCAGCAAAGTTGCAGAATACAAAATTAATACACAGAAATCTGTTGCATTCCTATACACTAATGATAAACTAGCAGAAAGAGAAATCAGGAAAACAATTCCATTCACAATTGCATCAAAAAATTAAATACCAGGAATAAACCTAATTAAGGAAGTGAAAGACCTATACTCTGAAAACTACAAGACACTATTAAGAGAAATTAAAGAGGACACTAATAAATGGAAATTAATCCCATGATCTTGGCTACGAAGAATTAATATTGTCAAAATGGCCATCCTGCCTACAGATTGAAAGCAATCCCTATCAAAATACCAATAGCATTCTTCAACGAACTAGAGAAAATAGTTCTAAAATTCATATGGAGAAAAGGAATTCAAGATGGTGGTGTGAGAGGTAAGACAAAATGCTCCTCCCAAAACCACAAACTGTACAAAAATATAGTTACTTAATACAACTAACCTTAAGACAGCAACAAGAAAGAAGGCTGAACCACACTGCATACACACCTCAGGAACAGAACAGATCTCACGAAACAGGGTAACGTAGGAAAGCCTTAATCCAGCGGGACCCAAGTCCTTCCCCAACCCCAGCTCACTGGGAGGAGGAAGAGATATGGAGAGGGGGACGGGGTGGAAGACTGGAATTGCTGAACACCTAGCCCTGGAGATCCGCTTTGTGAGCAGAAACCTACAGTGTGTGGTGCTCTGGATGTTGGGGACCTCAGACAGGCGAAGTGCTTGAGAAACTGACATTCTGGCCATTTGTAAAGGGGATTGACATCTGGCAGCTCTGTGTCAGAGGAAAGGCAGGCAGTCTGAGAGGCTTCCTAGCAGCGAGAGGGCTGCTGAAGGGGAAGGGTATGGGTGGAGCTTGCTGCAAGGGAGAAGGGAGAGTTGGACAAGGTTAAAGTTGTTGTGGCATGCTCTACCCACTGGTTGGGAACTTTGAGGAACTTCAGGTACTCCACCCCCCCTGGCTGCCTACTCAGACCCGAGGCCCACCACTCTGACACACAGCCTGCTACACCTTCCTTCTAGCCTGCCAGGACTGGTTTGCAAACTGGCAGTCACTGTGCTGGCCACAGGCCAGCCAGAAGGAGGCCCCGCCTACAACAGCTAGAGATGCAAAGCACAGAAGCTTACACCCGTGTGCTTGACCCACTGGCTCTGACACTGGAGAAAGGCACTGCAGACGGGAATCAGGTTACACATCTTTGCTCCCCCCAGGAACCAGCTCTGCTCCCCTATAACCCTCAACCTCAGTCTAGGGGCTGAGCAGCTCCAAAGACTGGAGCTTCTGTGCACTAGTGGGCACCACAGAGAAATAGGAAACGTCAAAAGAACATGGTTCAGACCAAAATCTCACAAACCCCAGAAAGAGGGCCAAATGAAACCGAACTCACCAATCTTCCTGAAAGAGAGTTCAAAATAAAAATTATAAACATGCTTATGGAGGTACAGAAAAATATTCAAGAACTCAGGAATGAATTTAAGATGGAGATTCAATCATTAAGAAATTCCATATCTGAAATGAAACATACAATGGAGGGATTTAAAAGCAGATTAGATGTAGTAGAAGAGACAGTGAGTGGAACAGAAATTAGAGAAGAGGAATACAAAGAAGCTGAGGCACAGAGAGAAAAAAGAATCTCTAAGAATGAAAGAATATTGAGAGAACTGTGTGACCAATCCAAACGCAACAATATTTGCATTATAGGGGTACCAGAAGAAGAAGAGAGAGGAAAAGGGATAGAAAGTGTCATTGAGGAGGAAACTGCTGAAAACTTCCCCAATCTGGGGAAGGAGATATTCTCTCAAGCCATGGAGGTGCACAGATCTCCCAAAACAAGGGACCCAAGGAAGACAACATCAAGACATATAATAATTAAAATGGCAAAGATCAAGGATAAAGACAGACTTATAAAAGCAGCTAGAGAGAGAAAAAAGATCACATACAAAGGAAAACCCATCAGGCTATCATCAGACTTATTAACAGAAACTTAACAGGCCAGAAGGGAGTGGCATGATATATTTAATGCCATGAAGCAGAAGGGTCTCAAACCAAGAACACTGTATCCGACAAGGTTATCATTTAAATTTGAAGGAGGGATTAAACAATTTTCAGATAAGGAAAAGCTGCGAGAATATACCTCCCACAAACCACCTCTACAGTGCATTTCGGAGGGACTCCTATAAATGGAAGTATTCCTAAGGCTAAATAGATGTCACCCAAGGGAAGACAAAGACTACAGAATATGATTCATAACATACAAGGAATGGAGGAGGAAGAAAAAGGAGGAAAAAAAAAAGAACCTTTAGGTTGTGTTTGTAATAGCATATGAAGTAAGTTCAATTAGACAGTTAGATAGTAAGGGAATTACCCTTCAATCTTTGGTAACCATGAATCTAAAGCCTGCAATGGCAATAAGTTCATACAAATTGATAATCACCCTAAATGTAAAGGGTCTGAATGCACCAATCAAAAGACATAGAGTTACTGAATGGATAAAAAAACAGGACTCACCTATATGCTGCCTACAAGAGACTCACTTCAAACCCAAAGACATACACAGACTGAAAGTAAAGGGATGGAAAAAGATATTTTGGGCAACTAATAGTGAGAAAAAAGCAGGAGTTGCAGTACTTATATCAGACAAAACGGACTTCAAAACAAAGAAAATCACAAGAGACAAAGAAGGACATTACATAATGATAAAAGGGTAAGTCCAATAAGAGGATATAAACTATTATAAATATCTATGCACCCAACAAAGGATCACCTACATATGTGAAACAAATACAAACAGAATTAAAGGGGGAAACAGAAGGCAGTGCATTCATTTTAGGAACACACCACTCACTCCAAAGGACAGATCAAACAGACAGAAAATAAATAGAGACAGAGGCACTGAACAACATATTAGAACAGATGGACCTAATGGACATCTACAGAACACTCCATCCAAAAGCAACAGGATACACATTCTTCTCAAGTGCACATGGAACATTTTCTAGAATAGATCATATCCTAGGCCACAAAAAGAACGTCAGTAAATTAAAAAAGACTGAAATTGTACCAACCAGCTTCTCAGATCAAAAAGGTATGAAACTAGAAATAACTTACACAAAGAAAATGAAAAAGCCCACAAACACAGGGAGGCTTAAAAACATGCTCGTGAATAATCAATGGATCAATGACCAAATAAAAACAGAGATCAAGCAATATAGGGAGACAAATGACAACAATAATTAAAAACCTCAAAATCTGTGGGATGCAGCGAAGGCCGTTCTAAGAGGGAAATATACTGCAATACAGGCCTACCTCAGGAAAGAAGAACAATCCCAAATGAACAGTATAAACTCACAATTAATGAAACCAGAAAAGGAAGAACAAATGAGGCCCAACGTCAGTAGAAGGAGGGACATAATAAAGATTAGAGCAAAAATAAATAAAATCGAGAAGAATAAAACAATAGAAAGAATCAATGAAAGCAGGAGCAGGTTCTTTGAGAAAATATACAAAATAGATAAACCCCTAGCCACACTTATCAAGAAAAAAAGAGAATCTACACACATAAACAGAATCAGAAATGAGAAAGGAAAAATCACTATGGACAGCACAGAAATACAAAGAATTATTAGAGAATAGTATGAAAAATTATATGGTAACAAACAGGATAACCTAGAAGAAATGGACATATTTCTAGAAAAACACAACCTTCCAAGGCTGACCCAGGAAGAAACAGAAAATCTGAATAGACCAATTACAGCAAAGAAATTGAATTGGTAATCAAAACACTACCTAAGAACAAATCCTGTACCAGATGGTTTCACTGCTGAATTTTATCCAACATTTAGTGAAGACCTAATACCCATCCTCATTAAAGTTTCCCAAAAAGTAGAAGAGGAGGGAATACTCCCAAACTCATTCTATGAGGCCAGCATCATTCTCATACCAAAACCAGGCAAAGAAACCACAAAAAAAGAAAATTACAGACAAATATCCCTGATGAACATAGATGCAAAAAATACTCAACAACATACTACCAAATCAAATTCAAAAATACATTAAAAAGATCATCCATCATGATCAAGTGGGATTCATCACAGGAATGCAAGAGTGGTACAACATTCGAAAATCCACCAACATCATCCACTACATCAACAAAAAGAAGGACAAAAACCACATGATCATCTCCATGGATGCTGAAAAAGCATTCGAAAAATTCAACATCCAATCATGATAAAAACTCTCAACAGAATGGGTATAGAGGGCAAATACCTCAACATAATAAAGGCCGTATATGACAAACACAAAGTCAACACTATATTTAACAGCGAGAAGCTGAAAGCTTTTCCTTTAAGATGAGGAACAAGACAAGGATGCCCACTCTCCCCACTTTTATTCAACATAGTTCTGGAGGTCCTAGCCACAGCAATCAGACAACACAAAGAAATACAAGGCATCTAGATGGGTAAGGAAGAAGTCAAACTGTCCCTGTTTGCAGATGACATGATATAGTACATAAAAAACCCTAAAGAATCCACTCCAAAACTACTAGATCTAATATCTAAATTCAGCAAAGTTGCGGGATACAGAATTAATACACAGAAATCTGTTGCATTCCTATACACTAATGATGATCTAGCAGAAAGACAAATCAGGAAAACAATTCCATTCACAATTGCATCAAAAAGAATAGAATACCTAGGAATAAACCTAACCAAGGAAGCGAAAGACTTATACCATGAAAACTACAAGACACTCTTAAGAGAAATTAAAGGGGACACTACCAAATGGAGATGCATCCCATGCTCCTGGGTAGGAAAAATTAACATTGTCAAAATGGCCATCCTGCCCAAAGCAATCTACAGATTCAATACAATCCCTATCAAAATACCTACAGCATTCTTCAATGAACTAGAGCAAATAGTTCTAAAATTCATATGGAATCACAAAAGACCCCAACAGCCAAAGCAATCCTAAGAAGAAAGGATAAAGCAGCGGGGATCTCGCTTCCCAACTTGAAGCTCTACTACAAAGGCACAGTAATCAAGACAATTTGGTACTGGCACAGAACAGACCCATAGACCAGTGGAAAAGAATAGAGAGTCCAGATATTAACCCAAGCATATATGGTCAATTAATATACAATAAAGGAGCCATGGAACTACAATGGGGAAATGACAGCCTCTTCAATAGCTGGTGGTGGCAAAACTGGACAGCTACATGAAAGAGAATGAAACTGGATAACTGTCTAACATCATACAGAAAAGTCAACTCAAAATGGATCAAAGACCTGAATGTAAGTCACAAAACCATAAAACTCTCAGAAAAAAAACATAGGCAAAAATCTCTTGGACATAAACATGAGCAACTTCTTCATGAACATATCTCCCCAGGCAAGGGAAACAAATGCAAAAATGAAGAAGTGGGACTATATCAAACTAAAAAGCTTCTGTACAGCAAAGGACACCATCAAAAGAACAAAAAGACATCCTACAGTATGGGAGAATATATTCATAAATGACATATTCAATAAAGGGTTGACATCCAAAATATACAAAGAGCTCACACACCTCAACAAACAAAAAGCAAATAAGCCAATTAAAAAACTGGCAGAGGATCTGAACAGAAACTTCTCCGAAGGAGAAATTCAGATGGCCAACAGGCACATGAAAAGATGCTCCACATCGCTAATCATTAGAGAAATGCAGATTAAAACCACAAAGAGATATCACCTCACACCAGTTAGGATGGCCACTATCCGAAAGACAAACAACAACAAATGTTGGCGAGGATGTGGATAAAGGGGAACCCTCCTACACTGCTGGTGGGACTGCAAATTAATTAGTTCAACCATTGTGGAAAGCAGTATGGAGGTTCCTCAAAAACTAAAAATAGAAATACCATTTGGCCCAGGAATTCCACTTCTAGTAATTTACCCTAAGAATGCAGGAGCCCAATTTCAAAAAGACATATGCACCCCTATGTTTATCACAGCACTATTTATAACAGCCAAGAAATGGAAGCAACCTAAGTGTCCATCAGTAGATGAATGGATAAAGAAGAGGTGATACATATACACAATGGAATATTATTCAGCCATAAGAAGAAAACAAATCCTACCATTTGCAACAACATGGATGGAGCTAGAGGGTATTATGCTCAGTGAAATAAGCCAGGTGGAGAAAGAGAAGTATTAAATGATTTCACTCATCTGTGGAGTATAAGAAGAAAAAACTGAAGGAACAAAACAGCAGCAGACTCACAGAATGCAAGAATGGATTAACAGTTACCAAAGGGAAAGGGTCTGTGGAGGATTGGTGGGAAGGGAGGGATAAGGGGGAAAAAAGGGCATTACGATTAGCACACATAATGTGGGGGCGGGGGTACGGGGAAGGCAGTATAACACAGAAGACAAATAGTGATTCTATAGCATCTTACTACCCTGATGGACAGTGACTGTAATGGATTATGTGGTGGGGAGTTGATAATGGGGGGAGTCTTGTAAGCATAATGTTGCTTGTGTAATTGTACATTAATGATACAAAAAAAAATCAAAAAGCACAAAAGAAAAAAAAAGCAATCGATGAGACCACTATTCAAGCACTGTGTGTATGTCAGACACTGAGAATACTCTGTTGAATAAGGCAGTATGGTTCTGGCTCTCACATAATGTTGATAATCTCATATAGGACAGAAAGGCAATAAACAAGTGAACAAATACATAAACTAAATAATTGTGGCATTTGGTAAATGGTATGAAAAATAAACAGTGTATTACGGTAAAGAACAATGGAAGGAGAGGAACCCACTTTAGAAATAATGGTCCTAGACTGCCTGTCTGAAGAACTGGTATTGACCCATCCAAGAGATAAATAAGATTTCATACATAGGAAAAAGCAAATTCAAAAGCCATAGTGTAGTCCATATATTATAATTAGAACAAAGTGTGCTTGGGAAAAAGGTCTGAGGAGATGAGGAAGAGTTAGGTAGCAGTAAGACCAAGAAAATAACTGAGCAAACAGTTTGGATTTTAAGTACAGTGAAAAGTCACCAAGTGATTTACATGATATAATCTAAGTTAAGTTAAAAAATGTCACTCGGGCTTCTGTGTACAAAATGGATTCAAAGGGGACCAGAATAGAAGGAAGGAGACCAGTTAAAACGATTACAGTAGTTCACATAAGAAGTGAGTGTGGAGAGGGCCTAGGGAGGCAGGAGTAGAGATTGGGGGCACATGGATTTAGACTGCATTTCTGGAGGTAGAATTGACAGGATTCCCAGACTGTTTGGATGTAAGGGAAAGTGAGGAATCAGGAATGCTTGCCACATTTATGCTTGAGCATCTCAGTGGATGGTGGTAATGTTTATTGGGACAAAGAAGTTTAAAGGAAAACCAGAGAGCAATGTCCCTGCAGCCAAGGGTAGAGTGTTTCCCTAGGAAGGTAGTGGTCAATTATGTCAAGTGCTGCTAAGAAATTAAAGCATGATGATAAGAGAAAAGTACCTACTGGATGTGGCAACATGTTGACTCTTGATGTCCATGACAAATGCAGTTCCATCACAGAAGGAAAGAAAGTCACACTGCAATGGGTTGAAGAGTGAATGGAAAGTGAGGAAGTTGGTATGCACAGAGAAGTCTTAAATTTTGTTTTTCTTCTATGATGACCAGAGATTTGGGGATACAACTGAAGGGGGATAGTGACTTGCTAGGTACCTCCCTGCAGTCACTGGACTGGTATCTTCTCCTAGGACTTGCTGCGGAAGACTGGCTAATGGCTAGGTTGTTCTGTTGGTTTTGTTTTTAAGATGATAATTACCAAAGCATGTTTGTTGTTAAGAGCAATTCAGAGGATGGGGAGAGACTAAGGAACAGACAAACTGGAGTCTTGTAGTAGTAGGAATGGTTAGGAATCGTATCACATATCACCATCTCTAATGAAGTAAGTAAACATATTCAAATGTTAGAAGATAGACCCCCCACGCTCTAGGTTTTTTATATGTATTTTCATACTTACGGTTTTGTAGATGACAGAGTATATAGTGCACTGCAAAGCAGACCACACAAAGTGCATTTTAAAGAAGAAAAAAAAATCCAATATAAAACTTGCATCACATTTTAGTAACAAAAATCTTACCTCTCGTTTGTCTAATGCAGCATATTCAGCTTCTATTTCTTCGGCTTCAGGATCTCGTGAGAATACCATTTGAGATTCCAGATTGAGGGCCAAATCTTTGTGGTGTTGCTTTTCAGCACAATCACAAGGAGTATCTTTATTCTCATTTTCAGCAAACAAGTCTCCTCCATGTTTTACTAAAAGCTAAAAAACGATTTTCTCAAAAACTTGCAACTATAGACTTAAATGACAATTATTTAATGTAACATTTTTAAAAATTGAAAATATAATAAAGCACAACAAAAATGTAACAGTATGTACTTGAAATGAAGAAATTATTTAGACACCAGTGGCTTCTGATTTTAGGATTACAATTTTTGTTTATTAGTATTAAGACAACTTCCTTTGGGTAAAAACAGCAACAATTTTTGTTTATTAGTATTAAGACGCCTTCCTTTGGGTAAGAAGTTAAGCATTCTGTCTGAACCAAAAATAAAAAGTATTACCTAAAAATAAAAGATGTTATAGTCATGCAGTGCCTTAAATTTTATAAATTTCTTTCTTTCTTTCTTTTTTTGGGAGGGGGGTGAAAGGGTTATACCCAACTTTATTTCCATTGTGGCAGGTCAATCACTAAAATCCCTCCACTCAGAGAGAGTCTGCATGCAGCAAGACAGTCTCTGCCTCTGGGCCACTCTGCCTACACAGCCATCCTCTGGGCCTCTGTCCTCGGTGCTGCCACCACTCCAGCCTCTGCTCTGCTCTCCTGCAGCCTGGCAGCCTTGCCCCCGTGTTGCCCAGAGCACGGGGCAGGGCTCTCTCTATAGAGTCAATAACAACGCATTGCCCACACGTGTGTAGTGAGCTAGCCCACCAGGACCAGGTGAGAATCCTGGCTGCAGGAACCTTCATTTGATCCATAGAGGACCTCAACTGAAGCCACCGAGAAGATGTGCAGGCTTCATTCTTTTTTTTTTCTTCTTTTTTTTAAATAAAATAATTTATTTTATTATCATTCATCTACAATTACATGTGCAACATTATGGTTATCAAACTACCCCTACATCAGGTCCCCCCCACCAACCCCATTACAGTCACTGTCCATCAGCGTAGTGAGATGCTATAGAATCACTACTTGTCTTCTCTGAGTTGTACAGCCCTCCCGTGCCCCCCCAACATTACGTCTGCT
>JAVSCE010002529.1:0-20306 GCA_032199065.1 Smutsia gigantea | reverse complement strand
ATTGGCCACAGATGACTTCACTTCCTGACATTTCATCCCTCTACCTCCTCCATACATTTTGAAGGTATTGGTTTAAATGAATATGCAGGATCAACTCTCAGGCATTTTCTCGAAAACCAGAATGAATGTTTGGATTTCTGAGGATGACCTGTTTGAAGCCATCAACAGAGCATGTGGAACACAGGTCTGCCTCAGGAAAGGTAGGGCTGACCAAGAGACAAAAGCCTGGCACACACATCAGCCCTAAGGTCAAAAACTACATGGAGAGGCAAAGAGAATTGTGGAGGGTCTCATTGTTGTTTTAATTTACATTCCCTTGACTATTAATGAGGTGAAGCATAGGTTCCTACATTTCTCGGCCAGTTGGGTTTCCTCTTCTGTGAACTGCATGTTCACAGCCTTCATTTTTATTATGGTACCTCCTCATTTGCCCAAGAGGAAATTAAGGTTGGAAAAGTCAGCTAACTACTTTTATGTAACATTAGAGGAAACCGTGTTGTCTATTATATGGTGTCTTGCTCAAGACAGGCACTCAGGACTTGCTTGCTGATCTGAGTTTTAATTAATATAAAACAACCTCAAACAAGAGGTTTCACACGTGATAAAAGAAACCTGCGCTCTGGAGTCAGGCAGCCCAAGTGGGCTCTGACTCTGGCTCTGCCTGGTGTTTGCTGTGTGACCTTGAGCAAGCCCTGAGCCTGTCTGACCCTTGATTTTCTTATGCATGTGTATGTAGATATATCCTCAGTTGCATCAGGGCATCTACCACAGGGCTCGCTCAGTAATCATTCTTTTTTTTCCTTCTAGTCCCTTCCTGGAGGAATGCCAAACAGCCAAGCACATGGGGGTGGGAAGCCAAATCAAGTAGGCACGGTCGGTTGAGTAATGGTCCCACAAAAATGTCCAGTTCTAATCCCCAGAACTTGTGAATATATTACCTTACATGGTCAAAGGGACTTTCCAGAAGTGATTATGCAAAAGATTTTGAAATAGAAAGGTTATCTGGGTGGACCCAGTGTATTCACAGGGTTCTTATGAGAGAGGCAGGAAGGCCAGAGGTAAGGAAGAGATGAAGACGGAGATAGAGGTTGCAGTGGTGCACGTGGAAGATGGCGGAAGAGGCCATGAGCCAAGGAACGCAGGCAGCCTCTAGAAGCTGGGGAAGAGAAGGAGAGAGATTCTCTCCTAGGCCTTTGGAGGGAGTGTGACCCTGCTGACATGTGGATTGAGGCCCAGTGAGATCTATTTCAGACTTCTGACCTCCAGAACTGTAAGAGAATTCATTTGGGCTGTTTTAAGACAGTAAGTTCGTGGTAATTTGCCACAGCAGCAATAGGAAGCTAACACAGATAGTATCTCAGAACATCAAGTTTTCCGAAGGAGGGGAGAGACATGAATTGATGGTGAAGAAATAATAATACTCCTTATTTTAAAAAGTGTTTATTTGGTACTAAGCAGTATTCAAACCCTTGTTTCAAATGATCACATTTAATCCTCACATCACCAAGTGAGGTAAAAATCACTCTCATTGGCCAGCTGAGAAAACAGAGACCCAGCAAGTGCAAGTAACTGAGTTCCCTTAAGCCAGTGGTGGAGCTGGGATTCGAACCCAAGCCTATCTGTCATCAAGCCTCCATACTTTTCCCAAAGCAGAAATGTAGGTTGGCCATGGCAGGGTCAGAAGCCATAGGAAGTCCAGCAAGTATCCAGCAAGCCCATTCAGCATGCATTTATCTGTGCATCTTCAATGTGCCTAACATTGTGCCTGTGCAGGGAAGACCCATGTTAGCCCTGGGGAGACAAGACCTGAAGCCCTAGATCCCACTCCGCACGACTGTGAAAACATAACCATGTTGAGAAATACCTGATGGTGCTAAGTACGTGGAATGGGAGAGAAAAACAGATTGGGGCCAGCAAGGTGGGCTTTTGAAAGAAAGGGAGCCTTACCTGGGCCTTGAAGAAGGTGCAGGAGCTGGGAGAGGCCACTCTAGGGCTGCAAGGAGCTAGAGAAGAAATGGAGCACATGCCATCGCACACTGCAATGGGACTCATATGATGTCTCAAAGATGTGGTCCCTGGAGCTCTTAGGCAGGTCTGTAAGAAAAATCCTGAAGACTCAGAAAGCTAACAGAGGGAAGGAAAGGAATAGGTAGAAGACAGGAATGAACAATTCACAAGCACATGGAAAGATGTTCCTTCCCACTCGTTATCAAAGGTATGAAAATTGAGACAAGACGCAAATGTTTGCCTACTAAACCAGCCTAGATTGAGAACACGATAACGCCCAGTGCTGCTGAGGGTGGCGTGAGAAAGGCACTCTTATCCGTTGCTAGTAGGAGTGGAAATCAATACAACCCTTTTGGAAAACGAGGTGGCAATGTGTATCGCAAGCTTCCATATGTTTACAACCTTTGATCCTGCGCCTTCTCTTGAGGGAGGCTAGCCCAGGGAATCGTAAATAAAGAAAATCTTTATATATATAAAGAGGCACTCAACTACATCTTTGTTTTTTCAGTAGAATAAGAACCTAAATGTCCAAAAGGGGAATGTTAAATTCATTGATATCTCTACCTAGTAAATAGTATGTAGCCACTAAAAATAATGGTAATAAAGAATTTGGATTTACTTTAATCTTTTACATTGTCAAGTGAACAAGGCAGGGAATAAAACTGCACAGAGAGTAGAGCAGCCAGATAAAAACAAAGTATTATTTTTATTGAGGCAAAAAAACCACACAGCATAAATTTACCCTCTTAACAATTTTTAAGTGTATTGCATAGCACTGTTCACCACATGCACATCATTGTACAGCAGAACTCTAGAACTTTTTCATCTTGCATGACTGAAACTCTATATCCACTGAACAATTCCCTGTGTCCCCCTCCCTCCAGCCCCTGGCATCCACCATTCTACCTTCTGGTTCTTTGAGTTTGATTACATTAGAAACGTCATGTAAGCGGGATCCTGCAGCATTTGTCTTTTTGTGACTGGCTTATCTCACTTAACATAATGTCAAAGTACTTTTTAAGTGATATTTTTTAGAAAGACTCAAAAGGTGCCAAAACTTGGGGTTGCCTTTGGGGTGGTGGGTTTAAACATGGTTTTAAAGATTCTACAGTTCCGTTCCTCCAAATTGTTTAGATATGTATTACTCTTTTAATGATAAAATGAGACTTGTTCCTTTTTAAGGGGACATGAAAAAGAAAGTGGGCTCAAGAGGCCTGGGAAATGGCACCTTCTCAAATTTGTCACACCTGTAGAGGTGATAACCCAGAATGAAGGAGACCCCAGGCTCAAGAGAAGACGTCAATAGGGTGCCAAAGCGTTCCAGCTGCTGCCTGACGTCTTGCCTTCCCAGAGAGCCAGCTGCCTTCTGGGTAGGGCCTGAGCGCCAAGTATGTGGAAGCTGCCCTGTTCTCTTCTCCAAGAGTCCCTGGTATTGATTAGAGACAGGGCCAGTTGGCACTCACCGCCCAAGATGAGCCATGATTCATTCCTCCCTCTCCCTGGAAATGTTAAATAAGCTGTCTGCTCTTGGTTTCCTCCAAACCCACCCAACCCACAGCCCTGGGGGACTAAAAGAAGCGAACTCCACCCACTGCATGCAGAATTAAAGAAAGGGACTGACACTGATTAAAAAAGAACCTTAGTGCGCGTGAACAAGGCAGTAAGTGGAGGGGACAGAAATACGTCCACCCAGTATTGCTTCCTGGGTCCACTGCTCTATCAGAAGATCCTTGTGGGCCCAGATCTTTTTTTGTCCAGCACCTCCACCCTCCAGCCCTGATTACAGGGTTGTCTGCCTTGTAGAGAGTACATAAATATTCATTCATTGGATGAACCAAGAGCATCCTATCATTTAGGCAAACAGCTTCTTTGGGGTGTGGTGCATTCATCTTGGGAAATCACCAAGAGACTGGAAAGTTACAGCAATGGGCAGAGGACTGCCAGGAAGAAGGCAGAGGAGGGGGACTGGAAAGGATGCAAGGCACCCCACGGAGGATCTTATTTCCTTCCATCCCGCCCTGCTCCCACACTGCTGCCTCGGAGCACTAGACTACCCCCACCAGCCTGATGCCTACTCCTATCCCAAAGAGGCGTGACGAGAATGCAGGGAGTCCAAGCACAGCCTGAGTGCCTTCTCCAATCCTATTCAGCTCAGATGGAATGTATAGTCAGCACCTCCCGGTACTGCCTTGAACCAGGCCAGGAGAGCTAAGTGTGAGTCCCAGCAATGCCGCTTTTGAGTTGAGTGACCCACCTTGCCTAAGTCATGTGTCCAAGGGGCAACAGACTATACAATAATTATGTGAGGCATACATACCTGATTTTCCAATATCCAGCTTTGGAGTTCTTCCAATTGTGACATGCGTCAATCATCTAATTCCTGCAATGCCCTAGGATGAAGGGACTATTCTTATCCATTATTTACATAAAAAGGAAGCCCATATTCAGAGAGGTTTAATAAATTTCCCAAAGTCATAAGGTTAGTAAATGGTGGAGCTGGGATCTGAACCAGGTCTGGTGACTTTACAGCTAGGTTCTGTCACCCGGCCATGTCTATACTCACTTATCTCTACCATACAGAGCTGTGTAGAGGCACTTTAGGGTAGTGTTTGAGTGTGGGCCCTAAGGTAAAATTAATCAGAGTTCAAATCCCGGCTTTGCCATTTACTAGTTGTGGAAACTTGGCAAGTCACTTAATTCTCTGAGTCCCAGTTTCTTCATGTGTGAAATGCAGATCATAAAACTTTCCTCACAGTCTTGTACAAACTAAATGTGAAAATAAACAACAAGCCTTTCACAGAGTCTGGCAAACAGTAACCTACCTGCAAAACATTGCTGCAAGGCCCCGGATGGGCTCATGTACATGCAGGCACGTCGTGAACCCCAGTGCAGAGTATGCCTGGTAGGCTGGCTGTGGGGATGGGCTACGGTCACGGACCAGGAGAGGGGAAGGGACTGGAAAATTTCATGACCACTACCAGGTGTGCCTCTATCCCTAAACCTTCCTCAGCTCCTATGAGGATGTTTGGCCCTCAGGCAGCTCATCCCTCCCAAGGTGGGCAGGAAAGAATTTTCCCTGCTCCAGGACCAAGAGCAGTTTCACAACAAGGGCTGTGTCCCATGGGCTCCCTGCGTCACCCAACTGCTCTATCCTTCAGATGACAACGTGATGTGTTCGGCACAGTGCAATGCCCCTTCCCCTACTGGGGAGCCTGGTCAGGCTAGAGGAGGTGGGTCTAGGCCCTATGAGAACAGCCTGACTCCAGGCCCTGGGGAAAGGGTCTGACTAGAGAAAGGCCACTTTCAGATGCCACTGGGGCTAAGGAAGCATGGATGACAGTCACATGCCACACGGTTGCTGACTGACTCGACTATACAATTCATCACCCATTCAACATGCATGAACAAGCTTCTCAGCAAGGCTGGGTGGCATAGTGGTCCCCATGGGCTCCTGAACCAGGCAGACCTGGGTTAGAACCTGGTGCTGCTTCTTCTTCATTGGGTAACTTTAACAGAATCACTTCAACTGTCTAGTTCTCAGTTGCCACAACTGTAAAATGGGGCTAATGTGACCCACCCAGGATCTCTGCGAGAAGTGGAGAGGTGAGACATGTGGTGGCTCCAGCACAGTGCCAGGCATACAGTAGGCGCTCAGTAAATGTACCTGTGTGTGGCTGGTGCTACTAGGGGCAGCAGGAAGTGAACAGGATGAATAACAATAGCATTATTATGGATTGAATAACATCATCCACCTTCCAGGACCATGCGTTCAGTAGCAGAGGTAGAGAAGTACAGAGCTATGCTATGAGTGCACTTAACAGAGTTGTTTCATTCAGTCCTTGTCCAAGATTAGGCAATGAGAAAGTTGCAGAATCAGGATTTGTACCCGGATCTGGCTTACTAAAAGAATGTGCATGTTTGGGGGCAGGGGGAGATTGAGAAAGGAAGAGATTAATTTATTTGGAGAAAAAGAATTGGATCCAGACCTAGGAATGAGTCTCTCTTTTGGATCAGTTTCCTTACCTGTTATGTGTTAACAAACAAACAATAAAAGCATTAGGAAACTAATGTGTTGATGTGCTGTGCACCTGTCAGGTTGATAATAATTATTACATACAGTGGAATTATTACATAAACTGAAATCAGACATGGTCCTATAAATAGTAAATTACAGAGCCCATATTTAAACTTGGTCTGGCTTTTTTGGGGGGTCTTAATTCATTTTCAAAATAAGAATTATGTATATTTAAGGGGTACAATATGATGTTTTATATATACATAGTGAAATGATTACTACAGTTAAGCTAATTAACATATACCTCTCCTCCCATAGTTACTATTTGTGGGTGTGCGCTGAGAGCATCCGAGATCTACTCTCAGCAAATTTTCAGTATATAATACGGTATGAACTACAACACCCCATGCTGTACATTAGATCTCTAGAACTTACTCGTCCTGCCTAACTATGTTGTACAATGTTGTACCTTTGACCAACCTCTCCCCATTTCCCCCATCTCTCTGCCCCCCGGCAACCACTATTCTACCCTCTGCTTCTGTGAATTCCCCTTTTATAGATTCCACACATAAGTGAGATCAGATAGTATTTTTCTTTATGTGTCCGACTTATTTTCACTTAGCATAATGTCCTCTAGGCTCATCCATGTTGCCATAAATGGCGGGATCTCCTTTTGAAGGCTGATTAATATTCCATATTATATATGTATGTATATATAAATACATATATATATATCACAATTTCCTTATCCATTCATCTGTCAACCCACACTTAGGTTGTTTCCATATGTGAATAATGCTACAGTGAACAGGGAATGCATATAACTCTTCAGTGGACTGATTTTATTTCCCCTGGATATATAACCAGAAGAAAGATGGCTGGATCATATGGTGAGTCTACTAATTTTTTTTTTTAGGGACCTCCGTACTGCTCTCCATAATGGTTCTACAGGTATACCTTGGATTTATTGCAGGTTGTAGCCCAGGCCACCGCAATAAAGTGACTGTCACAGTGTAGTGAGTCCAGTGAATTTTTTGGCTTCCTGGCATGTATGAAAGTTACACTGACATATACTGTAGTCTGTTAAGTGCACAGTTGTTTTGTTGCTAAAAAAAATGCTAACCGTCATCTAAGCTTTAAGCGAGTTGTAATCACTAATCACGGATCACTGTAACAAATCTAATGATAATGAAAAAGTTTGAAATATTAGGGGAATTACCAAACTATGACAGAGACACAAAGTGAGCACACACTATTGGAAGACTGGTGCCAACAGAGACTCGCTTAGTGTGAGATTGCTACATAATTTTGATTTGTAAATAACGTGATAAAGGACAGCACAATAAAACAAGGTATGCCTGGATGCAGTCATGATGGCGGTTGCTGGCTGCTGCTGGGCTGCGCAAGACAGGATGGGTTTCAGAACCATTTAGGGGAAATGGTCTACAACTATAGGCTGGTGGCTAGAAGCAGATTATTGTGACAGACCAAGGACTGAATGCTAACTTTTCTGTCATAGGTGTGTGACCCTATGCAAGTCACTCAGCTTCTCAGAGGACTCTCTTATAAAAGAATGCAGTGACAGGAAGCTTCCTGGAGCAGGTGGGGCTGTATAAGACCACAGGAAAGGAAGGCCATGTCTGGGAAGAGGAACAGCAAACCTCCATGGATGAAGCCACCAAGAGGCACACCCAGCCATCTTTGGCCCAAAAAGCAAAAGAGCTTGGGGCATGCCACCAGCTTTGCATGCCCCTCAAGGAGGAGGATGTGACAAAGACGGAGGCCCAGAAGAACCAAGTTTTGGGGCCCCTTAATGTGACTTTGGAGTCCCACGGCACACTGTGTGGTTGTACCTCTCACAGGAGGCTCTGATTGGGTCTGCTAGCCATGGTCTGACACTGAGCTCTCCCACTGGGTAGAGCCTTGCCCCCATGGCCTCTCTATGCCATCTTGACCCAAGCAGCGAGGCAGGGCTGCAGGGGACAGGTCTGGCTCCAGCCACAGCCAGAAGAAATAGTTTCCCAGAACATTCCTGGAGTTCACAGGTTGACCTAGCTCAGGCTTAACATGTGACCTCCTCAGGGTCATTGGCCCAGAGATGGACTCAAGTCCATCCTTCATGCCCACATTTATGAGACACTGGCCAGTGTGGTGTCATCCATGGCCCTGAGACAGAATTTGCCAGCAGTGTAACACACCCCAGGACCAAGATGGGGAAATTTCTTCCTCTGCTCATGAACTGGAAGGCTAGACAGGACTTTATTGGTGGTTACTGTGGCTTAAGCACTGAGATGGATACCAAAATGATATGGATGAAGCCCATGTCTACAAAGAGCATCTGCTACCTAGGAGAAAGAACAATATTTTCAGATACACAATACAAAGCAGAAAGCGTCTGAGTCTCAAAAGAGATGAAGACAGGGTGTCAGAGTGCTCTGGGAAGGCTTTGTGGAGCGGCACTGGGACTCTGGAGCAGGAAGGATGGAGCGGATGGCTCCTTAGAATAATGCCACTTTGACCATCACTGAGTTTTGGGGCCAAACTCCTGGTGCTCACAAGATCTCTCAGCAGGAGACAGGGAAGTGTAGCAGTTAGGAGTCAGGCCTTGGAGTCAATCCCCTGGCTTTCAAACTCTCATTCTTCAATTTCCTAGCTCTGAGACCTTATCCTACCTATGTCCCAGGATTATAAGGTTCAAATGAGAGAATGAAAGCAGCCTGGTGCCTGGCATATAGGAAGAATGGTTATTATTATTTCACCAGCGAATGATCAAATACTTTCAAATCAACAAAGCACAAGCTATAGAAACCACAACGACAGAATTGTGGACTCTTTGCTTTCCTAGACAGCGTGCCATTCTGAATGCCCTGCAATTCTTAGACAATGAGAAGAGAGGATGAAGCAGAGGGGCACACACAGGCAGTTACTCAACTACTCTGAGTGCTGGGGCCACAGGTGAGGCAGCCACCTCCTGGCTCTGACACCTGCCGAGAGTGTGCCCTGGCCTTCCTGCAGGACTGGATCTGGAGCTGACCCTTTGCCAGATGGCATGGACCCCTTCCGTGGCTGAGGAAGAGAGTGGCTGACCCTTACCCTCTGTGGCGTATCATTAAGTGGCAGTCAGCATCTGGAGATTTGCAAAGGTTTCCAGCCCTTTAACTCTTGATGTCTCATAACTCCTTCCTCCCCGAACTCTGCCCCAGGCAGCTCAGGAGCCGGGGAGCTGCTAGTGTGCCTTACCAGCCCTTCCCCAGTTTAGAATCAAGGGTCATCACTGGTTGCCACTCCCCTTTTGGCTGTTGTTCGTCACCATACTCTCATCGTAGGAGACATATTTTAAAGCTCCAGCAAGGAAAGAATCGTTGGGTCTGGCTCTGCATTTTGAGACTGCCTTTATTTTAATACTCACAACAAAGTAATTATCTGTGGCTGCACCGGCCTCCACCATTGTCCTGTGGACCCCCCAAGAACCACATCTGTGTCTGATTCATGCCTGTGTTCCCAGAAGCGAACACAAAGCTTGGTACAGAGATGTCGTGTGAATATCTGAGAAGCGGATGGACAGATGGACAGATGACACGGCTCACTCGTTTGGGCCCAGACATTTGCAAGCTCATACCCACCAGGAAACTGTCTCAATAACATTTCATCCTCTAACTGGATCTAGGTGGGTGCCTAAAATCTCCACATTTTTTAGTTTATCTTTTTGGGTTCATCACTGCTCCCTCTGGCTCCCTGGAGTGTGAATTCTCTTTTAAAATCAGTCAGGAATTTTTGACTAGGGTCCGGAGGGTTTCTAGAGGTTTACAAGCTCCCTGAAACCATAGGTAAAATTTTCAAGCGCGTGGGTAGTTTTCTGGTGGCAAGTGTGAGGCCGAGCATTTGTCCGATTCCAAGAGGGGCTGCGATGAGAAGAGGTGGAGAAACAGTGTCAGGATGAGGGCTGCCCCTGCGGATGCTGAAGTTCCCTGATGATCAGCCTCCGATGCCCTCTATCGCACCAGCCCTGTCACTTACCGAGTGGGGACAGCCGAACTTGCCCCCTAGGGTTGTCCAAGTTCAGGGCATTTTTGCACAGAAATTGGACTGGGTCTCCTACATACCTCCCTCCACACACACACTTACACTTTTGTGAAGGATTTCCATTGCCCCCAAAGCCTTCTCATGGCCCACATGGCCTGCCAGGCTCTTCTGGCTGCTCTCTCCCCTTCCTCTCCACAAGCCTTGCTTCTTCCTGTTAGAGGGTCTTGGCACTTTCTGTTCCCTCTTCCGGGAACACTTCTCGGAGGTGGTCCCTCTCTTCCTCTTTGCCTCACTAATTCTTCCTGTCCTTCAGATCTCTGCTCAATTATCTGTTCTTCAGGGATGACTTCCCTGACCATCCTAAGTCAGAACCTTCCTTCACATGCTTTCAAAGCTCCGTGGATGGCATCCCACCGCCGTGGTAATATTGTGACTTCATATTGATCGCTGTGATTCCTTATTGGTGTCTGGCACCCACACTGGAATGTGGGCTCCAGGAAGGTAGGACCCACACCTGTTTTCCTCCCCATTCTATTTCAGCACCCAGCACAAGCGTGTGCATAATAGATGGCAAATAAATGTATGTTAGAAACCACAAAACTGTCTGGCTTTTGCATACTGGAGCAACCCTAGCTGAAATCGTTTCTCTAAGGCCTTTTTATTGTTTCTGTAGAGTTCACAGTGAGGGCTTGTTCACATGAATGCTGTGGAATGGCCATTCGAGGTGTGGACTCTGGGACCACACTGCCCTAATTCAATTCTGGCTCTATTTCTTGCTAACTATTTAACTTTGAGCAGGTTATTTAAGCCCTCTGTACCTCAGCTTTCCTCATCTACAAAATGGGGGTGAATATAGTATCTACTTCAGAGCGCAGCTATGAAGATTTTTAAAGGGACTCTAATAGTTAAGAGGAGTTGTTGAAGGGGAGTTGAAGGTGGCTAACAGATGACAGACTTCCAGTCTTTCTCTACGTCCGTTAGGGCTGGGAGTCAGGAGACTTGGAGGGGCTGAAGAGGAGGCAGCCCTGCCCCAGTGCCTACCAGGACCCACAGTGCTGTCCAGAGGACAACCCTGAGTGTGCGATTGACAATCATGCTCATCAGCAAGACGGTCTGATTGGTCTGATCCAGCGATATGTTCTAACCAGTTTGTCCCAGCTCTCGAGCCAATATGTGCATCTCTTCCCAACTCTGCATTTAGTGATGTTAGATTGTTAGCTTGAAATCAGCTGTGGAGGGAGTCTTTACAACACAGAAAGCAACAAGATGCTACAAATCGAAGGGTTTTTTTCTGGACAACTGGTTGTTAAACATTTACCAGGACACCACTACCCCAATCCACATGAAAGGCTCACACCAGAAAGATCATCTTGGTGCTTCCTAAAGGTGGTGGATACCTATTCCAGGAGCTGCTTCTAGCACCAGCCCAGCTTCCAGTTGTCTTGGGCAAGCCGGAGGGATGAGCCACTGACATTTGCCACCCACAGCGACAGGCCTTGTGTCCATTTCTGTCACGCTGAGTTACAGCACTAGTTAGTTGGTGCTGTGACATCCTCAGGTGGCTGATCAGGTGACGTTTTCACAGCTATCTTCTGACCCAGCAGGAGGACCTCAATGAACAGTGTGGCATAATGGACAGAGCCCTGAGCCAGCAGCTCTGGGCTTGGGTATCTGGCAACTTGGGCGAGTCACTTCTCCTCTGGGGGCCTCAGTTTCCTGAGGAAGGGAAGGAAGGGCACTGGGTGGGATGGTCCCTAAGGTCTTTCTCTAAGAACCATTCTTTTTCAAAATGCAGACTCAGCCCTGAATTTGCCACCTACCATCTGGGTGGCCTTAGACAAGTCCTTTTACCTTTCTGAGGCTCAGTTTCTGCATCTGTAAATGGGGATAATAAATCTTCACTCAACAATTGTTCTGAGGCACAAATGAATTGTTGAAGACATGCCTCTGGCCCTCAAAATGTCCCAGTCCTGTTCAAGTCGTAAAGCATACCCACTCAGATCCAGGACAGCTGAGTTTCCCCAAGTGACTGGGGAAATCACACTGGAGGTGATTTTAGTTAGCATGCAGACTAGTATTTTCTATGTTAATAATTGCATATTTATGCATTTGTTTTAAGGTGTCTCAGGAAAAAAATAATAAATAGCAATGCACACCCACAAGTTCATGGATATTATTGCTAAGAATAACAAAAAATATTTTGAAAGTGAGTTATTGAACATCCAACTTAAAGAAAACTGTCCAGTAAATAAAAATACAGATTATAAAGGAAATCGCAGAAGTGAAACTTTGTAAATACTGAATCAAGAGTCCTTCCTAAAATGGAAGTTCCTGGCTCCTTCTATTCTGAGACCCTAGGATAATAGGTGGAAATTACAGGGAGGCAAACTTGGGCTTCATATATGGAAGACCTTGCCAACAAGCCCCCAGGCTTGGGGGCTGCTGTGAAGCTTGTTGGATATTTGGCAGGGCTGTTCTAGAAACCATCAGATTAGTTAGGGTGCTTTGGGCTGGAAGTAACAGAAAATGTGACTCAAAGTGGCTCAAACAAGAAGGGATTTTATAGGTCTCAGAACTGGACATCCAGAGGCTGGGCAAGCTTCAGGGCTGGTCTGTAGCAGCCCTACAGTATTGTTAGGGTTCTGAGTCCTTTCTGTCTCTGCCCTGCAGTATACAGGGTTGATCCTATCTGAGGACCGGGACAACTTGGGTCACTTCCCCATCCCTGAGCTAATAGCTGTTTCCAGAGGAATGCCATTCTCCACTTGGCTCAAGCCTGGGTTTCTGAACCAGTCACCCGCGATGGGATCACCAGAAATGCCTTGGACTAAACTGGGGGAGGAATGGCTGCAGAAATAACCAGTTCTTCTTTGTCATCATAACTATCATCACTATTACTGTGGCACGGATTGCCAGATGACCACCAAGCTCACTTCCTCTTTCTTTCTGGGCACACACCTGGAATACATTTCCCAGACTCCCTTGCAGTTAGGTACAGTCATGTGACAGTTCTAACCAATAGAATATGGTGGAAGTGGTGTATCCCACTCAGCTGTCTGGAATAGGAAGTGTTTCTAAGATAAAGTTTGATGAATTTTTGGTAAAGGGCCAGATGTATTTTAGGCTTTACAGTCCACATACAGTCTCTGCCACATATTCTTTCTCCCTCCTCCTTCCCCTCTTCCTCTTCTTCACAACCCTTTTAAAATGTAAATCAATTCTTAGGTTTAAGGCCATACAAAAACAGACCGCTGGCTGGATTTGCTTTATGGGCTGTAGTTTACCACCTCTGCTCTAGGGTGACAGTGGGACCCACGTGTTGAGGATGGCAAAGGAACAGCATAGATGTGTCTGGAATTCTCATACACTGTTGGTATGAATGTAAAATAGTAACAACCGCTCAGGAAAACAGTTTGACATCTCCTTAAAAAGTTAAACAGTCAGCAGCCATATGATCTAGCCATTCAACTCCCAAGAGAAGTGAAAACCTATACCCATACAAGGAGTTGTACATGAATGTTCAAAGCAGACTTAGTGGTCATAACTCCAGATTGGAAACAACCCAAATTGTCCATTTAACAGAGGAATAGATAAACAAATGACGGTATAGCCATATAATGGAATACTATTTGGCAATAAAAATGAATGAGCTATGGGTACAAAATAATTTTGCTGAGTGGAAGAAGCCAGACAAAAGAAAGTACAAGCTGTGTGCTTCTATTTTTTTTAGAATTCTAGGAAATATAAACTAATTTATAGAGACAGAAAGCAAATCAGTGGTTGCCTGGGAATTGAGGCAGGGAGCAGGAAGGTATAGGAGACAGAAATTTCAAAGGGGCTTTGAGGGTGATGGATATGTTCATTTTCTTATGGTTTCACAGTGTATCCATATGTCAAAACTTAGGAATTGTACGTTTTTTTATTAGTCTAGTTGTGAGTCTATTTTTTATTGAAATATAATTGGCTTATATTAGTTTCAGTTGTACAACATAATGATTCAATATTTTAGGGCTGCTGAAGGTGCACGGTTTGCAGGGAACTTGCTGCGTGGGATAAGGGATAGGGGTACAAGGTTGTCTGGGCATGCTCTGCCCTGCAGATTGGGACCTTGGGGAGCTTCAGGTGCTCCATTCCCCTGGCTGGCTACTCAGCTCCGAGGCCCCCCACTGTGATACACAGCCTGCTGAGCCTTCCTCCTGGCCTGACAGCACCTGCTTGCAAACAGGCAGTTACTGCTCTGGCGTCAGGCCAGCCAGAGAGCAGCCTCACCTACAACAGCTAGAGACCCCAAGCACAGAGGCTTACACCTGTGTGCTCAGCCCACTGGCTGTGATACTGGAGACAGGCAGGGCAGACAGGAGTCAGGAAACAGGTCTTTCCTCCCCCCAGGCACCAGCTCCATTCCCTTATGACCCCCAACCTCACTCTAGGGGCTGAGCAGCTCCAGAGACGGGAGCTTCTGGGCAGTAGAGGGCACCACATAGAAATAGGAAATGTCAAAAGAGCCTGGTTCAGACCAAAATCTCACAAACCCCAGAAAAATGGCCAAAGGAAACTGAACTCACCAATCTTCCTGAAAGAGAGTTCAAAATAAAAATCATAAACATGCTTACGGAGGTACAGAAAAATATTCAAGAACTCAGGAACAAATTTAAGACAGAGATTCAATCATTAAGAAATCCCATATCTGAAATGAAACATACAATGGAGGGATTTAAAAGCAGACTAGATGTAGTAAAAGAGACGGTAAATGGAATAGAAATTAGAGAAGAGGAATACAAAGAAGCTGAGGCACAGAGAGAAAAAAGAATCTCTAAGAACAAAAGAATATTGAGAGAACTGTGTGACCAATCCAAACGGAACAATATTCGCATAATAGGGGTAGCAGAAGAATAAGAGAGAGAAAAAGGGATAGAAAGTGTCTTTGAGGAGGTAATTGCTGAAAACTTCCCCAATCTGGGGAAGGAGATAGTCTCTCAAGCCATGGAGATGCACAGATCTCCCAACACAAGGGACCCAAGGATGACAACATCAAGACATATAATAATTAAAATGGCAAAGATCAAGGATAAAGAAAGACTTTTAAAAGCAGCTAGAGAGAGAAAAAAAGATCACATACAAAGGAAAACCCATCAGGCTATCATCAGACTTCTCAACAGAAACCTTACAGGCCAGAAGGGAGTGGCATGATATATTTAATGTACATTTTGAGTATTCAAGATGGCAGCATGAGAGGTGAGACAGAGAATGCCTCCCAAAACCACAGATAGTGTGAAAATATAGTTAATACAACTAACCCTAAAACAGCAACAGGAAAGAAGGCTGCACCAGACTGCATACAGACCTCACGAACAGAGCAGACCTCACAAAACAGGGTAATGTATGAAAGCCTTGATCTGGCAGGACCTGAGCCCTTCTGCCAACACAGCTGCATTTTTTACCATTTCATTGGTAACTCCAATGAAGCAGAAGGGTCTCGAACCAAGAATACTCTACCCAACAAGGTTATCATTTAAATTTGAAGGAGGGATTAAACAATTTTCAGAGAAGCAAAACCTGAGAGAATTTACCTCCCACAAACCACCTCTACAGTGCATTTTGGAGGGACTCCTATAGATGGAAGTATTCCTAAGGCTAAATAGATGTCACCCCAGGGATAGACAAAGAGTACAGAATATGATTCACAACACACAAAGAATGCAGGAGGAAGAAAAAGGAGGAAAAAAAAAAGAATATTTAGGTTGTGTTTGTAATAGCATACGAAGTGAGTTAAATTAGACTGTTAGATAGTAAGGGAATTACCCTTGAACCTTTCATAACCAGAAATCTAAAGCCTGCAATGGCAATGAGTACATACGTATCAATAATCACCCTAAATGTAAATGGTCTGAATGCACCAGTCAAAAGACATAGAGTCACTGAAAGGATAAACAACAACACCCATCTATATGCTGCCTACAAGAGACTCACGTCAAACCCAAAGACATACACAGACTGAAAGTACAGGGATGAAAAAAGATATTTCATGCAACTAATAGGGAGAAAAAAGCAGGAGTTGCAGTACTTCTATCAGAAAAATAGACTTCAAAACAAAGGAAGTAACAAGAGACAAAGAAAGACATTACATAATGATAAAGGGGTCAGTCCAACAAGAGGATATAACTATTATGAACATCTATGCACCCAACACAGGATCACCTACATATGTGAAACAAACACTAACAGAATTAAAGGGGGAAATAGAATGCAATGCATTCATTATGGGAGACTTCAATACACCACTCACTCCAAAGGACAGATCAACCAGACAGAGAATAAATAGAGACAGAGGCACTCAACAATATATTAGAACAGATGGACCTAACTGACATTTACAGAACATTCCATCCAAAAGCAACAGGATAAACTTTCTTCTCAAGTGCACATAGAACATTTTCTTTTCTTTTTTTTTTTACTTCATCTCTGCAAGTCATTTTTTTTAATATAATTTATTATTATCATTAATTTACAATTACATGTGCAATATTACGATTATTAAACTACCCCTTCATCAGGTCCCCCCCACCAACCCCATTACAGTCACTGTCCATCAGCGTAGTGAGATGCTCTAGAATCACTACTTGTCTTCTCTGAGTTGTACTGCCCTCCCTGTGCCCCCCCAACATTACATCTGCTAATCGTAATGCCCCTTTTTCCCTCTTATCCCTCCCTTCCCGCCCATTTTCCCCAGTCCCTTTCCCTTTGGTAACTATTAGTCCGTTCTTGGGTTCTGTGAGTCTGCTGCTGTTTTGTTCCTTCAGTATGTTTTCTTTGTTCTTATACTCCACATATGAGTGAAATCATTTGATACTTGTCTTTTTCAGCATGGCTTATTTCACTGAGCATAATACCCTCTAGCTCCATCCATGTTGTTGCAAATGGTAGGATTTGTTTTCTTCTTATGGCTGAATAATATTCCATTGTGTATATGTACCACCTCTTCTTTATCCATTCATCTACTGATGGACACTTAGGTTGCTTCCATTTCTTGGCTATTGTAAATAGTGCTGCGATAAACATAGGGGTGCATCTGTCCTTTTCAAATTGGGCTGCTGCATTCTTAGGGTAAATTCCTAGGAGTGGAATTCCTGGGTCAAATGGTATTTCTATTTTGAGTTTTTTGAGGAACCTCCATACTGCTTTCCACAATGGTTGAACTAATTTGCAGTCCCACCAGCAGTGTAGGAGGGTTCCCTTTTCTCCACATCCTCGCCAACATTTGTTGTTGTTTGTGTTTTGGATGTTGGCCATCCTCACTGGTGTGAGGTGATATCTCATTGTGGTTTTAATCTGCATTTCTCTGATGATTAGCGATGTGGAGCATCTTTTCATGTGCCTGTTGGCCATCTGAATTTGTTCTTTGGAGAAGTGTCTATTCATGTCCTCTGCCCATTTCTTATTGGATTATTTGCTTTCTGTTTGTTAAGGTGCATGAGTTCTTTATATATTTTGGATGTCAACCCTTTATCGGATACGTTTTTTATGAATATATTCTCCCATACTGTAGGATGTCTTTTTGTTCTACTGATGGTGTCCTTTGCTGTACAGAAGCTTTTCAGCTTGATATAGTCCCACTTGTTCATTTTTGCTTTTGTTTCCCTTGCCCGGGGAGATATGTTCATGAAGAAGTTGCTCATGTTTATGTCCAAGAGATTTTTGCCTATGTTTTTTTCTAAGAGTTTTTATGGTTTCATGACTTACATTCAGGTCTTTGATCCACCTTGAGTTTACCTTTGTGTATGGGGTTAGACAGTAGTCCAGTTTCATTCTCTTACATGTAGCTGTCCAGTTTTTCCAACACCAGCTGCTGAAGAGGCTGTCATCTCCCCCATTGTATATCCAAGGCACTTTTATCAAATATTAATTGACTGTATATGTTTGGGTTAATGTTTGGATTTTCTATTCTGTTCCACTGGTCTGTGGGTCTGCTTTTGTGCCAATACCAAATTGTCTTGATTACTGTGGCTTTGTAGTAGAGCTTGAAGTCAGGGAGCATAATTCCCCCTGTTTTATTCCTCCTTCTCAGGATTGATTTGGCTATTTGGGGTCTTTTGTGGTTCCATATGAATTTTAGAATTATTTGTTCCAGTTCATTGAAGAAAGCTGTTGGTAGTTTGATAGGATTGCATTGAATCTGTAGATTGCTTTAGGTAGTATAGCCATTTTGACAATATTGATTCTTCCTAGCCAAGAGCATGGGATGCATTTCCATTTGTTAGTGTCCTCTTTAATTTCTCTTAGGAGTGTCTTGTAGTTTTCAGAGTACAGGTCTTTCACTTCCTTCGTTAGGTATATTCCTAGGTATTTTATTCTTTTTGATGCAATTGTGAATGGAATTGTTTTTCTTATTTCTCTTTCTGTTAGTTCATCATTAGTGTATAGGAAAGCAACAGATTTATGTGTGTTAATTTTGTATCCTGCAACTTTGCTGAATTCAGATATTAGTTCTAGTAGTTTTGGAATGGAATCTTTAGGGTTTTTTATGTAGAGTATCATGTCATCTGCAAATAGTGACAATTTGACTTCTTCTTTACCAATCTGGATGCCTTGTATGTCTTTGTTTTGTCTGATTGCTGTGGCTAGGACCTCCAGTACTATGTTGAATAACAGTGGAGAGAGTGGCCATCCCTGTCTTGTTCCTGATCTTAGATGAAAAACTTTCAGCATCTCACCGTTAAGTATGATGTTAGCTGTGGGTTTGTCATATATAGCCTTTATGATGTTGAGGTACTTGCCCTCTATACCCATTTTGTTGAGAGTTTAATCAGGAATGGATGCTGAATTTTGTCAAATGCTTTTTCAGCATCTATGGAGATGATCATGTGGTTTTTGTCCTTTTTGTTGATGTGGTGGATGATGTTGATGGATTTTCGAATGTTGTACCATCCTTGCATCCCTGGGATGAATCCCACTTGATCATGGTGTATGATCCTCTTGATGTATTTTTGAATTTGTTTTGCTAATATTTTGTTGAGTATTTTTGCATCTACGTTCATCAGGGATATTGGTCTGTAATTTTCTTTTTTGGTGAGGTCTTTCCAGGTTTTGGTATTAGAGTGATGCTGGCTTCATAGAATGAGTTTGGAAGTATTCCCTCCTCTTCTATTTTTTGGAAAACTTTAAGGAGAATCGGTGTTATTTCTTCTCTATATGTCTGGTAGAATTCAGAGGTGAATCCATCAGGCCCAGGTGTTTTGTTCTTGGGTAGTTTTTTGATTACCAATTCGATTTCATCACTGGTGATTGGTCTGTTTAGTTTTTCTGTTTCTTGCTTGGTCAGTCTTGAAAGGTTGTATTTTTCTAAGAAGTTGTCCATTTCTTCTATGTTTTCCAGCTTGTTAGCATATAGATTCTCATAATATTCTCTTATGATTCTTTGTATTTCTGTGGGGTCCGTCATGATTTTTCCTTTCTCATTTCTGATTGTGTTTATGTGTGTAGATTCTCTTTTTCTCTTAATGAGTCTGGCTAGGGTTTATCTATTTTGTTTATTTTTTCAAAGAACCAGCTCTTGGTTTCATTGATTTTTTTCTATTGTTTTATTCTTCTCAATTTTATTTATTTCTTTTCTGATCTTTATTATGTCCCTTCTTCTGGTGACTTTGGGCCTCATTTGTTCTTCTTTTTCCAATTTCAGTAATTGTGTCTTTAGACTATTCATTTGGGAATGTTCTTCCTTCTTTAAATAGGCCTGATTGCAATATACTTTCCTCTTAGAACTGCCTTTGCTGCGTCCCACAGAAGTTGTGGCTTTGTGTTGTTGTTGTTATTAGTCTCCATATATTCTTTGATTTCTGTTTTGATTTGGTCATTAACCCATTGATTAATTAGGAGAATGTTGTTAAGTCTCCATGTATTTGTGAGCCTTTGATTTCTTTCTAAAATTTATTTCTAGTTTTATACCTTGGTGATCTGAGAAGTTGCTTGGTAGGATTTCAATATTTTTGAAATTACTGAGGTTCTTTTTGTGGCCTAGTATGTGGTCTATTCTGGAAAATGTTCCATGTGCACTTGAGAAGAATGTGTATCCTGTTGCTTTTGGGTGTAGAGTTCTGTAGATGTCTGTTAGGTCCATCTGTTCTAGTGTTGTTCAGTGCCTCTGTGTCTTTACTTATTTTCTGTCTGGTTGATCTGTCCTCTGGAGTGAGTGGTGTGTTGAAGTCTCCTAAGGTGAATGCATTGCTGTCTATTTCCTCCTTTAATTCTGTTATTATTTGTCTCA
>JAVSCE010002528.1:0-10210 GCA_032199065.1 Smutsia gigantea | reverse complement strand
TTTGGAGGCAACCCTGACAGCGCCACATGTCCCGGTGTCTGTGCCAGACGGTCCCATCTGCTAGGGCTCTGGTTCTAGCTGCCCGAAGCCAGGCTGGCCTCCCCGGCCGCAGCCCCTGTGCCCAGCTGAGGGAGCACCCCCAATGCCTGCACCCCAGCACAGGGCCACCCGCTCCCAGGTTGGGAGAAAACACACTCCACACACAGCTGGGTCTGGCCAACCTTTATGGAATGCCACGCTAGGCGTGGGGCTGGGTGGGGATAGGGGATTGGGGGGAAGAGGGGCATCTGGGAGCGTGTGGGTCCTGCCATTGACTTGGGGAGCCCAGGTCTTTCTGTGTCTGATCCCCTGCTTTGGTTTCTTGGGGTCTCAGGCTGGAGGAAGCACCGCGTCTCCCGGTCTGGGTGGGGCCCTCTGTCCTCCCCGCTGCGGGAGTGTGTCTTTGATTCATTCTGTGAGAAGAGTTCCAGCCTGGGGGTTAAAGCAGGCACCACAGTTTGAATGCTGGCTCTGCCACTTACTGTTGTGTGATCCTAGTGAGTGACTTTGACTGTTGGGTCCTCAGTTTCCTTCTCTGTAAAATGGGGGGATACCAACCCTATCTCACTGGGCTGTTCTGAATTAGTTCATTCAAAAGCTTAGGGCAGGGCCTGGCAAACTGAGCACTCGGTAAGTGTGTGGTGTGACTATGAATGGTCTCCCCACGGCTGGAGCTGTGCCTGGTGTCCCCAGAAGCAGGACAAAGTCTCTGGAGATCTGTCTGGTTGTCCCTGTGTCTCTGGTCTCTGCATGATCCAGGTCAGCGTCTTCCTTGGCCATCTCCTTTCTCTGAAGTGAGTGCATCTGTGTTTCTGTCCATCATGCTCTCAGATCACACCTTCGGGCTGCAATGACATTCCTCCACCAGCACAGTGGACGTCTTCATCCGCCATCGGGAGGCTGGGCTGCCCGCCCAACACCACAGGACCACGGGTGCCCGGCGCTTGCGAGCAGGTGCACAGCTGTTGCAGAGGACGAGCGGGGCAGGGCCTGAGCTGGGGACATAGAGGGAGGAGCAGTGACCAAAGCAGAGGTGATTTTGGAGGTGGACGGCCGTGCATCCGGGCTGGGAGAACACCTAGGGCCAGAGTCAGGGAGACGGGTCAAGGGCAGAGGAGTCTAGGGTCAGAGTGGTGAGCATAAACGCCCATCTGTTTTCCACCCACCTTGACAGGCATGGATGCCTGGGTTCAAATCCTGATTCTGCCAGCTGCTGGCTGTGTGACTCAACGCAAGCTACTCAACCTCTCTGGACCTCTATTCCCTCACCAGTAAAATCATCAAAGTTCAGCCAGGAAAAGAAGAAACCACTCTAGGCCTTTCAGCAAAGAGGATTAATACAAGGAAGGACTGCTCCTACCAGGCAGGCCACCATGACAAGGTAGCCTGGGGATTGGCACTAGCAGGAAGCCACCGCCATCTCTAGGGGTGAGTGACAGTGGGAAGGGGTGGTATTACAGGTGCCCCAGGGCAGGGAGGTTGAATAGAAAGCCTTTAACCCTCTGCCTGGCACACAGTGGGTGCTCAATAAATGTTAGTTCCTCCTATGATGCCCTCCAACTAAATGGAGCTATCACCTTGCCCCAGATCATGGCCCTTCTCAGTTTAAACCCCCTAGTCCTCCCTTCTCCACCCTAACTTGCCCCTTCCCCCTCCCACACTTCGCCCCAGCCACCCTTCCAATACACTCACTGTTGCTCCAATACAGCAGACTCATGCCTCCCTCCAGCACCTTGCCGCTGCTGTGCTCACCTCCTGGGCCACTCTTCCAGACACCCTCCCACTAGCTCATTCGACCTCGACCTCATCGCAAAAGCAGCCCCCAGGGAAATGTCGGCCCTGGTGTTCTCTCTTCTCACCCGCCAATCTCTCTTGGCGTGTTCAGAGCCATTTGTAGTTAAATCTCTTCGGGGGTTTCTTTCAGTGTTCCTCTCTCTCCCAGAATCTAAGCTTCCTGAAAACAGGGACTTTCTGTGCCTTTTGCTTATGGATGTAACTGCAGCAAGTGCATCTTCTCAAAAGCTGCCACATCCTGAACCTTAACATCAGGACTGGCCCACGCTACTCACCTTAGGCGATCTCCCTCCTCCCCCAATGCTGAAAGGCTGGAGCCACTATTATTCCCATTTACAGATGAGGAAACTGAGGCTCAAAGGGGTCCCTTGCCTAAGGCCATACAGCTGCTCAGGGCCCTGCTAACACTCAGAGAACCTTTGTGTCTCCCCCACCCACTGGGGAGGCATTTGCAGGTCTGTGAAAGGGTATGCAGCTGGATCTCAGGCCTCCCGGTCTGGTGCAGCATGCCAGCTGTGCAGGGCAACCTAGGCAGGACTCAGGGTAAGGCAGCTGGTCCAGGACTCAGGCCAGGTTCGCTGAATGAATAACAAGCCAAGGGGTCTTAGGAATTCATGTCGTGCTGGGCATGGTCCCAGACACTTGGTATGAAGTCTCAACTATTATGAATTCCATTTTGCAAAGGTAGGAATTGAGGGTCAGAGAAGGGAGGCCATTTGCCCTGGGTCACACAGAGATCAGCAATTAAGGCAAATTTGAACCCGGGTACACCCTGGTACCTGGTGCACCAAAGCATGGGCCATAAACAATACACGACATGCATTCCTACAGCCTTTATAGAACACCAACTGAATGCTTATCCCTACACCCATCTCATTCAGACTTCCCAATAGTTTCTGGGAAGCAAATGCCACTGTTATTTACTATTCGACATTCATTCAACAAACACTGACCACACCACTGTGTGCCTGGCTGTGTTCTAGAGCCTGGGGACAGGGATACAGAAGTGAATAAGGCATAAAAATCCCTTCTTTGGTGGAGCAGACATTCTGGTAAGGAAGAAGTGATGAATGCAATCACAAAATCCATTTCCTGCATTAGGTGATGATGTGTGCTATAGCGAGAAATTAAGGGAAACAAGAGGAACTGGGTGGGAGGTGGTGCATTTTTTTAATGGCATTCAGGTAAAAACCTGAAGGAGGTGAACGTTGACAGGGCAGGGGGTGGGGTGCAGGGGTGCTAGAGGCAACAGGAGCAACCAGTGCAAAGGTCCTGAGGAAGACAGAATGTTGGTGTGTCTGGGAAAAAGCAAGGTGGCTGATGCGGCAGGAGTGAAGTAGGAGAGGGAGAATAGAAGGAGGTAAGGACACAGAGGCAAAAGACAGAGCTTGCAGGGCCTTGTGGGCCTCGGGGAAGACTTGGGCTTCTCCTCTGAGTGATGTGGGAGCCATAGAGGGTTCTGAGCAGAGGATGGAGGAGCTCTCAGGTGCTCACAGGCACCCCCTGGCCACTAAATGGAAAAATAAGAGTTGGAGGGGGCATGGCCATATCAGAAGCCGGGAGACAGGATGGAGGCATGGTCCCAGTAAGAGGCTTATGCTCCATTTCATAAGGGAGGAAACGGGATTAGGTGGAGAGCACAGGGCTTGACTCCAGCTCTGTCTGGGGCTACAGCCTATGCTCTCTGCCAATGCTGAAACCCAGCCCTCTCATTCCCCCACCCATCCTCACCTGAATGAAGGGCACAGCTTTGCACATCTCCAGGGCCACTTCCTGGGGGTCCAGGGGCAGAGACATGGTGGCAGTCACCTCCTGCCCACGCTGCAGGGCCCCTGTCCCCAGCCTCCTGGTCTTCTGCAAGCCCAAGAAAGCCTTCCAGGTGCCAATGGCAGAGGATGGCAAGAGGGAGGCTGGGGCCTCTCGGCCTAGAGCCCAGGAATGATTGGCAGCAGCCCGGGGCTGGGGTGAGGGACCCCGGGGTCCAGGCCTCCCAGAGCCTGTGGGTAGCTGGGCCCCACTGAGCAGGCTCAGGAGAGTGGCCAGCTGGCTGAGGAGCATCTGTCTGTCCATCTGCCTGTCAGTCAGTCTGAGAATGGGCTCAGGGTCCCAGGCAGTCGACCCTGCTGTCTGGCTAGTGCAGTTTGGCCCTTCCAGACCCCCTTTTAATGGCTTGCCCTTCGCCTGGGTAGCCGGGGAGGCTCCTCCGCTAAACCCACAATGGGGAGGAGAGTAAACCCAAACTTGTTGGGTTCCCACCCCTCCCCCCAGCCTGGTGGGAGGCCTGGAAAGGCAGCCTGGTATGTGGGCTGTGTGGACCTGGAAAGGCAGGTCTAGAGGCACTGAGGGACTCCTTTCCGGGTCCGGGACCCCGTTCGACCATTTAGCAAAACCAGGACGTGCTGCCAGTCTTCTGGGGTTTCAATCCCAGCACTGTACCTTTCTGGCTGTGCAACGCCTGTCAAGTCCCTTAACCACTCCGGGCCTCAGCTTCCTCGTCTGTAATATGGGGGAAATAACAGTCCTTTCTGGGTAGGGTGTTCTGAGGACTCGAGAACATTTACATAAGAGCCGAAAATAGAGGCTGATATATACTAGCGACATGAGTAAACTATGATTAACATTATCGGGGTTGTTTTTCTCTTTAGCGCCTATTAGAGGCCAGGCACAATTCTGAGCTCTGGATACAAGGGGGCAAGATAGAGAATGGGTCCTTGCTGCCACCGGTTTTACACCGTCATACAGGAAACAGACAACACAAGGTAAATAAAATGACTTCAGAGCCTTAAGTGTTAAGATATTTAAATAGGATGTGCCTTAGAGGTGTGGGGGCGGGGCTTCTGCCCCCGAGATGGTCTGGGAAGGCCTTCGTGAGGAGGTGACATTTTTGCAGATCCCTGAGGCTTTGTTGGTGGCGGTGGGAACAGCCTGGTGGGGGGTGGAGGTCGGAGTGCTTCCAGCACATAAAGGGGTGGGAGCCGCGTCCCAGGCTTCGGGGTCCCGGCGCCTCCGCGGCCCCCACCTCACACCCAGGTGAGGAGCTGCGGGCCGCGGGGCCGTGAGAAGCGGCGGGGCCAGTCCTTCCCGGACCCCCTCCCGCAGCTCCCGGAGAGAAGAGTGCGATGGGGCGCGCTCGCCCTCTGGCGGCAGCTCTGGGGACTGCATGGAGGCTGCGTGCAGGACACCTGCCTCCGGGGAAGCCCCACCTGCACGTGAGCTTGTGCCTCCCATTCACCCTGCCACATCCGAACTCCTGAGCCCCAATTTGCCCTTCCTCTGTTCAGTAGACCCAGCTCATGGCAGCTT
The DNA here is from genome assembly GCA_032199065.1 of Smutsia gigantea. NCBI lineage: Eukaryota > Metazoa > Chordata > Mammalia > Pholidota > Manidae > Smutsia > Smutsia gigantea. Next base: position 5,074 of record JAVSCE010002528.1, on the reverse strand, counting down.
AGTCCTAACAGGTGCTAAGGACGGGAAACTTTGGCGGATCCTTGACCCCATCTTCTTCTCTGACTGACCCCCCCAATCTGATATTACGGCAAGTCCCATACCCTCGAGAATATACCCAGAATCTGCCTACTTTTCACTCCCTCCTTGGTCCCACACCTAAAAACGTACCCCATTATCTCCCACCCGAACCAGTACAGGCAGCCTCTCAGCCTTGGTACCCCAGCTCCCGCCGACTCCCCCTAAAGCCTGTAACCTTCGCAGCAGCCGGAGGGCACCGGTGAGCACCTGAGCCTGCGCAGGAACCCCCTAACTCAGAACCCTCCAGGGTTCCCACCTCCCGTGTGGATAACGGCCGAAGTCCTCACTGCAGCCCCCCAGGCCTCGTCCTGTCTGTTCCCATCACCTCCCACCCTCGTCTCCCCCACCCTCTCCCCCTTTCTCACTCCCTCCAGACACACGCGCTTCCTCGTTGTCTTCTAGACTTACCAGGCAAAATCCCAGGACTACACGGCTGCCTGTACAAGGCCGCAGAAGCTCTTTTTCAACATGGAAAGAGTCAAGAAAAAGTTCAGTTAAAAAATTTCAGAATGGGGTGTCTATTAGATGCTGACCTTCTGGGGAGAAAGAAATGAGAATCTACAACTAAGGTTTACTTGTATTTGTATTTACAGTTTACATGTATTTGCATATTGAAAGGAACAGCAGGATTTTCCGTTTGGGCAGATGAGATGGAGAGAGGCTTTCCTTTAGAGTTTAAAAATGGTTTTAACCATGCAAAAAGAAACTTTAAAAAGCACAAATGAAAGCTATCTATACTTTTGTTTTGCCCCTTGCTTTTTAAGTGACTATGTCAGGTATTCAAGTAAGTATAGATAAAAAACGTAACAAACACCCCTGTACACATTACCCCAATTAAGAAATAAAATATCACAGATATGAAAACTGGCTCTATATTTGTCCCTAATCTCTGAATAGGCCAACTGATTCAGAAAACATATGTTAAGTTAATTTGTTGCACTGCTGAAAATAATATACATAGTATCATAATGTATATACATCCTTTCAACTTTCATCTTTCACTTCATGTTCCTTGATCTCTCACTGCTGAAAACTATCTCATTGTACATATCTAGCCCAAATGTATTTCTTCATTATCCAATTTCTAAGCATCACAAATAATCCTGCAAGGAACATTCTGGAACATGAGTCTTTTGCACTTACTGTATCTGGGAGTTGGCTCCGAATCAGTGGATCACATTCCTGGCTGCACATTACAGTCACTTTGACTTGGGGAATCAGTACCCAGACCCTGCTCCCCAATCAATTACATTGGAATCTCTGGGGATGGGACCCAGGCATTAGCATTTTTAAAAAACACCTCTGGGGAATAAAACAGGGGGAATTACACTCCCTGACTTCAAGCTCTACTACAAAGCCACAGTAATCAAGACAATTTGGTATTGGCACAAAAACAGACCCACAGACCAGTGGAACAGAATAGAAAATCCAAACATTAACCCAACCATATACAGTCAATTAATATTTGATAAAAGTGCCTTGGATATACAATGGGGAGATGACAGCCTCTTCAGCAGCTGGTGTTGGAAAAACTGGACAGCTACATGTAAGAGAATGAAACTGGACTACTGTCTAGCCCCATACACAAAGGTAAACTCAAGGTGGATCAAAGACCTGAATGTAAGTCATGAAACCATAAAACTCTTAGAAAAAAACATAGGCAAAAATCTCTTGGACATAAACATGAGCAACTTCTTCATGAACATATCTCCCCGGGCAAGGGAAACAAAAGCAAAAATGAACAAGTGGGACTATATCAAGCTGAAAAGCTTCTGTACAGCAAAGGACACCATCAGTAGAACAAAAAGACATCCTACAGTATGGGAGAATATATTCATAAAAAACGTATCTGATAAAGGGTTGACATCCAAAATATATAAAGAACTCATGCACCTTAACAAACAGAAAGCAAATAATCCAATTAAGAAATGGGCAGAGGACATGAATAGACACTTCTCCAAAGAACAAATTCAGATGGCCAACAGGCACATGAAAAGATGCTCCACATCGCTAATCATCAGAGAAATGCAGATTAAAACCACAATGAGATATCACCCCACACCGGTGAGGATGGCCAACATCCAAAACACAAACAACAACAAATGTTGGCGAGGATGTGGAGAAAAGGGAACCCTCCTACACTGCTGGTGGGACTGCAAATTAGTTCAACCATTGTGGAAAGCTGTATGGAGGTTCCTCAAAAAACTCAAAATAGAAATACCATTTGACCCAGGAATTCCACTCCTAGGAATTTACCCTAAGAATGCCGCAGCCCAGTTTGAAAAAGACAGATGCACCCCTATGTTTATTGCAGCACTATTTACAATAGCCAAGAAATGGAAGCAACCTAAGTGTCCATCAGTAGATGAATGGATAAAGAAGATGTGGTACATATACACAATGGAATATTATTCAGCCATAAGAAGAAAACAAATCCTACCATTTGCAACAACATGGATGGAGCTAGAGGGTATTATGCTCAGTGAAATAAGCCAAGCCGAAAAAGACAAGTATCAAATGATTTCACTCATATGTGGAGTATAAGAACAAAGAAAAAAACTGAAGGAACAAAACAGCAGCAGACTCACAGAACCCAAGAACGGACTAATAGTTACCAAAGGGAAAGGGACTGGGGAAAATGGGCGGGAAGGGAGGGATAAGAGGGAAAAAGGGGCATTACGATTAGCAGATGTAATCTTGTGGGGGCACGGGGAGGGCAGTACAGCTCAGAGAAGACAAGTAGTGATTCTGTAGCATCTCACTACGCTGATGGACAGTGACTGTAATGGGGTTGGTGGGGGGGACCTGATGAAGGGGCAGTTTAATAATCGTAATATTGCACATGTAATTGTAAATTAATGATAACAAAATAAATTATATTAAAAATAAAAAAAAAAAAAAAGAAAAGATTAAAAAAAAAAAAATAAAAATAATAGCTATCCTAATAAGATCAGTATCTCCCAACAGCATGCATAGGATCATCCTGCATCAATTTATCAAGGTCCATGAACCTTCCTGGGCCTGACACTATACTTAGGAAACTGGGCTTTGTAGGAGGCATGGCCCAAGAAGCTGCCTTTAGCAAGGTCTGTAGCTGTTTCTCATGTACACAAAATTTCAGAAGATGTGTAGCTTTCTGCAACAATCCAGACTTCACATCGTTCTAATTTTTTAACTGAGAGTGATTTGTTAAATGCATATTTGTAATTTAGTCATTTGTAAACTTTTTTAGACTTTCCTTGAGTTGAACATTAAATAAAATGTTACAGGAATGCTGAGGAAAATGCAACTAACCCAGCTGGGGAATGCTGCGGAAGATTTTATGTCCTCAATTATCACAAACATGCTATCAAGGAAAACTGCAACAATGAAACAGTTATACAGAGTAACGGAAAACATGCTAGTGATCTTGATCGTTCCGGTGAGAGGGTTCTTCCTTTCTTTTTTTCTTTCCTCAATTAACTGATTTGTGGGCAGAAACCTCAAACTTGGCTTGTCACATGAAGTTAAATATGAAAATCTTGTCAGACGCAAATCCCAAAATGAGGCACCAGACCAGCGCAATTTTACTTTCCAAATGGCGTTTCTAAGAACTAGTTCGATATGGTTGGCTTTTAAATGATCCTTCCACAGGGAGTGTTGGGTTTGGAGATGGGAGATGGCCTCTGAAGCACCTTTCTCAGCTCTGTGGTGCCCTTCCCCACAGAGGGAGGCACTGTGCCCACCCAGGGCTGGCGGCACCGGTGTCCAAGTGGCGCTGGAGAAAATCAGCAGATGTGTGGCTGATTGGAGCAGCACTAGAAAGGGTCAGAATGAGGAAGAAAGGATACTGTCGACATTACGAAGCTAAAAGGCATCACGAGTATTCCCCCATGTGGCCACCATGATCTACAGGAGCTCTTTTCAAAAGATCCCCCCAAAGGAAGTGGAGGCCTAAGCAGGGGAAGCTGGAGTGGAGCCCTGCCTGCCTGCCTCAGGACTGGGGAGCCTGAAGACCGATGCTTTCTCGTGTCAGGAAATCTACAGGGATAACACGGCCCAGGTTCAACTTTGAACATTGGCCATATGCAGAGTTTTGCCGAGTTCGAAGTCACCACTGCAGCTTAGATAAGACCATTCAAGGCTCCTGATCTTCCCTCTTTCTCCCTGCTCTCACTCTGGAGTGACTGTATATATCCTGTTCCTCCCATAAAAAATGACCACAAAATTAGTGGATGACAGCCATGTAAGTTTGTTAACTTATGGTTCAAAAGCTCACAAGTCTGTGTGGGTCTCGCTGGACTAAAATAAGGTGTTGGCACAACTGTGTTCCCTTTGGAGGCTCCAGGGAAGAACCAATTCCTTGTTATATTCCTGTAAATAGAGGCACCCACATTCCTTGTCTTGGCCCCTTCCTCCATCATAAAAGCCAGCAAAGCGGGACTTCCGGGAAGATGGCGGCAGGAGCAGGGCAGCAGAAATCTTCTCCCAACACTATATTTATCTACGAAAATACAGCAAATACATATATTCCTAAAAGAGAGACCAGAATACACAGGAAAGCCCAGAGCGTGCAGCTACACTGGAGAGGACTTGGCACCCCACGAGGCGGGTAAGATATGGAGCCACGACCTGGCGGCACCCAAGCACTTACCCATCCCAGTGCCCCAGCGGGAGGAGAGGATTCAGAGCCGGGAGGGAGTGGAAGAGCAGGCCCACAAAATAACCAGCCCCGATGGTCTGCGCCAGGAGCACTGACATACATTGCGCGGTGCAGCAGACATTGGAGAGGCAGAAGGTGCAGGTTTTGAGAAGAGAACATGCCGGGTCCATGCAACCAGCACCCCGGGACAAGAGAAAAGCGCACGCAGTTTGTAGTGGTCTTGGAGAGGTGGGGGGCCCAGTGAGGGAACACAATCGCCCCAGCATGCTCAGCCCAGCGGGCTGGGAGTCCAGAGGAACTTCAGACCCCTTGGATGGTGACTGAGAAAACGTAGCAACCACACTAAAACTTTAT
>JAVSCE010002527.1:0-12948 GCA_032199065.1 Smutsia gigantea | reverse complement strand
CCTAAACTTCCTTGGGTCTCTTGGTTCTCCCAAGCTACCTCAGCCCTCACGCTGCATGGTCATAAACACACACACACACACACACACACACACACACACACACCCTTGTAGGAAGGCTGGGCCAAGAAGTCACTCCCTGAAGACACACACACACACACACACACACACACACACACACACACACACACACACACCCTTGTAGGAAGAAAGGTGTGACAGTCCCCCATGTAGAATCCTCCATCCTGCCATCCTCTGGCCACTGGCCAGGATCCTCCCAAGTCACACCCCATCCCTGCCCCCTAACAGATACTCACTAAGCCCTTTGCAGGCACCTGAACACTCAGTGTGACCCTACTTACTGTCAGGGAGTTCCAGTCTAAGGGGGCCGGGTGGCCAAGCAATGAAGAAAATGTGAGGTGGATAGAGTTACAGTGTGGGGGGGTTGGTGGTCAGGGCTAACCTCCAGGAGGGGGTGTGGACTTAACTGGTCTAAATTGAGACAGAAAAGAAAGGTGGTCAGGGAGAAGGAATAGCAAGTGCAAATACCTGGACATGAGTGCCTTACACTTAGGGCAAAACTAAAGGAAATTCACTAGATCTGGAGTTGGTGGTGGAGAAGTAGGTAGGGCTTTGGGGCTGGTGAGTTGGGTGAGGGTGGGGGGCTGCCTCCTCCCGCAAGCCCTGGATGTGGGTCAGTCCCTTCCCTGGGGCACATGCAAACCCCTAATGGGCAGGTGCAGTTGAGGGGCCGCCTGAGCTGTGAGAAATGGAAATCTGGGCTTTTTTCTTTTTCTTTATAATACATAACATTCCTGATAAGACCAAATGCAAATGGAAAACTCTCCCTCCAGTCCTGCCCCTAGGAATATAGAAGCTAAATGTGTATGTACCCAGTTACCTTTTTTCTAATCACAAGTGGGAAGGTATAGCACATGTGTGTTATGCCAAACTCCTGGTACTGGGCCTGGCTGTGTAAATATCTGTTGAATGAATAAGCAAAGAAAGGAATTGAAGAGACTTTTCGAACCGCACTGACCCTTGTGCCCACAGTTGTCTTAGAGGTGTGAGCCGGGCTTGGCAGAGGGGGTCTGCAGCAAGGCTCTGCGAATGGTTGCTTGCGGGCTTGGCCCTGCGTCCTGGGCTGGGAGGGGGCGTCCTCCAAATCCCTCCCCTCTTTCCAGCCCTGAATGAGCCCACCATTGACTATGGATTCCAGAGGTTGCAGAAAGCTATTCCCAGACACCCTGGAGATCCCGAGAGGCTGCCCAAGGTACTCAGAGGGGTGCAGCAGGGGGAGGGGGGAGAGGAAGAGGATGAGGGTGTCTTGAGACAAAGGAGGGGAAGAGGGCCGCCTCTCCACTGCCCCTCCATCCCACTGTCCCCTCCCCTGTCCGTAGGAAGTGCTGTTGAAGCGGGCGGCCGACTTGGCGGAGGCCCTGTACGGCGTGCCCAGCAGTAACCAGGTATGCCGCCTCCGCCCGACTCCCAGCACAGCCAGGCCGGGGACTGTCCCCCTCCCGGCACCTGCGGCTGCCCCGGCCGTGCCCTGCTCTTGTCTTCGCAGGAGCTCCTCCTGAAGCGCGCGGCGGACGTGGCCGAGGCTCTGTACAGCGCCCCCCGCGCGCCCGCGCCGCTCGGACCCCTGGCCCCTAGCCACCCGCACCCCGCCGTCGTGGGCATCAACGCCTTCAGCAGCCCGCTGGCCATCGCCGTCGGGGACGCCACGCCAGGACCTGAGCCGGGTAAGTCCTGCTGCCTCACCCCGCAGTCCCCAGCGCCCCAGCGACCCCTGCCCTGCCCGCTCGGCGCCCCTGATGGCTTCTCCCTTGCAGGCTACGCGCGCAGCTGCAGCAGCACGTCCCCCCGTGGGTTTGCGCCCAGCCCCGGCTCACAGCAAAGCAGCTACGGCAGCGGCCTTGGCCCGGGCCTTGGCGGCTACGCGGCGCCAGGCGTGGCCGGCCTCGGCGTGCCCGGGTCCCCTAGCTTCCTCAATGGCTCCACGGCCACCTCACCCTTTGCCAGTGAGTGTCCCCTGCCCGCGGAGGGAGAGACCGGGGCGCCAGGGATCGGGATGGGGCTCAGTCCTGCCCCCTCCAAGCCCGTGTTGGGAGGGTGTCCGGTGCCTGTCTCCTGAGGTCGAGCCTAGTCTTGCCCTTGGAAGTCAAGCCAGCACCTCTGCAGGAGAGGATTCTGCTGTTGGGCTCCTGCCCCTCAACCCTACCCCTTGGCTGCTCATCCCGGAGCCCTGGGACCGGGACAGTTCTGGGATCTTTAGCCCTCTCTGCAGACTACAGTTACAGACATCGCTTCTATTCCCAAATCCTGAAACAGACGTTAATGGCGGGGTGCTGGGGGTGGAGGATGTCCGACTGAAAGGTGACGGTCAGCCACCTTTCCATTCTGCGTTAGGAATTCGGGAGGAGGCTGGCGCCCCCTGACGGAAGCCTGAGGGAACTCAGGGCTCAAGAAAGTGGTTTACCGGTCCCCACTGGGCCCCCTGGAGCACTGATCTGAGAAGCTACAGTGGGAGGAGGGAAAATGTGGCTCCCTGCAATCTGGTCAGGCAGAGCAAGCAAATTCTGTGTAGTCAGCCTGAATTCAGGGTTTGAATGGCCAAATCAGGAAATGTCTGACACTCAGCAAGTTGCTTCATTTCTTTGAACTTCAGTTTCCTTTCTGAAAAATGGGGTCAGTGTCATCCCTGCCTCGAGCTGATCTCAAATCTGAATGTGCCATTTTGCATAAAGAGCCCAGTTCAGAAAGAGTGTGTGATCCCACAGCCCCAGCACTGACTATGGGCACTAACCATCCTCTGTCTGGCTTCTTGGGGTGGGCAGCTTAGAGCTGGGTAGATGGGCAACATAGCTCTTATGCTTTTATCATTTTGCACTGCTCTCAAATCCCTCCTTCCAATACCAATTTCTAGAAAAGCCTGTTTACAGCTCCTTTTAGCTTAGTTATTCATCAGACATTTATAAACCATCTACTTTGTGCAAACCACCAGGCTTGGGGAATAACTCCACCCCGATCACCTGCAAGAAGCCTCCCTATCAATTGTAAGAGAGTTTGTATCTCAAGTCCTGAGCCAGCAGCCACAGTGAAGGCTGCCCAAGAAGTAGCTGGTTGTGGCTTTTCCTGTGGTTCCCTTCCCTGTCCTCTGTCTGTTATTGCTGAGGACTGAAATATCTGGTTACCTGCCTAGCCTTCATTGCCAGTGACCTGCATCTTGGCTATTTTGGAAGTATGAGATCTCCAGATATCTTGACTATTAGAGGCTTGTAATCGGATCACTTGGGCCCAGATACAATCAGAAGGGCTCACTTGGTGATGATACACTCATGCCTGTGGCCTTGACTTTTTTGCCTGACTCTTAAATACTTTATTATTACTTTTTCTGGCAGTGGGTTTGAGCTGAGCTCCCTCCTCATGACCTGGGCTTAATTTCTTGGCCTTGAAGCCCCTTATGCCATGACACTGGCCATGGGACACAAGCCATGACCTTCTGTTGTTCCTACCAAGAACCCTATCTCTCCTGGCCCTTTGCTCAGACCAGGTTCTATGGCTTCCACTAACCTTCAGTTCTCGGACATTTTACAACCTCTCTCTGGGCGCCCCTCTGATTTGAAAGTAGTGGGCTCTGGAATACCAGCCCCTGTCCACCACCACACACACAGTAGTCAGTAGTGGAGGAGGGCACTGTCCCAGGGGATGAAGCCAGCCCACCTGGGGTCTCCCCATTCAGCTAGAGAATTGAGAATTCTAGAGCTGCTTAAGCCCTGCTTCCAGCGTCACCCAGACTTGCCCAAGCATCTGTGGCATGTGATGATGTCTTGGCCAGTTCTTTCCCAAGTCCCCACCCCCTCCCCGTGGGCATGGTACTTGGTGGTACAGCTCCATGGGCTGTCATTCTCAAGTTTGCCAGGACATGCCTGGAATGGCATCAAGGACTGTCCCAGCTAGACGGTCAGGGGCTGTCTGCTTGGTCTTCTGCTTCAGCCACCAGCAGCCTTGGACTTACCCACAGCTCCCAGTACTACCCAAGCTGCAGTGTGTGGCTATGAGGTCCCGGCCTTGAGAGATATAATACATTTTCTGGCATTTGTCTCGAGCCCTCTATGGAGCCCATGGGCCTCATCAGTTAACAGCGAGCATTATCCTAAAGGAGCTGGTGATCTTTGAGGCTGTGGACATTTGCAACAAGGACAGCTGTTAAAGCCATCACTGTAACAGAGGGGCGGGGGTGTGCTTGAATTCACAGAAATGTAATTGTGAGGATAAGTGTTTTTGTAATAAAGCTAGCCATATAAAGTTCTGGTACGTAAGCCAAAGGCAGCCTTCTCAGGCTATTAGTTTCTTCCCGGAAATACCCACTTCACCCAGCTGGACAACACTTAAATCACAGACTTAATGGTCTTTAGAAGAAAGAACCAGCAAATTAGGTTCAGTTGAAGATATAGAAAGGGAGATCCAGAGATACCCTGGGTGGCTACGAGGTTGGAAAACAGAAAGATCTGAGGCTGTAGGAGTCTGAGCCTTTCTTTAAATTTGGCTGGAAGAGGGAAATAGAAGGGTCTTCCAGGACCCAGGCTGGAAATGGCAAGGACTTGCATTAAGCTGGAAGAGAACAAAGTGCCCGGGGGTGGGGGATAGCAGGGTGGTAATTGGTAAGGGGAGCATATTTATGTGGGATGTTAGTGTGTGTTGGGTGAGCTGTGATTCTGGACAGAAAGGCCTTATAACAGGAGCCTACGTGCACCCCCAGACTCCATCCCTGACCACACTTGCCCCGGCTCTTCTATGAATCCTAATCTTTGGCTCTAACCTTGGTACCCAGGGGCCATCAATATTTCTTAGCATCTCAGATATCAGGGGCTTTCAGCAGGAGTCCTGACCTATTCCATCTCTTGCTTATCCCTCACCTTTGGGGGTACCTCCCATTATTTGGTTTTGTTGGGTGTTCTGGTTTTGCTGTTATTTTCACCTAGTCTGTCTCTGTCACCTCCATCCCTGACAAAAGGTCTCCAGAATGCCGTCCTCCCACCCCACAAAAAAGGCAAGTGCTGGCCCAGGACCCCATAGGTCCCAGCCTGCCCCCAGACCCTGCCGTGTGCTGGTCTCCCCAGGACCTTCACAGCCCCCAGTGAGGTCTGAGCCTGGTGCCCCGGTCAGCAACCCATGTGGGACCACTGCCCATGCCAGGGCCCAACCGAGCTGCTCACTCTGGTGCTGTCTCCCTGTTGTGTCTCCCATCGCCTTCCCTGTTGCACCTGCCCCTCCCTGCCCCGCCCCGGAGTCATGCCCTCTAGCCCCCCGCTGGCCGCTGCCTCCTCCATGTCCCTCCCGGCCGCTGCCCCCACCACCAGCGTCTTCTCCTTCTCGCCTGTCAACATGATCTCCGCTGTCAAACAGAGGAGCGCCTTTGCCCCTGTGCTGCGCCCACCCAGCTCCCCGCCCCAGGCCTGCCCCAGAGCCCATGGAGAGGGGCTTCCAGGTGAGTGGCCCATGCGTCCCGACTACGGCCTGGTGGAGCAGCTAGGCGCGAAGGTCCCACTCCAGCCACATCTCACCAGGGCCTCATGCTGTTGACCAGTTTTCCCTGGAGGGTACAGAACAGAGCCCTGCAGGGGTCCAAGGAGATCCATCTGGATCCTACTTCCCTGGGCCTCCTAGCTTGGGGTGGTCACCACTCTGGATACTGTCAAGTGGCCACTTGGCCAAGAAGAAGACTCAAGTCCCAGTTGGAGAAGGTCTGGAAACCACTCCAAGGCCCCACCCCTGTCTACTTGAACCCAGAGACTCAACACTCAGAGCTGAAAGAACCCCGCTCAGGCTGTATGCCTTTGACCTCTGCCTCCCTGTGTCCACTGGAGGCCGGCACACACCACTGCGAGAGACTGGGTCACTTGCTGGCTGGAAGGGAACTGACCTTAGATAAGGTTTAGCCCAGCTTTCCCCACCCCCTATTTTACAAATAGGGAACTTAGACCATGTCACCCCTCCATGTGCCATTAGTGAAGTGATTGTCATTTGCCATTTATCAGTCTCCTCCAACTCAACATCCAACTTAACAAAGCCTCCCCTGACTATCTGCAGTTCTGGCCCAGTCCAGGGCTAGGTTTGGCTGACTACCTTCCAGAATCTTGAAAGTGCTATATACCCTACATGCTGTCCCCAGGCCAGAGAGGCACAGCCAGGTAGGGTCCCCAGGCTACACATGGCTTATGGCTCCTCTCCTTGTTTACCACAGACCAGCCTTTTGAGGATTCTGACAAGTTCCACTCTACAGCCCGGGGGCTTCAGGGCTTGGCCTACTCCTAATTACGGTAGGTCTCTGGATGGGTCTTGCTTCCTCCCCTAGCCCTGGATGGGCTCTCTCTCCAAGACCTTAGCAAGGACAGGGAATTGGGTCAAATCACCCTCTCCAGGGCTCATCAAGACAGCTGTTGGGCCCACATTGCTCATTCTAATGGCACAAGCTGAACAAGTGGATAAAAGTGGCTTCCTGTCCCCTTGCAGCCAGCCTTCCTCCAGGACCTTCTTCTCTTCCTCTCTCGACCAGGTCTGCAGGTGTTGGCCCCAGACTGGAGGTTCTTCCGGAATTCACACCCACGCCCTGGATGGCAGCACAGACAGATGCAGGGCCAAGGCCGTGCGTGGGCAGACCTCAACCCAGGGCCTGATAAGGGAGAGGCCTTCCTCCCTGTGTTCAAGGCCCCCCGCTTCACAGGCTCCTCTCACCTCCCTCTCTCGGGGCTGGTCAGAAGCCTCAGCACTGTGCCGGTGCTCTCGGCGGGAGGGCATCCGACGGAGGCACTGGGGTGCTGGGCCTTCCTCACTGGGTCAGTTCCTCTAGAAGAGATGGACTTGGTGCAGACCAGGGGCATCGGGTGGCAGGAGCACAGGATGGGGACCATGGGGAAAAGGACAGCTCAGGGAGAGGTGGCCTGGGAAGGCCCTGTTTGTGTCTGACTCATCTTAACCCGCCCAGCATCCCAACTTCTCTCCAGCTCGAGGGGCGGTGCCCAGCAGCCTCAGGAGGCCTGCCCAGGCTCCCATGGAGCTGCCGTCAGCTGCTCCACGCCCTTTGAGGCCTGCACACTCATGCTTGCTACGTCATGAATCCCAGTGGGGGCTTTGGGCATGGAGGATGCAGAAGAGGGGTCTTATCCCCAGTGGATATCTCATGGACTCTGGCCCCACCCCTACGTGACTGGCTGGCTCCATAGAACCATGGAATAGCCCCAGCCGCCATTGGCCTCATATTCTGCTCTGCTGAGGTTGAAGAAAACAACAATAAACACAGATGTAGGTGGCCACCTGGCCTCTCTTGCCTGCTTCCTTGGCCTGGGTCTGCTTCTCCCAGCAGTGCTGTAGCATTCGTGGGGCCTGTCCAAACCGCGCCCTTGTGCAGCCTTCTTGCGCTTTGTGCTTATTCAACAGCCCTAGAGTTCAACTGAGCAAGTATTCCCTGCCCCATGGCCACCCTCAGGTACTGTTGGAGGGCGATTTGGGGGGGTTGGGGGAGCAGGCAGGCTAGCAGATGGGCTCAGCCCCAAGAGCCCTGGCTGGGAGTACAATTTGGCTACTTAGGACTCAGTCCCCCAGCTGTCTGGCCAGGACTAAGGTGGGGTTGTCAGAGGACTTTCTGGGAACCAGATAGAGCAAGCTAAACAACACCCAGATGTACAGAGACTCAAAAGTGAGATTGTTCTGGAATGGAGGCCGCACGGCCTCGCCCGGACTGGGCAGAGCAGCTTTGGCTCCTGCGCTTGCCCATCTGAATGAGTCCCAACCCACACCCCTCCTCTTCTGCCTGAGCACCTTCTGGCTCCCCTGTCTCAGAGTTTGGGAAGAATGGTAATAAAGAGGCAAGATTCCTGGGCTCATTTCCCCCTTCCTGAGATGAATCCCTGTTACTCCCCTGAGGCGTGTCCTCTACATCCCAAAGGTCTAGCCATCTGACCCTGGAAGCTACTTTTTTGACCCAGTGTCCAGCCCCAGGCCTCAGCCTTTCCTCTCCGGGTAACACCTCTGGGCTCTGGCCTCTGGAAACCGGGTCCTTCCCCAGTCCATGTGCCCATGCCCATAGCCCTGTGGACAAATACACTTGCCAAGGTAGTTGGGCTGGTCCTGTCCTTCAGAGGCCTCTGATTCCTTCTTCTGTGTTCTTGGCCAATACCTGGGTCATCTCACCTGGGACCCTTGACAGGTAATCTTGTGGTCATGCTACCATACTCTCCATGTTCACCTGGCCTCCTGCTCAGTTCCTGCTTCCAGCCTTTTCAATAAATGGCACTCAGCCAATATTCATATAAAGAATTAAAGTTGACCTCTACCTCACAGCATACACAAAAATCAATTCCAGGTAGATTGTAAAAGCTAAAACAATAAAGCTTTGTTTCGTTCCTGATCTCAGAAGGCAAACTTAACACTTTACTGTTAGGTATCATGTTTGGTGTTATAGACATCCTCCTATTCCTAATTTTCTTCTAAAAATTTGAAATTATGAATAGATGCCAAATTTTAGGAATGCTTTTCTGCATATATTGATTCAATCATATGACTTTCTCCATTACTTTGTTAATATACTGAATGACATTCATTATATGTCAATGTTAAACCATTGCATTAACTGTCTAATGTGTTTAATGGTAAACCCTTGTATGTCCTTTTCCCAAGATATACTGTTTGTTAACTTCCAGCCCATTCTTTCTCTCTTTCCTTCTCTCTTTGTACTACTCTCCTAGAAGGCACCCACTGGCCCTCACCTTCCCCACTTCTCCTGAAGAAGCCAGGCTTCTGGAAAACCATGCAGAGATCTGCAGACCACCTCAGTGCTTCATGCTGCCATGCAACCTTCTGGGCGGAGCGGAGGGAGGAAGAACAAACATAAATTAGTCTCCAAGTCATCCTACCTCGGTTAATAACCTTGTCTCCCAGCTAGAGTTTTAGTTCTGGGTCGCCTCTGTTGGTGCTCCAGAGAGTTTTCATGAGCTAGGAGTTCCTGCCACCACTCACTTCCCAAAGGGGAAGGTGTTCCAACCTTCAGCCTCACCTCAACCTTGGCAGGAGAATAGGGAGCGGCAGCCCCTGGGGGAGGGAAGGGGAGGGTTTGGAGCTGCAGGGATGGCCTGGGGTTCGCTGGGAGAGTTCTCAGGGCACGGGCACCCCCACTGGAGACAGAATGGAAAAGACCTCATGACTCTTAATGGTGTAGAAGAGGCTTCCCAGCAGGGTAGTAACAGAAATAAGACTATTTTTCACACATTCCTGTAGGCTTATTTTATTCCTTGAGAGAGAAGGAGCCAAGTGTTTAAAAAGGGAAGGAAAAACGCGGTCAAGGAACAAGACTTGTTCCTTGGGGCCCAGCATCCTGGCATCGTGGTTCTCCAAAGCCTTTCCTCCCCAACTGCCGGCCAGCCCGGGAGTGAAGGCTGCTCCTAACGCACCCTTGGCTGTGCAGTGGACCCGAAGGTTAGGCTGCCAGAGCTCCTGGGCTGAGCTGGGCGAGCTGCTGGGCTGCTCAGTGAGGGGAGGTGTGGATGTCTCACCATGGCAGGGTGGTAAAGGGCTGTCACCTGGCACTGTGGCCAAGGGCCACTCCATAGTTGGGCAGCCGTCCATGAGTCCAGGAAAGCCCTCTGGCCTGAGTCCCTGTCCCTGCTGCCTCTCTTGGGGTTCCACCCACCGGGAACTGGGCCCCGCCACACATCTGCCCACTCACCCAGAGTTTGAAGTCTACCTTCTGGTGGGTGGAGGGTCTGGCCACTTTCGGGCTGGCACGGACTCAAGCCCAGCCAGCTTTGGCTTCTGTGCTGAAAGCTGGTTTGTCCGGGCTGCTCCCTAGGCCCTTCTTGGGGCTGGGCCTAGAGGCCAACTTGCCAAGACAAATTGTGGCTGCCCGGTGGGATGTGGTGGAGTGGCTGCTAAGCAGGCCCAGAACTGTCAGGCCTGTCAAATGGTGCTCCTGCCGGCTCCATGGCACGAAGCCCAACAGGGTGGCCAGGGTGAGGTCGGGTCAGGAGCAGGCACCGAGAGACGGCAGGACCCCTCCCTGCACCCCTTGTTGAGTGAGATACGGGTATCCCTTCTCAGGGTCCCACCTGAAAACCAAAAGTCCGTGATCAAGCCTCAAAGTTGACAGAATTCCTCCAAACCCACTTCCTCACGGCAGCAGCTCTGTAACAGGAGCGGGGGAGGTGGGGTTGCAGGGAGGTGTGGGTGCCTGTCTGCATGCAGTGGGGGCTGCCAGGGCAGGAAAGAGCCCAGCAAGGCCTCCACTTCCCTTAACAGCACAGTATGAGGGGGCTACATTGCCATTGGATCCCCCATTTATTCAGCACTTGCCAGAAGCACACTCGCATAGGTGGGATTCTCTAGAACAGAGCTTGAAAGGGGGATTTAGGTGCATAGCAAAGTGCTTTCTGGAAGCAAAAAGGTGAGGAAGGCAGGACAGGGCAGGGGCAAGAGCTAAGCAACCGCGAGCATGGTCTCTGCAGGAGTCCAGCTTGACGCCTCGGAGAACTCTAGCACATAGAGGGCACCTCAGTTGGATCCTTTTAATGGCAAGGAGACAGCTATACCACTGTGCCAGTCAGTCACTGGCTGCAGGCTGCCAGAGTGGGGTGGAGCAAGGGACACTGGGTGGAGCAGCTCCCGGCTGGCCAGGAGCAGTGCTTGGGGCAAAGGGGCAGCTGTGAGCTGTTGGACACTCCCCACAGGCAGGGAGGGATGGGTGCACTGGCTGGTAAGGAGGGCCTGGGTGGGCCAGTAAGGCCTCCAACATACCCATCTACCTCGCGCCTTGAGAACAGGCTAGGCCTTCCTTTCTGGCACTGCTACTTCTTGAGGGTCAAGGATTTCCCTTCCGTTTCCAGCAGGGCTTATAGGGAGTGTCCTGGGCTGAGGACACAGGGTGGGGATCAGAAGCTCCGCAGAGCTCTGCAGCGGAGGCGGCCACACAGCCAGTGGAACCATGGCCTCACTAGCGCCCACTCCTTGGATGATCACCGGTAGTGTCTACACCGGCTCTGCTGACCCAGGGCTCCCCTGTCCTTGGCACAGATGTCTCTGAAAGCTGACCCCTCCCTCTTGTGCCTGTCCTCCCCCTCCTCACTCCAGGCTGGGCCCTGTTTCCCTTCTCTTCTGCCTCCCAGATCAGGTGACCCTCAGCTGGGTCTCCTAGGTAGGGGGAGGGTGGCAGTCTCGCTGGTCCCTCTGGTCTCTTTCCAAGATAGCTTGGCATCAGCTCCTGCTTCCCTTGAGTCTTCCCTTTTGACACTCAAGAGCCAGTTTCCAAAAAACAACACTGAGAGGCTGCTCTGTTCTGCCCTCTGAATCGCTGAGCGAGCAGTCCTGATTCTTCGGGCAGTGGACGCTACTGACTGACGGGGGGGGGGTCACTGAATGAGAAAAGAGAGGAGGAAAGTTCAGAGGGATGGGGTGCGGCGTCCAGAGCGTAAAGACAGCAGTAGGCTCTGAGGGGGAGCCTGGGAAGGGGGCATTCAACAGGAAGCTGACAGAGGGAGTTAGGAAAAAAGAAAGGACACAAACAGAAAGCACTTTCTGCATCGAAACAAACAAGAGCAGCAGACACCCCCACTTCTGAGAAGCTGGAAGCAGATGTGCTTCCCCTATTCTTTCTGCTAAGCAGGGCTGAAAGCCCTGGACATTATACATAAAACAAACATTAAAAGACTCTGAATGGTAAAGAAAAGGAGGCAGATTATCTGGAGACCTCAAAATCTGAGGAAACACATGGCAGTGAGTTCCCTGGGTCTGTTTTTGCCCCGTAGATCCCAGATCTGGAACTGAAGGAGCTGGCAACCCAGAAATGCCAATGGGTGCCAACAACAGGCCCCAACAAAACCCGCCTTCTAGCCAAGGGGCCAAAGGAGCAACCTGGTAAGAAACATTTTGACAAAAAAATTTCTACTCCAGCCAAACCCCACAGAACCAGGTTACCCCAGCAAAGGCCCAGTCGGGAGCCTAAACTGCCAGCCTCCTGAGGCTGCCCTGAGGAACCCCAACATCCCCAGCCCCCGGGTGCTGTCAGAGGCCAAGCAGCCCTGTGGATCTCCACTGCCCAATTTCACTCCATGTAGGGAGCACCCAGTTGGCTCCCACACAAGCAGCCTGCACCTTAGCATGCCTCACGCTCTTCTAACTGGCCCCCCACTTGGCTGGGAGCCCCAGGAGGTTGGGTGGACACCGACTCCCTCCACCCCTGGCACCCTCGCCCTGGGCAGGCACCCACAGAATGCTGCGGGCACAGCGGGGGCGCCTGCTACAGAAGTCAGTCGATTGACAAGGTGAGCGCTCCACTCAAGAGCCCACAGGGGACCCTCTTTCCACAGTTTCTCCAGAGGTCAACTGATGAGACTGCACGTGTGTGCAAAACAGGATCAGGGAGTTGGGGAAAGCTGGGGCCCGGGCCAGGGGGAGGACCTGGGACCTAGAGACCACAGGAAGATGGGCTCAGGTGCCAAGGAGCTTTAATGAGCCAGAGCACCTCTTCCCTCACTTGGTTCCTGCCTCCCACTCTCAACGCACCACCCCCGTTCAGTTCTGGACAGGTCCAGCCTGCCCAAGGCTCTGGGACTCTTCAGCTGGAGGCGTTAGTTCTTCTGTCCCCTCAGCCGCTCCAGCCGCCTCCGAAGGTCTGGGGGCACCTTGGCCCCAGCTGCCAGCAGCTCTCGGAGTCTCTGTTTGGGAGTCTTGGTGAGGTGGAAATTGCAGGGCACAGGGCCCTCTTCAAAGGTGACCCGGCAGCTCCGCATTGCTGTGTGGTAGCCCTCAGCACTGGCGGTCACCATATAATCCCCGGGGGTCAGCAGGCGCCAGTAATCCCCAGCCCATGCTGAGCGGAGTGAAGGACAAGATCAGAGTCCAGCAATCCTCAGCTCCTGACCCAGCCTGAAGGCCGCCTGCGCCTCCACCCCCATCCCC